>JANHMN010000011.1:62077497-62177646 GCA_030674055.1 Rhabdomys pumilio
AGAGAGAGAGAGAGAGAGAGAGAGAGAGAGAGAGAGAGAGAGAGAGACTCTGGGAATTGATATTAGGTCTTCAAAGTGACAAGATAACCTTCATTCAGTTTATACTTTACTGGTATTTTTGATACAGAGCTTCAGTATTTTTGCCAGTCTGTGTCATCCTCTCCTGCAGTGTATGGGGGAGGGGCTTGTAGACCTATGCTACTAGACCATTTCCAGACAATTAGATTTTATCATACAAAATTTCTGAAGAATCCTAACTACTCTTAGTATGAAACAAATCTCTCTTGATTTTTGTAAAATGCAAATAGTTTCCCAGTTTTCATTTTCTTGTCTAATATTCTACTCACTACTTTAACAAACACCTACATGAAGTATATTTGCTAAGTGGTCCAGCTGGAGGTTAATCCTGCTGACATCTTAGTCAATACATTAGATTCTAAATTAAGTGATGGTGAGGAATGCAGTAGTTTTAAGGCTGCTTATGTGTTTGTCTGGTCTTGCTTTATATGTGGCTTCTCTTTTCTTTGTGCTGTTTTTTTTTTCTGTTTGTTTCTTTGGATATATGTCTGTGAACCTTGGATACACAAACCTTCATAGAGCAAATACTAAAATGGTCTTTTAGGATGGCACTGTAAGAATAAAGTCATTTATGGGACTATTGTTGAACTCTAGTTATCCTCTGATCGATGGACTTGATTTGATCTTTACCTGCACTCACAAGGAAAGGGAATCAATGTTTGTGTCCTGTCCTTGAAGACAATTTTCCTCACCTTTAATTATTTTGTTAATGAATATTATAAATACATGGAGTATCATTATAAAAATTATTATCAAACACCTTAACTGTCAATCCTATCTAAAGTCCAAATTTTATGGAACATGAAATAGTGACAAAAATCTTTTTCTTGTGCTTCAGAGTATGTATTTATGGTTTGTAATTCTTTAATATATTTGTCATAACCTTTTCCCAATTCATCCAGTGGAAACTTTCTGGACATATCATCACCGTTATGTAGAAATGATATTTTATAGTAAACACATTCATAAACACGATAAAGCTTTGTATTTTTGTGCACATAATCAAAGCTTATACATTAATTTATATTTTCATGGAAATATGAATTAATGATTAGTTAAGCAAAAGCATGATATATGTAGGGATTTTTGAGCATCAAGAATACTCAGGTTCACACACACACACACACACACACACACACACACACACACACTACTTCCTCATAAAATTCTTGTTATTGATTCCTTTGGGAATTAAAAAAAACAAGATGGTTTTTTTGAGAACTGGCTCACTTGATTGGGTTATATGCAGAGGAAATATATATGATTTGCAAATAAATTAGAATCATGTTGCTTTCCTTTTTTTCTGGTACTTCTTTGGTTTACTCAATCTAATTTATCTTAAAGTTTGTAGCTACACACCAAACCTATCACTTAGCAGAGCATTGACTGTGCTGTAACTTATTGCTTCTTGGCATGAGTTAGCTTACAGGATCTATAACTTTTTTCAAAATTAAAAGCCATCCTGATGAGAAGAGATACAACTCTTTATACATAGCGTGTTTTATGACCTTTTCTGTTTATCAAGAAATTTACAACTTTAGATAGAATGATGTAAATATATTTTATTTGCAGAATTCTCTTTATGGGGCAAAAATAAATCCTCAAGGCCTTATTTTAAATACATCATTTATGACAGGTTTTAATCAAACAGTACAAATCATATGTGCTGTAATCCATAGTAAAACAAGTTGTGTGGACAAACACACACACACACACACACACACACACACACACACACACACACATATATATATATATATATATATATATATATATATATATATATATATACAAGACACTACACAATATCTGTTTAGTGGGAACACCCAGTTACTTTTTTACTATTAGCTATCATTCATACTTAAAATACTCTTTAACCTCCCTCAGCATTTGATTGTATATAATCAATGCTTTCTCTTCTAAAATGATGATTGTGCCACTAGTATGTTGAAGGGTTATTTCTTACACTTAACAATGCTTATTTCCACTAATGCCAAGAACATAAGCCAAGATATAAGAATTCAGCTATATATAATTAAATTTCTCATCCAGTGTGAATTTTATGTGAGAAAAGTTGGGATGTGATTGGCAAGGACCATACACAGATTAACATCAGCACACACAATTTATCCCTATGGAGATTTCTAATACTTAGAAAATATATAAATAGCATAGAAAAATAAAGAATTTTTTAGTGGTATAAATTTAACATAAACTATAAGTTATGCTACAGTGTGTAGGATCAAATTTAGGTATAAATGAAGAGAATCTTCCTTGGTCACATTTTATCTCTGATAGAACATCAATTATATGATTGTATTTTCCAGAGGAAATTTTCCTTTGAGTAGAGCTATTAGGACAGTGAATATCCTCAGAAGTAATAGCAGATTTTTGTAGCACAGAAATCATTATACCAGGCCTTCAAATAAACCTTTTATGTAGCTCTTCCATGACAAACTGAATCAGAATTGTTCTTGGCTTTTAGGAATCCAGACTGAGCTGCAAACATTAACCTGTTTCATTTAGGTTAAGAAAAACTTCAAGTTTTTTGATGTTAGCCATTCTGACTGGAGTGAGGTGGAATCTCGGGTTCTCTTTGATTTGCACCTCCCTGATGACTATAGATGTGGAACATTTCTTTAACTTCATCTTGGCCATTTGAGAGGACTCTGTTGATAATTCTCCATCTAGTTCTGCACCCCAATTTTAAAGAATAGCCATCTGTCAGATGTAATAAGTATTTGGATATATTACGTTTTAAAAAAAATATTAAAGTGGTATTGATTTAAGTTAATCATTCTTGACAAGAACCATAATCAGCGTTAGTAATTGGGAAATGTGATGGTTTGAAAATGCTTGGCTTAGAGAGCAGTATTTGGAGGTGTGACTTTGTTGGAGTAGTTGTGACCTTGTTGGAGGAAGTGTGTCACTGTAAGCATGGGCGTCAAGATGGTTGTCCTAGCTTTCTGGAAGCTAGTCTTCTCCTAGCTGTCTTCAGAACAGAAGGTGGAATTTTCATCTTCTCCAGCTCTACATCTGCCTGTATGCTGCCATGTTCTCACCTTGAAAATAATGGAATGAATCTCTGAAACTGTAAGTCAGCTCTAATTAAATGTTGTTCTTTATAAGATTTGCCTTGCTGGGCAATGGTGGTGCATGCCTTTAATCCCAGCACTTGGAGGCAGATGCAGGTGGATTTCTGTGTTCGAGGCCAGCCTGCTCTACAGAGTGAGTTCCAGGACAGCCAGGGCTACACGGAGAAACCCTGTCTCGAAAAAACAAAACAAAACAAAATAATAAGATTTGCCTTGGTCATAATGTCTGTTCACAGCAATAAAACCCAAACTACTACAAAAAAGATACAGAAAAGTCATGAAGTTATATCAGAATTAAATCCTACCCATATAAAACTTGATTTCTGAGTCCATCTTGATTTCCAAAGGCAGGTTCTTCAAACATGAAATGCAAATCAGTATGCCACAGTTCCTCAAAGTACCATGCTTCAAGCATTCTCCATATCAGTAACTGTCATTAATCATATAAACTAGGATTCATTTAGAATGTTTATGTTTTATATCTAGGAACAAGTTTATTTACATAGAAGAAAATGAGAAACCATGACTTCATTAAAAATATGCATGACTTAAATATTGGAAGGCTGGAAATATTTGAATAACTAGACATACTTGTTTATATTTACACAAAAATTTATAAATTCAATTAGTTTAACTGAATGAAAATCTTAGATAATTTGACTTAGCTGTAAGTAAATATTCTGTATGATGTAACCTAGACCTAAAAAGTAAATGCTGCATTTTTTCTCATATGCAAATACTATACTATAAATTTTGAAAATGTGTGTTTAAATTGGAATACCAACAGATACTAAAAAAGTAGAAAAGAACAATGGAGAGGAGAAATTTCAAAGGAAGTGAATTAAATCTGGTGGTATGAAATGGGAAAGGAAACTTAAAGAAAAAGTTCATTGGAATAGGGTATGAGAAAGGCGGAGAGAAAATACAGGGCCCTAACATTAAACATCTTTGAAAGCACTGCAAGGAAACCCACTACGATATGAAAACTGGGTATAGATATCAATTTACATTGTAGGAGCTAGTTAGCCATCTGCTGAGGAATTCTCAACTACCTTCTAGTTATAGAAATTAATTAGCACACTAATGAGCTTTCCATCTGTCTGAACATTAAGAGTATCATGATTTATTAGAAATTACGGTAGATTTTGTGGGTAAAAGCACTTATAGGAATAACTAATCTTGACATTTATTTTGACAGTTAATAGGATTAACACTGGTTTAAGAGTGGGTATTTCTGCTTCCTCAATTCCAGAATCCATACTCTGGTATTTAACACACAACCTTTGTGGTTTTGTGTTTTACTGGCAACCATGGACAAGAAAGTTAAACACATTTGAGAACCTTATATGTATCTCTGCATTATTTAACAATTTGTTCTTTTGAAAAGAAAGTGATGTGTTTTAGAATTTTATTTTCATAGGAAGCTATTCATTTTTAGAATTCTATAGCAAAAAATAAAACACAGGAAATTTAATCTATACTACCTCCAGTCTTCTGACATTATTTTCAATGTTTAATTTTATTAACCAAAGACCATTGATGTTTCTAAGGATTGGCAAGCAATTTCATGTGTGTCTCTGTGTGTCTCTGCAACTCTGTATAAATCACTGAATTCCAATAGTGTCCACTTCTATCTGCAGACATCCAAATGTTTGTTGTTTGGTTGCAAAATATATGTCCTCAGTGAAACCAGTAACAAGGAGAGCCCAAGGGAGAACATCGGAATCTCAGTGAGAAGGGGAAAATAGAATACATTAGGCTTAGATGGAGGGAAGAAACAGTGTTGGAGGTGACCAGAGGGATCAAGTAGCAGAAGGCGGGCTGGAAGGATACAGTAACTGGGATAAAGAATTAAATAGGTGTGTTGGGGGAGGGAATATGTCTCTGGGGTGAGCTAGAAATCTGGAACAATGAAATCTATAAGTGTAACCCTAGCTAAGACTCCTAACAATGTGGGATATTACAACCTGAAACAGCCATTTCCTATAACCAAGCAAGACTTCCAATGGAGGGATTGTGACACCAACCTAGTCACAAAACCTTCGACCAACTGTTTGTCCTGCCTACAAACATTGGATAGGTAAGGATAGAGCAGAAATTGAAGTAAATATCAAAGAACGACAGTCCCAACTGGAGGTCATGCCATGAGAGAGCCGTCACCTGACACTATTAATTATATTCTTCTACACTTTCAGACAGGTACCTAGCCTGAGAGGCTTCATCTAGCAGATGATGGAAACAAACACAGAGACTCACAGCAGACATTAGGTGGAGCCCCTTTGGAAGAGGAAGGATCTCTATCCTAGTTAGTGATAAGGAATAATTAAGACAGACACTGGACAATACAAAGTTAATGTCAAGTGGTATCAGGGTTAGGCTTGGCTTCCTCCACAAAGAAGAGTTAGATGTGGTGAGATAAGTTTTATCTGCCTGATGTACTTATTTTCCTTCATCTCATTCCTCACATGAAGGAAGGAAGGATCAAGTACACCACAAGAAAATCTACAGAATCAAGTAACCTGTACAAATAAGGGCTCCCAGAGAGACTGAGCCTCAAAAGAGAGGGCATGCATGCATCAGACCTGTGCCTTAGGCACATACATAAATAACATTATGTAGCTTGGTCTTCATGTGAAAATCCTAACAGCAGGATTAGTGACTGTATTTGACTCTGTTGCATGCCATTTACTCTAACTTGACCATATTGTCTAGCCACAATAGAAGACGCACCTAGTCCTACTACAACTTGCTATGCTAAGGCACATTGATTACCATGGGAGGCTTTACTTTTTCTGAGGAGAAAAGGAGGAATGGAGGATGGGGAGAAGGGATAGGACAGGATGAGACTGAGAGAGAGGAGGAATGAGAAACTTTGAATGTAAAGTAAATACACTAATTAACAAAAAATTAAAATGTGGGTCCTATTTCTTTCGGCATATGCCCTCTACTATTTTTGAATAAATATTTTTATAACTCTATTAGTTATTTATCTCCTACTTGCTAAAGAAATTTGCATACTGATTACCTTTGTTCTGATATACTCTGTCCTACTTAGTGATAAGAAGGGATAATTAAGACAGACATCAGACAATACAAAGTTAATGTCAAATGGTATCAGTGTTAGGCTTGGCTTCCTCCACAAAGAAGAGTTTGGTGTGGTGAGATAAGCCTTATCTGCCTGACGTACTTATTTTCCTTCATCTCATTCCTCACATGAAGTGAGTGCTGTGCAGATGGCATAAGGGGATCCTTTGTTCCACAGTTTTTGTAAGTTGGAAACATTGATGAGGCAAATTTTATGAATGTGACATCACTAGCTCCCAGCCCTCTCTTCTTTCATTTGTCCAAATCTTCCAAAACCTTTTACTCAGTGTGGCATAACCTTTAACATTACAATAGCTCTCACCTTCATAAAGGTGTGTAGTTATAACACAAACCAAGTTTTTACACAGTCTCTATTACAAATACAGGGCAAAGCCCGGAAAAAACCCTATTAATTGCAATTTTGCTCATGCCAGTTACTGACATCACTTTACTTATCATCAGCACTGGGAAGTGTATTGGGGAACTCAAGAGTAACTTCAGTCAGGAAATAAAATCACTGTGGAGTATTATGGTTCTGACGTAACTGATTCTGATTTACCCTGAAAATACAGCACATCAATGTTTTATATTCATCTGGAACAGAAGCAAGAACTCAACAAAGATGTAGTCCTCGCCAATAAAAGATAAAAATGAAATTAAAAGATGGATGATTTGGGATATCATCTCAGTATACATAGAGTTATAATCTTATTAGGAACTTTAACATTCATTTTAAATTATACTTCATAAAAATCCAATGAGGGTCATGGTAGAAAAAGTGCAAAAATCAATCCCATTGGTCATAAATCATAACATAATATTTAAATAATCATGCACATTTATATGGACATAAACCTGAATATCTGAAAATCTTTCATTAGGTATCTGAGGATTCAGCAAGCATAATATCTCTCTCATATTTCTTTCTTTTGTGAAAAAAAACATTTTAAACATATATTTAAACCTCAATACATTCCAATTTTACTTTGCAAATGTGCTTGAGGAGTTGTCTTCATAAAATGGTATCAGTTGAAGCCACATAAGTAGTATCACCTGAAGTGTAGTACTGAAGTCTCCCACTATTAATATGCATTGGCTCAATATGCGATTTAGGTTTTAGTAATGTTCCTTTTTCAAATGGAGGTGTTCTAGATTTTGAGGCATAAACAATTCAGAGCTGAGAAGTTATCTTGGTGGGTTTTTCTTTTGATGACTATTTAGTGTCTTTCCCTATCTCTTTTGATTAATTTTGGATTTAAAAACTATTTTGTCAGATATTAAAATGGCTCTACTAGCTTGCTTTGTGGGTCCATTTCCTTGGGAACTTTTTTCCATTCATTTTTTTTCTGGGATAATGTCTATCTTTGATGCTGAGGGATTTCTTTTATGCAGCAGAAGATGGATCCAGTTTTGGCATCTATTCTATCAATGTGTGTCTTTTTATTGGGGAATTGAGTCCATTGATATTGAGAGATATTAATGACCAATGATTGTTAATTTTTGTCATTTTGTTGTTGGTAGTGATAGTGGTGATGATATGTACACACATACACTTCCTTTCTTTTGGATTTGCCTGTATAAGATTATTTCTGCATTTTCCTCATAGGTGTAGTTAGCCTATAAAGATTAAAATAAAGATAAAATATTAAAATGAAGATTTCCTTCTAACAACTTCTGTAAGGCTGCATTTGTAGATATTGTTTAGATTAGACTTTGTAATAGAATATCTTGAGTTTGTATCTGTGTGTTTTAAATAATAAGGCAAAAAACTCAATGAATACTTAAATCTGTTATGAGTGTAGATGAAAACCAAGAGGTTTATCAGAAAAATTATTTTGGAATCTTGTGGACAAAGATAAGAAGTAACATCATATATAACCAATGGCAAGTGTATTTATGATAAAGAAAAAGGCAGAGCATTTGCATGCTCAGATTCCAGTACATGGGAATGCTTGGAAATACAAAATCAGGAATTGATTTCTGAGTTTTTATATTTCGCAGTCAAGTGATATTATCATACATGAGGGAGGAAATAATGAGAAATGAGTTCTCACACTCAGTGTTGAGGTGAATTGATCACGGAATATAATTGGCTTTCTGAGGATTGGATATACATAATAATAATTTCCACAGATATAAAGTGAAATAAGCCCATATTGTAGTGTTTGCATTTGTGAACACGAGTGTTATTTCTATTCAAATACATGAAGGTAGGTAAAGTATTTATACAGGAGTAAGTTTATGTGTATTGGAATTTGGAAGTATAGAGAAGAGACTGAGATGATCAGATATGGAATTATTGTGTTAATATAAAATCAATGTAAGCAGGGAGGAATAAGAAGAATGGAGGAATGTAGTCATTTAATAAACTGGAGAAAAAGTATTAAAAGTTTTGGTTTCTTTTACTTTTAAATGGTAAAATGGAGGGAAACTAGTATGAGATGCAGAAATATGTTTATATGTGTATATATATATATATGGCAATTAACATAGGCAATAAAATAACAGAGAATTATTATTTAAATCTTAAAGTCATTAAAATCATAAAAATAAAAATTAAAATTTAAAAATTAAATAAATGAAACCAAATTTTGAAACCTGGAAAAGACGATTTTTAAACACATGATGGCTTACCTAAATACTGGCTGTTTGTTTTTACATGAAAATATAAAAGGAATATACATTATGTTTACCATAGAAAAGCTTTTTCATTTAAGGATCCTTTTATATTATGATTAAAAGGCCTCATTTTAATTTTTTTATCGACAGGTACCTTCTGATTTTTTAGCCTTTAAACCTGCAACGGTTTTTCTCAATTGCTTTTTCAAATGTGACATTAGAAAGAATTATCAAAACAAAGATCTGTAAGACATTGAGCACTGCAGTTGACCTGATTTTATAATATTTTTAGCATTTCAAGTGTCATGAGAATCCCAGAGTATGCTTCTGCATAACAAGAGACACAAATCCCAGTTGCTTTCAATTTTCCATTAGACTGCCAACTGTCTCATGCAATCTTTTTATCACAAGCTACTTATTTCTTTACAGCAGAAAAGACTTATATGGGGAAAGTGAGAAAAATCTTGCCTCATAGCACACAACCTTAGAGCTCCACATCTTGTTATATCTTAATTGCCATTTCTTCTGTGTATTTGTGTGGTATTTGTACATACATGTGTTTGTATGGTGTGTGTGTTTCTGTATCTAAAAAACAAAGCTTTACACTACATGTCTTACACTAATGCTTTTTACCTAATCTTTTAAAACAAATTATCTTTCACTAGTTTCAGAAATCACTGATTGTCTAGATTGACTAGCTAATAATCTGCATTTTGTATAATTTCTAGTGATAAGGTTGCACATATATGTGACAGTACCCTGATATTTACATGGCTACCAGTGATTCACACCGAGATTTTCATGCATTATTGTCAGCCTACTTTCCAGCTGAGCCATTTTTTCATTGTTATATAAATATTTTGAGGGCAGTTAACAAGTAACTGGAGTATAATTAGAAATAACATCAAGACGGAGGAGATTAATGTCTTTTAAAGGTAGTGAAGGAAACCTGGGAAAATGATATATGAAGACAAGCATGTCAGACTGTGTGAGAAGTCTGCCCCGCCCCCATTGGAGTAAGGTAAACTGTTGGAAGCTGGCCAAAAGACTGCTGATCTCTGGCCTTTTAATTCTCTCTTTATTCTGTTGTAAAAACCAACCAAACAAACAAAAAACTTCACTCTATTATTATTCTGTGCTTCTTTAAGCGCTGGAAAACTTAACTCTTATTTACTTTATAAACTTACTCTGTACTTCTCTGGCAATTAACATATGCAGAGAATTAAGTAGAGGATTTATTGCTAAGATTCCTTTCTTTATTGCCCAGAAGCCTCACCTGTCACTGGTCAGATGAGAGGGAGGCTTGGAGCAATTAACTTTTATGAAACCAGGTAAAGAAAGTCACTCCCTGAAAGAAAGAAAAGCTGTTTCACAATCTAATATGCATAAACATAAAAACTTCATACACATATTTACATTTTCACTCAGATTCTTATTTGTGCATTAACACATTCACATTTTTGTTGGACGCTACAACCAGTCTAATCTATTTCACAACTAGTCATGCTTACTTACATACATACACACTCATACTTACACACACACACACACACACACACACACACACACACACACACACACACATTGGTATATAGAGTAAAAGCCCAAGCTCTAGCACAAAAAGAACACATTCATTCTGGATGGAAATTGAGCTCCAACATTAATTGCATGGAGAAAGAAAAAGCTTCTACCTTTCGATTGCTAAATGATAGAAACCCAAGACTCTAAGAAAAAAAGCCCTGTCCTTGTCAGTAAGAAGAAGCCCTACTGTAAAACAAAACAAAACAAAACAAAAAAAACTGTCTCATGGTAAGAAGCCTGCTGGTTCCTTTATAATTTTTTTTTAATTTTTAATTTGTTATTTTATTTACTTACATTTTAAATGTTATCTCCCTTCTAGGTTCCCCTTCTGCACACCCCCTATCCCATGCCATCTACCTCTGTTTCTGTAAAGGTGCTTTCCTACCCACTCACCCACTCTCACCTCCCTGTTCTCGAATTCTCCTATGCTGGGACATTGAGCCTTCACACGACCAAGGGCTTCCCCTCTCATTGATGCCAGATAAGGCCATCCTCTGCTACAAATGCAACTGATGCCATAGGTCCCTCCATGTGCACTCTTTGGTTAGTGTTTTTGTCCCTGGGAGCTATGGGGGGTCTGGTTGGTTGATATTGTTGTTCTTCCTATGGTGTTTCACATGCCTTCAGCTCATTCATTCCTTCCCCTGATTCCTCCATTGGAGTCCCTGTGCTCAGTCTGATGGTTGGCTGCAAGCATTCGCATCTGTGTTTGTCAGGCTCTGGCAGAGCCTCTCAGGGGACGGCCATATCAGGCTCCTGTTATCAAGTACTTCTTGGCATCTGCAATAGTGACTGGGATTGGTTTGCCTGCTCCTTTTGCTCCCTCTGCAGTTCCTTCTGTTTTACTACTCTCTGTTCTTCTCATCTTTTCGCTGCCTTCAGTTCTGTTATAATTCTAATTTTATTGTCATCGTTCCAAATTTTTATACTTTTACAGAACAATAGATCACATGATATCCCAAGCATCTTCTTTCAAAAGTTCCCAAGTTCAAACACAAATTCAAAACATAAATTCAATGAGGAGTTACAACAGAGATGCTCACATGTGTCTCCACTAAAACTAGTTATCTACCTAAACACTCATGCCACTAGGTCCACAGATTTACTAAAAGTTAAGAAATATAATTTTTATGTCTAAGTTAGCAAAGTATGTCAAGAGGCAAGTCATATGGCTAATGTCTCTTTAGTCCTGAAGTTCTGTATATATAAACACAGTCAATATCTTGTCTTCTGTCCTTGCACCCACAATAAATCGCTGTTTCCCAGCTTATGGCCTTTAGTTATCAGATAATGCTTTTACAACCTAAAGGAATGTTTCCCTTAATCTTAGATAGTTGCATGCCTTCTTTCTATCTCAATGCAATTAATGTGTGACACATGAAGGATTAGAGAGTACTAATAATATTTTTTCTTATAGAAGGTTTCAAAACCACTTGTATAAATTTGGGAATTGTATGGAATGACTCACAGAGAATTAAGGAAACATCAATTTGTCTACACAGAATTGTTCCAAAAGAGAACATCTTCATTAATTTGCAGGAAATCTGCTTAATATGATGGGCGAATGCCCAGAGACTGTTATAATAATTTAATAATGACAGGAAAAGCATATCAGTAAGAGTAAAATCGGAGATGAGATTTCTGAAAGCCTTACAGTTCAGAATTATCCATTGCAAAATATGTAACAGGATATGTCATCTCTAGAACATCACTTGTGTGCCTTTAGACATGTCATGGCTCCTGACTTCATGGCTTCTGATATAATTGGAAGGTCAAACATAGTGTAGGATGGAAATGTGATACTAAAATGAATATCACATTACAAGGTGGAAAATTACATGCTAATTTGTAATAAGATAGTTGGAAAAACTGTAACCCATTCTGTTTTGTAAGCTTTATACATCTGTTTAATGCATGGGTCTAGAATTTTCTCACTTCTGCACATTGACAGAAAGAGAACAGGTAATTTTCCTGCTTTTATGCAAAGAAGTACCTACACTTTGCTTTCTTATAATTTTTTATCACAGGCCTTAAAATGATGGATTCATTATCAATGGCTAGGTTCACAACCAAAAATAATAATTATGAATCAAAAAATTTTGAATTTTGTATAAGAACCAGAAGTGAATAATACATACTATTTGCTTGGATTCAAAAGAAGCAAATATTCTCTATGAAAAAAAAAAAAAGACAATTGTTACTAAATGTAACCAGCAAATGTTTGTGTTTGATTGCCAAAACTTACAAATCCTTTCCTTTCTGGAAATGGTTATTTGACTTTCTTTGGTGGTGTATTTTAAAATGTCAGTGAAGACTCTAAATGTTCAATGTATATCTGTGCATTGAGATGCCTTCTCCTGAATCTTTTGTAAGAATACAATTACAGTTTGAGGAAATTCAAACTAGTTTGATGGGCAATTAGGAAAATTAAATTCAACTTTCTGAATTACCTCAAAAGATAGCCCATTACAGTCACAGAGACACCAATGATTATCCAAATGTAAGCTCAATTCCACATTGATGAAAGGAGAGTGGGCAAACCAAGCCAAGGAAATCTGGTCTGCCTCTGGTTGAGTAATGTACCAGCTAGGACCAATATAAAGTATGAAGATTACATGGTTAATGTTTAATTTCTTTATTTGGGATACTATTTTAACAAGTAAAACTAACTGAAATCCTTATCTTCATGAATCACTCTGATGTCAGCAGGCTTTGAAACTACTGCTGCATTAAATTGAATCCTAATCACATTATAATCTTTTTATAATGTGGTAATAACATTGTCTTTTAACTTTCCATAATGATATAGATAAACATAATTATACCAATGTGGAGAAAGATTATGAAAACACAAAAGAATAAAATCCATTCTGACCTTTTTTTTATACTATGAAAGACTTGTAGATCTGTGGAAAATGTTTTAAGTATACGCTTCAAGATATCATTATACATAGAGTAATTACAGTGTTATCTATAGGCTTCCTTCTTATTACATGATGAATTTTTTCTTATGAAGATAAAACCTATTGAATAAATAAGCATTAAACACTGTATGTTCAATTGTATTATGTAATTAAGATTAGTCCAAATCCTTTGTAGTTCTTTCACTTATTATGCTTAAAATTTTATCCCTACTATGGAAAACGGCAGTGAGTAGTTTGATTTGAGGCTAACTCACTTGAAATTGTCTGGGAAATAATACATGTATGTTTTATTTTATCATTCAATGGAATTAAAACCCTATAACAGATTCATTGCATGTTACATACTCACATTCCTAACAATTAGACTTTAAATTGTCAGACAGTGTTCTTATCTTCAGCCTCATTCATAGGATATTACATTGACTTTCCTTTACCTCTAGTTCTCTAGAGGAACTAACATTATTTTGATTTTACATTGAAAATAAAAGAGGCATGATGGAAAATAAAAATGGATTTTGACATGTTTTTACCATTCAAAAGTTTTTGGACTCAAGCAACACTGAATCTTTATAGAATAATCTCCGGTACAGCTAAAGTCAATAGTTGTTCAAAGCCTGTATGTATTTACCAGAGAAATTGGGAGAATAATACATTGAGGTTAAAAATGTTTCTTTGCTGTGTCATGCATGCAGTGCAGAAAGATTAAATAGAATTCACTTCCTGCACTGCAAATAAGACCCTCCATAACTCAAGTTTCTAAATTCAAAAATTTTCTACTAGTCTTAAAATTCTGCTACAGACACTAAGAAGATTTTATTTATTTACACTTTTAAAAGATGAGTTCTATACTTTTTAAAAGATGGTTTATACTGAAAATTATAGAAAGATAGCTCTCTATATCTTTCATCATTTTTCTCTCCAGCTTATGTGTGTGGTAATACATGTCCTCTCAGTCTGTACGTTCCCTCAGATATGATGGAAAAAATGATTTTCAGAAACAGCTGAACAAAATTTGAGAGAGGCAGATTGTTATGAAGGTTGTACCAAAATGAGGACTTATTAAAATGAAAAATGGAAAATCATTAATGCTAGTTGTTGAAGTGCAAATTGCACTAATAAATCAGTTTAAACACCCAAGATCAACGATCTTTCCAAGTGTAAAACTAACTCAACAGGAAGTCTAGTTTAAGATCAGTGTAGATTGTAACACTTTAATTACAGAAATCAATCTAATCAAAATATTTTATTTATCTAATTAATTGGACAAGATTCAAAGTCAAAGTCGCAATTACACATGTCTCATTCCAAATTTTATGATTATTGAGAATTTAAATGGTAAGACTAGTATCAAGTGCTCATTAGATTCAGAGTTTAATTAGGGTAGAAAGTTCAAATTAATCAGGTTGCAAAATTACAGATGGAAAAAATGTGGAAATTATTATAGGCTGAAAGTTGAGGGATATGCATATGATTTAGGCACAGATCTAAATGTCATCGTGTAGAGGAATTTTAATTTAGCAACATGGCTGCTCTGATAGGAATAACATCAAAAGACCTAGGTCTGTGTGATCTTACTGTACACACCTTTAATCTCTCTGGCTGCAACATAGACATAACCTTAATATATACTTTTAATCTTTCTCTCTGGAATACAGACCTTTAATCCCAAACAATAATGTCTAATTCAGAGTCAGACAAAGTGCTGAATCAGAGCAAGATCTGATAGAATGAGTCAGAGATAGGATACACCTCTCTCTCTCTCTCTCTCTCTCTCTCTCTCTTTATTGGATATTTTATTCATTTACAATACAGATGTCATCTCTTTTTCCCATTTCCCATTCCTAGAAACCCCTAGCTCATCCCCTCTCCTCCTTTATGCTTTTATACCATTTTGATTACATGCATGTATTAAGGTCAGTTCTAGGTTGAGGGTTTAGCAGTACAATAGATGCAAATAGTCAAGGAACAAGCAATAAACACAAATAGCTAAAGAAAAAGCAAGGCATTAAACCCAATTACATCAACACTCCCGTGTTCACTGTTTCTAAGGGCTTATCAGGAGGACCAAAGTATCTGAGCCTACTTCTCTGTCCTAGCCCAAGGTCATTTTCATGCCTGAAGCCTACTTCCTTGTTCTAGTCTAATATTTATGTTCCTGCCTAAGATTACTTTTTTGTTCTAGCCTAATATCAGATTCCTGACTGAAGCCTACTTCCTTGTCCTTGGCCAATGTCATATTCCTGCCAAGAGTCCATTTCCTTGTCTTTGGCCCAAATGGGGCTGCTTGGCAAGATATACCTCTCTCTTGAGAAGAGATGGGAAAGAATATATTTAAGAGCAGTACTGGGAGAGAGGTGGAGTGTAGTACAGGTCAGATGAATTCAGCTGAATTCCTTTGGTGGAGTGCTGAGGCAGTCTTTTGAAGCAGAAAAAAAAGTCAATCAGAAGCCAAGAAAAGCCAGATTGAATCAATCAGTTTTGAGAGGACTTTGAACCAGAACAGATGAGTTGAACCAGCCAGCTTAGTTCAGAAAGAGCTAGAAAGAGTGAGTTTGTTTAGCAGTAAGGTTGAAATATTCTAGGCCTAGGTGAGCAGATGGAGGCTGAAAGCTAAAGCCCTCATCATCTGGATTTGCAGAAGCTTAGGTTGTACAGAGACTAGAAGTTTCCACGACTAAGTCTGAGGATAGGCTTGAGTATGACTCTCAACTCATTATTTCATCTAAGTAAATAAAGGTAACATTTATACCATAGATTTAAATATACAATATAGAATATTTATTGTGTCCAGTCTTACATTTAGCAAAAATAAATCAGAGTTAGAAATAAACTGAACATTTTATAATCTCTATCTCATTGGTTTACTCCCAAATCTGACATAAATAGGTTCCAGAAACTAATTCTAAGAAACAGAAAAATGCACATATGAAATGCTAAATCTAGGACTTCATAGATAATAAGATTGCTTCCATAATTGCTCTCTTGAGTATTTTTGTTACTGGTTCTAAGTAGAACTGAGGCATCCCCTCTTGGTCTTCCTTCTTCATGAGCTTCATGTAGTCTGTGGGTTGAGTCTTCGCTATTCTAAGTTTTTGGGCTAACATACGCTTAACAATGAGTAAATACCATGTGTGTTCTTTTGTACTTGGGTTAACTCACTCAGGATGATAATTGCTAGATTCATCCATTTACCAAAAATTCATCGAATTCATTATTTTTAATAGCTGAGTAATACTCCATTGTGTAGATGTACCACATTTTTTGTATCCATTCCTCTGCTAAGGGGCATCTTGGTTCTTTCCAGTTTATGGCTATTATAAATAAGGCTGCTATGAACATAGTGGAGCATATGTCCTTGTTATATGTTGGGGCATCTTCTGGGTATATGCCCAGGAGTGGTATAGCTGGATTCTCAGGTAATGCTATGTCCAGTTTTCTGAGGAACCGTCAGACCGATTTCCAGAGTGGTTGTACCAGCTTGCAATCCCACCAACAATGGAGGAGTGTTCCTCTTTCCCAACATCCTCGCCAGTATCTACTATCACCTGAGTTTTTGATCTTAGCCATTCTGACTGGTGTGAGGTGGAATCTCAGGGTTGTTTTGATTTGTATTTCTCTGATGACTCACGATATTGAACATTTCTTTGGGTGCTGCTGGGACATTCAAGTTTCCTCAGGTGAGAATTCTTTGTTTAACTCTGTACCCCATTTTTAATAGACTTATTTGGTTGTCTGGAGTCTAATTTCTTGAGTTCTATGTATATATTGATTATTAGCCTTCTATCAGATATAAGATTAATAAAGATCTTTTCTCAACCTGTTGGTTGCCATTTTGTCTTATTGACAGTGTCATTTGCCTTACAGAAGCTTGGTAATTTTATGAGGTCCCATATGTCAATTCTTGGTCTTAGAGCATAAGCCATCGGGTTCTGGTCAGAAACTTTTCCCCTGTGGCCAAGTATAAAATGTTCTTACCCACCTTCTCTTCTATTAGTTTCAATGTATCTGGTTTAATGTGAAGGTCCTTTATCCACTAGGACTTGTGCGTTGTACAAGGAAATAAGAATGGATTGATTTGCATTCTTCTACATGGTATCCTCCAGTTGAACTAGCACAATTTGTTGAAAATGCTGTCCTTTTACCACTGGACAATTTTAGTTACTTTGTCAAAGATAAAGTGACCACAGAAATGTTGGTTCATTTCTGGGTCTTCAATTCTATTCCATTGATCTTCCTGCCTGTCTTTGTACCAATACCATGCAGTTTTTATCACTACTGCTCTGTAGTACAACTTGAGGTCAGGGATGGTGATTCCCCCAGAAGTTCTTTTATTGTTGAGAATAGTTCTCGCTATCCTGGGTTTTTTGTTATTCCAAATAAATTTGCAAATTTCTATTTCTATCTCTATGAATAATTGATTTGGAATTTTGATGCGGATTGCAGTGAATCTGTAGATTGAGTTTGGCAAGATGACCATTTTTACTGTATTAATCATTCCAATCCATGAGCAAGGGAGATCTTTCCATCTTCTGAGATCTTGATTTCTTTCTTCAGAGACTTGAAGTTCTTGTCATACAGATCATTCATTTGCTTGGTTAGATTCACACGAAGGTATTCTATATTATTTTTGACTATTGTGAAGGATGTCATTTCTCTAAGTTCTTTCTCAGCCTGTTTATCCTTCGAGTAGAGGAAGACTACTGATTTATTTGAGTTGATTTTATATCCAGCCACTTTGCTGAAGTTGTTTATCAAATTTAGGAGTTCTCTCCTAGAAGTTTTAGGGTCACTTAAGTATACCATCATATTATGTGCAAATAGTGAAATTTTGACTTCTTTTTTTTCTATTTGTATCTGTTTGACTTCGTTTTGTTGTCTAATTGCTCTGACTAGGACTTCCAGTACTATATTGAATAGGTAGGGAAAGAGTGCGCATCCTTGTCTAGTCCCTGATTTTAGTGGTATTGCTTCATGTTTCTCTCCATTTAGTTTGATGTTGGCTACTGGCGTGCTGTATATTGATTTTCTATGTTTAGTTATGGGCCTTGGACTCCTGATCTTTCCAACACTTCAACATGAAGGGATTTTGAATTTTGTCAAATGAGTTCTCAACATCTAGTAAGATGAGCATGTGTTCTTTATTTTTTTTCTTTGAGTTGTTTATGTAGTGGATTATGATGATTGATTTCCCGAATATTGACCCATCCTTGAATTCCTAGGATAAAGCCTTCTTGATCATGATGGATGATTGTTTGATGTGGTTTTGGATTCAGTTTGGAAGAATTTTATTGAGTATTTTTCCATCAATATTTATAAGAAAGATTGGTATGAAGTTTTCTTTCTTTGTTATATTTTTTAGTTATTTAGTTATGAGTGTAATTGTAGATTCGTAGAACAAATTGGGAAGTGTACCTTCTGGGTTTTGGGGAATTTTGAAGAGAATTGCTATTAGGTCTTCCTTGAAGGTCTGATAGAACTATGTACTAAAACCATTTGGTCCTGGGCTTTTTTTGGGGGGGGGGAGAGGGGAGAGTGTTGATGACTGCTGTTATTTCTTTAGGGATTATGGGACAGTTTAAATGGTTTATCTGCTCCTGATATAACTTTGGTACCTGGTATCTTTCTAGAGAATTGGGCATTTCATCCAGATTTTCCAGTTTTGTTGAGTATAGTCTTTTGTAGTAGGATCTGATGATTTTTTGAATTTCCTAAGTTTTTGTTGTTATGTCTCCCCTTTCAGTTCTAGTTTAATTAATTTGGATTCCATCTTTGGGCCCTCTGGTTAGTCTGGCTAAGGGTTTATCTATCTTAATTTCTCAAAGAACCAGCTCCTGATTGTTGATATTTTGTATAGTTCTTTCTGTTTCTACTTGGTTGATGATCAGCCCTGAGTTTGACGATTTCCTGTCATCTACACCTCTTGGGTATATTTGCTTCTTTTTGTTCTAAAGCATTCAGGTGTGCTGTCAAGTTGTTAGTGTATGCTCTCTCCAATTTCTTTTTGTAGGCACTTAGAGCTATGAGTTTTCCTCTTAATACTGCTTTCATGAAGTCCCACAAGTTTTGATATGATATGTCCTCATTTTCATTAAATTCTAAAAAGTCTTTAATTTTTTTATTTATTTCTTCCTTGACCAAGTCATCATTGAGTAGAGCATTGTTCAGTTTCCACATGTATGTGGGCTTTCCATTGTTTTTGTCATTATTAAAGACCAGCCTTAGTTCATGGTGGTCTGCTAGGGTGCAAGGCATTATTTCAATCTTTTTGTATCTGTTGAGGCCTGTTTTGTGACCCATTATATGGTCTATTTTAGAGAAGATAAAATGAGGTGCTGAGGAAAAGTATATTCTTTTGTTTTATAGTGAAATGTTCTATAGTTATCAGTTAAATCCATTTGGTTCACAACTTCTGTTAGTTTTATTTTGTCTCTGATTAGTTTGTGTTTCCATGATCTGTCTATTGCTGAGAGTCGGGTGATTACTATTATTGTGATCTGCAATGTATGCTTTGGCTTTAGTAAAGTTTCTTTTATGTATGTGGGTGCCCTTGCATTTGGGGCATAGATGTTCAGAATTGAGAGTTCATCTTGGTACATTTTTCCTTTGATGAGTATGAAGTGTCATTCCTTATGTTTTTTGATTATGGTTGGTTAAAAATCAATATTATTTGATATTAGAATTGCTACTCCAGCTTGTTTTGGGGACCATTTGCTTGGAATATTGTTTTCCATCCTTTTACTCTGAGGTAGTGTCTGTCTTTTTCACAGAGGTGCGTTTCCTGTATGCAGCACAATTCTGGGTCCTGTTTATGTATCCAGTCTGATAGTCTACATCTTTTTATTGGAGAATTGAGTCCATTGATGTTAAGAGATATTAAGAAAAAATGATTGTTACTTCTTATTATTTTTGTTATTAGAGATGTAATTATGTTTGTATAGCTATCTTCTTTTGGGATTGTTGGAAGATTAGGTTTTTGCTTTCTCTAGGTTGTAGTTTCCCTCCTTGTGTTAGAGTTTTTCATTAATTATCCTTTGAAGTGCTGGATTTGTGGGAATATATTGTTTAAATTTGCTTTTGTCATGGAATATCTTGGTTTCTACATCTATAGTGATTGAAACTTTTGCTGGGTATAGTAGCCTGGGCTGGCATTTGTGTTCTTTTAGGGTCTGTATGATATGAGTCCAGAATCTTCAAGCTTTTATGGTCTCTGGTGAGAATTCTGATGTAATTCTTATAGGTCTTCCTTTATATGTTACTTGACCTTTTTCCCTTACTGGTTTTAGTATTTTTTCTTAGTTTTGTGCATTTGATGTTTTGATTACTATGTAACAGGAGAAATTTCTTTTCTGGTCTAATCTATTTGAAGTTCTGTAGGCTTCTTGTATGTTCATGGGCATCTCTTTCTTTAGGCTAGGGAAGGTTTCCTCTATAATGTTGTTGAAGATGTTTACTGGCCCTTTAAGACAAGGAATCTTCATTCTCATCTATACCTCTATTAACCTTAGGTTTGTTAAAATTTGTTAGGTTTGTTTCTCATTGTGTCCTGGATTTCATGGATGTTTTGGGTTAAGAGCTTTTGCATATTTCATTTTTCTTTGACAGTTGTGTCAATGTTTTCCATGGTATCTTCTACACATGAGATTCTCTCTTCTGTCTCTTGTATTTTGTTGGTGATGCCTTGCGTCTATGACTCCTGATCTCTTTCCTAGGTTTTCTATTTCCAGGGTAATCTCCCTTTGAGATTTTTTTTATTGTTTCTATGTCTATTTTTAGATCTTGGATGGTTTTGTTTAATTCCTTAACCTGTTTGGTAGTGTTTTCTTGCAATTCTTTAAAGGATTTCCGTGTTTCCTACTTAATGGCTTCTACCTGTTTAACTGTGTTCTCCTGTATTTTTTTACGGGAGTTATTTATGGCCTTCTTAAAGTCCCCTATCATCATCATGAGAAGTGATTTTAAATCTGCATCCTGATTTTTTAGTGTGATGGGGTGTCCATGACTTGCTATGGTGGGAGAACTGGGTTCTGATGATACTAAGTAACTTTGGTTTCTGCTGCTTATGTTCTTGTGCTTGCCTTTCAACATCTGGTTATCTCTAGTGCTACCTTCACTAACTGTCTCTAACTGATACTTGTCTCTCCTGTTATCTTACTTGTGTCAGAACTCCTCAAATTCCAGATGTCTCTGTGATCCTGTGGTCCTGAGCTCCTGGGTGGAAAACCTCCTGGAACTAAGGCTGCCTCTGGGATTCAGAAATCCTGCTGCTTGAGTGCAGTGGTTCCTCTAGGATGATTCTGGATATAGTATCTTCAAGAAAGCAGACCAGCTAAGTGTCTGCCCCAGCCAAAGAGACTAAGCAAGTTCATCACCTCTTTTTTTTAACTAATAATTTTATTTGTTTACATTTCAAATGATATCTCCTTTCCAGCTTACCCCTCCAAAATTTCATCATTCCATCACCCCTCTCCTCTCCCCTCTACCCACTCACCCACTCACACCTTACCTCTCAAGCATCCCATATGCTGAGGCATCAAGCCTCCACAGGACCAAGGTCCTCTCCTTCCAATAATGCAAGATAAGGCCATCCTCTGCTCCATATATATGTGGAGCCATGGCTCGCTTCATGTATACCCTTTGGTTGGTGGTTTAGTCCCTGAGAGAGCTGGGTCGTCTGGTTAGCTGATATTTTTCTTCCTACTTTCAATCCTTCATAGAAGAGTGAACAAAATAATCACAGGAGGTAGAGGGAGGGGAGGATCTGGGAGGATGGGGAGGGAAAAAGGTGACATAATCAGGTTTTGGAAGGAACAGGAGAGAAATACAGAGGGCCAGGAAATCAAATAGAAATATGTAGCAGTGGGAGATGGGGAACTGGGGGTAGCTACTAGAAAGTTCCAAATGACAAGGAATTGAGAGGCTCCCAGAATCCAACAGAGATGACTTTAGCTGAACTACTCAACAAAGGAAAGATAGAACTCTAGAAACTACCTCTAATAGATAGGGATGGCCCCTAGTTAGGGGATTGAGTCACCCACCCTTCTCAAATGTTTTTAACCCAGACAGCTTTACCTGCCATATGAAGCACTCCCAGCCTGTCATAAATCTCAGGCTACTCAACTCCATTACTGCCACTGTCATTGGTGTCATCCAACAGTTATATTATCTCCAATATGAATGGGTCTCTACTGTTTTCCTGTCCTCTCCTTGGAGATTCTGAACATGTCTTCATGTGTAAAGGCATACTTTTTGCTATGACATCTGGTCCTGGTCCTGCGATGCCTTTGCTATTGCACCTAGGCAAATACCAGTAGCATATTCTAGCTTCTCACAATGGCTTAGCCACTCTCCATGGTCCCTTTATTCCTCCATCTCCCATGATATCTGAAACAGTGTAGAATCTTACACCTAATCAAATTTGACTGCCTGCTGGAAATGCAGCCTCGGCTCTCCCCAGGTAACAGCTTCTCTGTAAGGAGTCTGAGAAAATACTCTCAGAAGATTTAGTGATGCTTTTCTCTTACTTACAGCTAATTTCCCACTCCCAGGTACCAAGCATTGATTGTCCCAATAAACCAAAGGTTTCACTGCAGTGATGCTGGTCTCCTGTTAATCAAAGCTGATTTTCTATCACAAGATGATCAGGCATTGCTCACTGCTTTGCTTTTCATGGCTTCCTCATTTTTTTTTGTTTTTACATAATCCACAGCCACCTATCTGAACAATTCCTACAGTGGACTTGGCCTCTCATATCCAGTCATCAATCAAAAAGAGAGAAAAAAAAAACCAGCATAAAAACAAAAAAAAAAAACATCACAGACATTCTATCTATTGGAATAAATATCTCAATTGAGATTCACTTTTTACTACAAAACTATAGCTTGTATAAAGATGACAAAAAAAATCAAACACTCCTTGTTTCCCTATAAAACTCAGAATTATGAATGGTGTTGGATATTGCCTAGTATAAAATGTAAAGCCTCTTAAAATTATAACAAAAGAAAGTCTTGTTTTAAAAGACATCTTTATCTCAAAATATCCTTAATATTTATAATTTGAAAATAGTTTGAAATATCAAAAAAAGACATAGCATGTGATCTCCTCTAAGTGAAATCTTACTCTATTCTGTAGAAAATGACCTTAATAGATATAGAAAGAAAATTATTGTACAATATCATATTTTTAAATCTGTTCCTATATGCAAATTAAAATAATTAATATTTAGGTAAATTTAAGAATCCAGTGATTTTTATTTAGAAATAAATTAATTCTGGTTAGTTTTTAAAATTATATTTTAATTATAACATTCTCCCTTCCCTTTCTGCTCTAGAAACGCTAGTATATATCTTTCTCTGCTTTCTTTCAGATTTCAATCATCAATCAAAAAAAAAAGTCTCATAGACATGCTATCTATTTCAGTAATTTCTAGTGTGTGTGTGTGTGTGTGTGTGTGTGTGTGTGTGTGTGTGTGTATGTGCATTTCCCAAAATATATCCCGTTAAGTCCATGTAATATTACTAGTATATATGTTTTCAGGGTTCATAATTTGGTACTTGTCCAATCAATTGTGTTCTTCTTTAGAGAAGTCAACCTCTACCACTAATAACTTGGCTCAGTGGTCTGTAGTTCTCTTTGTAAAGGAGAGGGTTCATGGACTTTTCTCCTGTAGTTTGGCATGTATGTTGGTGTGCTTAACGTTTAGCTCACATGTAGGCAGTCATATTGGTGATATTTTAGAGATGTTGCTTCTCATGTTACTAGGAGACACAACCTCAAAACCAGGTTCCTGATTCTGTGGCTCTTACAGTAATTCCATCCCTCTGTAGCACTCTAAGCTCAGGTTAACTCCACTCCACTGCTGTTGCTGTTCTTGGTGATCATCTCCAATGTTCTTCCACTGCAACCACGCTTCACCAAAAGCATCTCATAGTCTGTCTTCACATGCCAAGCCTCAAATCCTTTGCATGACCCCTTCATTCTTTGGCAGTCAACTGCAACTGAGGCTACAAGGCTGCACATTCACCAATGGCCTTCTGTGGCCTCTCACAGTGCCAAGCCTCAGCTGCTTTTCATGACCCTTTCATGCCCTCAGAGCCAGTACCACCTGGATGACTCTTACACAGTACCAAGTACAGCTGCAATATGAGGTACAACGTTGGCTATTTCTGGAACACAGCTTCTTTCTGCTTTCAGAAGATTTCGCCTCAGTGACAATGGTCTCTTCTTAATTACCACTAATTTCTTACGTCCAGCTAACCAGCATCAATTGTCCCGGTAGTCCTTTTGTATTCTGGACTCTAAAGTCAGAGGCACATGACCTAATCTGCTGAGTTCTGCTGCTTGCAGGAACTGAAACATGGACCCCTTGTTCTATTATTACATTGTCACTAGCTTTCTGTTTTCCGATTTTTTCACTGCCTAAGCATGGCTGTCCTGAATCTTGCTCTGTAGATTGACTTGAACTGTCGCCTGGGATTAAAGGTGTGTACCACCATGCCTGGACCTAAATTTAGCTGGGCAGGATCCTGTCCTACAGTCCCACTCCCTTAATCTGTTATCTCCTAGAACACAGAATTCAGCAACATTTCACTTCCTGCTATACCTTTAAAAACATATATTTTATATTCTTTCTTTCTAAGCTTGCTATGGTTGTCCAAAATGCTCTTCATGAGATTTAACCAGAGAACAAATTCTCTACTGAACTTTTTTGAGACTTCCTTTGTAAATGCAATTAACATAAATCTCTTTACCTTAGCCTTAGGTAGACTCTTCAGACAAGGATAAAAAACAGCCATATTCTCCACCAAAATACCACAAAAACAGTCTCTACACCACATACTGAGATTCTTCTCTTAAACCTCTTGGGTCGGGTCTTCATAGTTCGAAGCACTCACAGCAAGAAAGTTTTCCATATTCCTACTAGGATGGCTCATTTAATCCCCACTTAAAACATTTCATGACTTTTCAAATCCAAAATCCCCAAATCCACATTCTTCCAAACAAAAACACGGTCAGGCCTATCACAATCCCCCAGTCACTGGTACCAACTTCTTAGTTCGGGTTTTACTTCTATGAACAGACAACTTTGACCAAGGCAACTCTTATAAAAACAACATTTAATTGGGGTTGACTTACAGGTTCAGGGGTTCGGTCCAATCAAGGCAGGAAGCATGGAGCATCCAGGCAGGCATAGCACAAGGCAGAGCTGAGAGTTCTACATCTTCATCTGAAGGTTGCTAGTGAAAGACTGACTTCCAGGCAGTTAGAATGAGGTTCTTAAAAGCCATGCCCAGAGTGGCACACCTATTCCAACAAGGCCACACCTCCAAATAGTGCCAGTTTCCGGGTTAAGCATATTCAAACCATGACAAAGACCATAACAACAGACCACAGATGTGCTCCTAATCAAACTGTTGCAGGCTTAATATATACTTTACCTACCCTGTGCAAACATCCCCCTGCTCGAGTTCTGCGCCCTTGTAATGATTATTCTACAGGTTTATCTCTACAAAGGGGAGAAAGACATCGCTCCCATCACAGGCCAAAGGAAACTCAACCTGTATTCTCCTTAGATCTGCCTGGGGCCATAAAGATGCCTTTGTCCAGACACATCATCTAACTGAAGACTTTCAAGATAAACAGATGCTGACAATCACAGATGACAGCTGAGACACACAGATGACAGCCTTGGGACCTTCCAATTGACAAATGAATTCTCTTGCAGAACCTAATGGCTACCAAACTTTATGGAACTTACATGATAGTAAAGAAAAAGCTATACCTATGTAGAAATATTAAATGTTTTTTAAAACCGATGCTAATACCCTCACAAACTTTATGTAAACTCACCCTGAATTTTAATCTGCTGAAAATTAATTGGTTCAATAATCCTTTTTCTTCTAGCCCACACTGCTCAATACTCTCTCTTTCTGGCTTATTTTATGCTACCCCTCTGCCTTATGTTGTGTTTTATTTTGATGCTTACACTCCACCCCACCCCAAAGTTTTGCTACAAATAACATAAGAGGCAGTCACTTCAATGACACCTCTCCTTTATAATAATAATAATAATAATAAAAAAGAAGAGTTTGAGGCAATGAACCACTGTGCCAAGAAACTTGGTGAGATTGACTGGGTTTACAAACCTTTGGCACTATTCTCCCCACCTCCCAGGAAGGTAGGAGTTTCCCTACTCCCAATCAGATTCCTTGCCTGGAACACGTGACCACAAATCCCCACATAAGAATGTGACCTCTGGTCAAGTAGCACAGAACAGAGTTCTCCATGCTAATGAGGTGTATCTAAATGGGCCCTGAAGGTATAGCCAATGGGATCTCCATCTCAAACTTTTCTTCCTTCAAAAAGGTATTTAATCTTTGGTCCGCCCTATGGAAGTGGTATGCATCAGTTTCCCAAGATGAACCGTAAATAAACAATATGGACAAGCAAGCCTGTCTCTCGCATCAAAACCGCAGTGAGGAGCATGGAGGAAGCTTTCATCTACAGAGACAGCTGCATAAGTCTCCCCTAGAATGCCCCTCTATGCTCCTGGATGTTCACTCCCTGAGCTGAGCCAGAATTCCCCCTCCCCCAGCACCAGGCTCATCTTCTCAGGACCATTATCCCCTCAGTTCCTAATTCCTTATGATTTCCAGTGGCATCTGGATGTCCATGAGTCAGGGAACCCCAGCTTCAGCCTCAGCCTGTGCATTTTGCAACTCAGGCTGTGGTCCCTTTTCTAGGCTGCATTCTCCCATCCACACAGTGGTACATTAATGTTGAAGTAATTATTTAAAACCTCCTCTGGTCAAGCTGACTATCTAAGCTGCTGCCATGTGTGTGACACAGCTAGAAACAACCAGCCAGAAACACAAGCCCTGCCATCCACGAGACACTACTCTGGGAGATGGCTCTGACAATGTTCTATGCTGTCCCTGCAAGGCTAGGCATTGCCCAGACCTTCTCGACAACCATGCGGGCTCTGTAAAATGAGACTCTAATGCTTAGATTATCCAAAGGCTTATATATTTGGTAATGATCAATAACAAGATGCCCACTAAATCAGAGGTGAAACCCAATACCCATCCTAGATATACCAATTACTTTGACTGCACGATTCACATGAATATCTGCCTCCATGCTCCACTCTCTCTTGTCTTCTCTCTCCTAGTTCCTCCTCTTCCCTCTCCTGTTCTTCTCCTTCCTCCTTCTCTTCCTCTTCTTACTTCTCCCACCTTAGCTCCTCCTATGCATAGATGCTTTCTATGTAGGGTAAATGCAGTCTAACATTTTATATTCCCTCTGTCCTGTCCCCACATCTTTTCTGCAAGGTAGAACACAGAATAGCACTTTCCTTTGTCCTCTTTCTCAGTCACATGCTATCTACAGAAATAGGGATTTCCCTTTCACTTCGGGGGATTAAGCAAAGACAAAACCAATAGACTGTAAGCCTTGCATGTCTCTTAGACTGAACTGCCCAACTACTCAAAAGAAGAAGCTAACTTTTAAGATAGAGAATACAGGAGGATACATTAGCTTGTAAATTATCAGAATAGTTTATAAGCCTCCCTGAAGCTGATAACAAAAGTGAGATTAGAAAAATTTAAAGAAAAAATCTGGTTGGGTTTTGGAAAAATTCCAGAGACACATTTATAAAAGAAAATGTATGTATGTTTACCTTTGTGGCTTCTAGAATTGTATAGATACCACTCTTAACATAAAAATAAAATCTCTCATGTACCCTAAACATAACCTTTCATTATCAGTTCATTGAAGTTTTGTCACTGTTATTGCATATCTTTTATTGAAGCCTTCTTAACTTACAATAATTTTGTTTTCATGTGTGTTATATATTCCCTGATTTGAGTATCCAAACACTTTGCTAAATTCATGTTTTTAGGTAAACCATTAGCTTTTCTATAACTTTTCAAGTTCGCCTATGTTTAAATTAAATAGAAAATACCAAGTGTGAATTTCAATTAGGTTGCATCTTTCTTGTATACTAGAAATACAGTAGTACTTGACACACTTGGATACAAAATTAGAGGAAAACTTTTACTTTTAACAGCTCACTTCTCTGGAACAAACTGATTTCTTTAATGCTGAACTACCCAACAAAGGGAAGATAGAACTGGTAGAGACCATATCCAGTGAATAGTCATGGCACCCAGTTGAGGAATGGAGTTACCAACCCATTTCAAAAATTTTAACTGAGAATTTTTCTGTCTAAAGGAAATGCAGAGACAAAAAGTGAAACAGAGACTGAAGGAAAGACCATCCAGAGACTGCCCCTCCTGGGGATTCATCTCAGGGGATCCATTTGGTGCAGACACCAAAACCAGACATTATTACTGATGCCAAGAAATGCTTGCTGACAGGAGCCTGGTATACCTGTCCCCTGAGAGGCTTTGCCAGATTCTGTTCAATACAGATTTCGATGCTCACAGCCAGCAATCAGACTAAGAAGTTAAGAGAAGGACTGAAAGAGCTGAAAGGGATTGCACCCCCATAGGAAGAACAACAGTATCAACTAACCAGATCCCCTAGAGCTCCCAGGAACTAAACCAACCAAAAAAGTACACATGGCTCCCTCTGAATATGTAGCAGAGGATGGCTTTATTTGGTATCAATGGAAGGGGAAGCTTTTGGTCCTGTGGAGTCTTGATGTCCCAGTGTAGGGGGATTCTAGGACACTGAGGCAGGAGTGGTTGGGTAGGAACCATCCTCATAGAGTCAGGGGGAGAGAGGATGAGATGTGGGTTTTGGGAGGGGAAACCTGGAAGGGGGACAACATTTGAAATATAAATAAATAAAATAACAAATAAAAAGATTTCAGCAACAAAGTATATTACTTTTGACTGTGAAAGCAATCAGGAAACAAACTGCCAGCAACACTTATTCTCCATGTGAATGTAGCTAAACTCCATAGGGAAACACATAGTAACTGAGCAGATGGAGACATGAATATCATGTTCTCCCCAGAAAGTCCATGACGAGTTGCTGACTTCAATGTTAAAACAAACAAACAAACAAATGTATATGAATCAGAAAACTCTTGTGGAATAGATCTTGAATGTGAATGTGAAATGATTTATGTTTAGTGTCATGATAAATGTAAAGATTTTAAGATAAACCAAACATAAATATTATACAAAAAGCACATTGTATGGACATTAAGTCAAATGACGTTGCAAGGAACATGTGGAAGAAGCATGATAAGTTTGTGAATCAACTGTTAAAAGCTGTACCTACATAATACAGTAGAAAAATAAACTTGGAATCTTTCCACCATTGGGCTACAATTGATATTATATTACATACTGGAGTTTGGCAAAGAGTAGAAGTTTGTAATTCTTGTAAACTCCCTCACAACAGATGCACAGTAAATTTATACAATAAAGAGAAATAGTGGATGAATAAGTCATGAGGTTAATCAAAACCTCACCTATATTGCTTGGGTTTAAACTCATTTATGAGTAAATAAGATTCTGTGGTCATATCAAAAATAAACATTGAGGACTTGATTGCTATGTATTTCTATTTCATTTAGCGGTAAAATAAATATTGTTGCATTTGTATCTGAACCATAGAAAAATAGTATTTTATTATTCCAGGATGTAAACTTATATGAATTATATATCAAGGTTAGAAAAATACTAGGTCACAATTTATAAATTTATTCATGAATTTATGATTATTCAGAAAAACTTCAGTCACAAACTAATATAGAGATATAGCATGGCTTAAATATCATTTAATGTATCACACAACTACTACTAATAACACTTCATAACAGTTGGTCATTTGGATATTGAAATATGATATCTCTTGAGACACAATGTTCAGATCTAGAGTTTCGAGCTGATTTTGGTTGGCAAAATTTTTAATTTTTTTCTTATTCTTTCATAATTTTCTGTATGTACATTCATCATTTTCTTACCTCTTGTTCCTCTCTTACATATATGTCCCTCCCCTTATACAACCATACAACCTTCTTTCCCCTCTCTCTCTCTCTCTCTCTCTCTCTCTCTCTCTCTCTGTCTCTCTCTCTCTGTGTGTGTGTGTGTGTGTGTGTGTGTGTCCCACTATACTTAATAAGGAAAGATGGTGTTGACATCAATTGCAGATTAATTATTTTCTTGAGTAAGTCCAGTTTACCACTGAGTGCATAATTGAAAATGACTCTCCCTCTTGGATTCTCAGATACTATGGATTCATCCTTCACCACCCATTGTGAGCTACTGATATAGTCTAACAAGGTTTACAGAAGCAACCACTGCTGGACATCTTAGGAAGACCAGACATGCATATCACTGCCCAAGCTGCTCCAACGCTTGGGGGCCAAAATGTCTCAGACCGCACTGTCAATGTTGGGACCTGCACTGCCCAAAGCATAGGGGGCTAAGTTGTTAGAGCCTGAACCGCCCCAGGCTGCTCTGGACCCAGGGTAGGGGTTCAGCAAGAAAGAGAGTGAAGATAGACAAGAAGAATGGAGACCAGACAGAGTCTAATTCAATCCTGTTTATTCTGCACTCTCTCTTCCTAGTCCAAGTCCCAAGTCTTGAGTTTCCAGTCCCTAGTTCCTAGTCCCTAGTGCCTCCAAGTTCCAAGTTACTTCTTCCAAGTGCTAAGTGCCTAATGTCTAACTCCAAGTTGTTCTTCCAAGTGCCAAGTGCCCAATACCTAATTCTCTGTTCCAAGTTGTACTCTACTAATTTCTAGTTTCAAGTTGTACTCTCTCAAGTAATCTGTTGTCTGGTCCTTTTATCATTCTTCTGTCTGCCTCTTGCCTTTTATATGTTTCACTTCTAAGCCATTCCTCTAAGTCATGCCCTTAAGTCATGCCCTTAGGCCTTGTCTCTAAATCTAATCTCTAAGTCACGCCCTTAAGTCTCAGCTCTAAATCACACCTTTAAGTCTCACACACACCCAAGGGAAGATCCTGGGTATCTAAAACAAGATGTTATCAGAATGTGCTCAGCTGTTGTAGGCTAATGTAATCAAGTCTCTTGTCAGGGTATTTGGCTCAAGATGGCTGCAAGGGTGATAGCTGCCTTCTGTCAGCTCCCCAAACATGCAGACATGCTGTAATCTTTCAGAGTATTCTGCTATACCTTCTAGAACTTTCATCATTATGGTAGTTTGTTAGAGGTATTCCTTGAGTTTTTGAAGGGAGAAATAGATATCTTATAATATATTTTAAATAAAATTATATATTATTTTGCCAATTTTTCTAATGCTTATTATTCTAACTTTAATCATGACCAAGTTAACAGTTTTGATTTTGATTTTACATGTATATATGAGTGATTTTGTTTGTATTTATGTCCTGCAGACTGAACATCAGATTTTACACAAACCGAGAAAACACTTTAATACTTAGCCATATGCCTACCCAAAGTTTGGCTTTGCTTGCATGAAATTCTTAAAATGTAATAAAATAGAACATTTAATAATATGTTTTTAATGTAGTCATGTGTAGAAAAAAAAGCCTCACACAAAAAAGGAAAATATAGCTATTATGGAACTTTGAGAGATTTAATAAGGAGTTTGCATTTATTTTTTCTTTTCTACTCAAAGATAGGTATGTTGGGACAAAATTTGAGATTTTTAAAAAAAGACAGCCTATCAAAGTATTCTAGTTTTCTTCTTTATTTATTAACCTTTCTGCTTTTATAATCTCAAAGGAGTGCATTGAAAAAAATTACTCATTTCTCAAATATTAACAGGAAAAGGAAATGAACTTGACTTAAATGTTACTGTTAATGTAGATTAAATGTTAATTATTACAAAATACAAGTACATATCATGTATAAGCAAAGTAAAACTAAAAGGATAAAGTGGGATTTTAAGATATAAAAAAACCTAAAATCAGAAAAAAATTAAATCATAAGAAAAAATGTTTAAGTGGTCTGAATTTGGAAAAACAATAAGAACATGGATATTGTAACATTCATACAATGGTGAAAACTACAAAATAATGAAACTCAAGTGAGACTAAATTTACAAAGTTATAAAATAAAAGCAAAATGTAATTACAAGCAAGTCATAACAACAATAATAGTGCCAACAGAAAACATCTCCCAATATTAAATTAACTGAGAGAATCAACTCATGAGAAATCATGCATCTTAAGCATTTTTGTTGTCCAGTATATAGTATCCTTATATAAGACACATCACCACATAGAACCTCCCAGTGAACTAGGTTTAATTAGTTAAAATGGCAGAATGGCCCAGATTGTCAAGAGAATAAATGGAAATATGCTGCTGCCAGTGGATCGGGGTGTGGGTAGCCTCTAAAAAAGGTCATAGACCTGGGATTAGGGAGGCTCCCAGTATTCAATGTGGATGACCTTAGCTTAAAAGTCCATCAGTGGAGAATCTGACCACCTCCAGTAATCAGACAGGACCCACAGTGGAGGGATGGGGACACCAACCCACCTATAAAATTTTCGACCCAAAATTGCTCCTATCTAAAAGAAATGCAGGGGCAAAAATGAAGCAGAGACTAATGTAATGGCTCAACTTGGCATCCATGTTTTGGGTGGGCACGAATATCTAACACTATTACTGATGCGATGTTTTGCTTTCAGACAGGAGCCTAGAATGCTTGTTCTCTTAGAGGCTCTATTTACAGCTGACAGAGACAGATGTAAATAATTACAGCTAAACATTGAAAGAAAGTTGGGTTCCCCTATGGAAGAATTTGAGGAAAAATTGAAGGAGCTGAAGGGGATAGCAACCCAATAGGATGACCAACAATGTCTACTAACCTGGACCCCTTGGAGCTCCCAGTCACTGAGCCAACAACCAAAGAGTATATGTGGTCTGACCTGAGGGCCTGACACATATGTAGCTTAGGGATGGTCTCTTATATTTTTGGTTGTGAGCCTAGTCTTTAACAGCTGAGCCATCTCTCCAGCCCAGAGGGATGGTCTCAATAGAAGAGGATACACCTAATCCTTAAAGATTTGATGCCCCATAATGGGGGAAGAAAAGGGGTTCTATCTCAGAGAGGATGGAGGGAAAAACTCAGTGAAAGGTGACTGGGAAGGGGGGCAACATTTGAGATAAAAAAATTAATAAGAAGAAAAATACACCGATTACTATACAAAATTAAAAAAAATAGGACTGTAAGTACAGAAATATTCCCTTCCTTACTCTATTCTTTTGTATCTACTTATAATTTTCTCATAATAAGTATTAAATTAAACAGGAAAAATAAAGAAATAAGAAGTGATTTCAGAACAAGTTTATACAACAACCAAAAGACACAACTAGTAAGATATGTTCATGAATTATGTCTCTTGTTGTCAACTTGCCAACCTAAGCTCTATCTCATGGACCCACATTGAGGAAATAAAGAGGATATACTCCAGAATGTTCCCCCTGCGCCAATTCTTAAAACTAGTATAAATTTGTTCTTTGAACTTGTGAACTGCTAAACTTATGGACATCCAGTAATGGCTGCCAGGGTAGATGTTTGTTCATTATCTATCATTAAGTAATTGAATACCTAGAGTGATACACATCATCTGGCCAAAGATAAGAAAAAAAATACAGAACAAAACAAAAACAAAAAAGAAAACCTCTTTCCATTTCCTATCTCACACATTTACTGTTGTATAACTACTCAGCTTCTTAGCAAATGACTTGTTCTGAGTAAATTGTTTTTATTTAGCATGAAAACCCTACTAGTGAAGGTTCCTCATGAAAATAGACAGAGAAGTTGTAAATAACCATTGAAAAATTGAATTCAGTAATGTAAATGTAACCCTGTATTTATTGGCACGTAAAATTTGCCTAAGGAATCCAATAACCCATGGAAAAAAAATGGGATGAGGTTGGGGGCATTGGTGGAGGATTAACTGGGAAGGAGGATATAATTTGAAATATAAATAAATAAAATGATTAATTACAAATAAAAAAAATAGTAAGACTACTGGCTAAGCACTGTAATCCAGCAGAAATGCTTCATTAAAAGTGTCAGCAATGTAGGACAGAAAGGAGAAATTTATTCACATTATATAGAGTATCTGTGATAGACTGACAGCTAAATAGTAAGTAATAATGACAGTCTCAACAGTTAGAAACATGTCCAAACAGATATAGCTACATATACTTGCTTAAGTATCATAATTTCCAAACAAGAAAAGGATAAGCAGTTAGCCAATTGGAAATCAATGAGTAATGCTTTCTTTGCATGAAATACAAGAATTTTTTACATGCCAGGGATGTTAAATGACCTTGAAATTTTAAAATAGGTATGTTGTAGTGAGATGATCTTATTTAAAAGGTAAATTTCTTGCAAAATATCAAAAAAATTACATAGAAATTGCTATAAAAATGATTGTCTGCTCATCTTGAAGTTGTAAGCTATATATGAGATCATTATAAGTTGATCCTAGAGGGGCAACTGAACCCAGAACAGTAGATGTGAGGTCTGGCTCAGACCCCCTCCCAGTCTGTTCCTGAGTGGACACTGGATTCCCCCCAAGACATCCTAGAAGGTCCACTGAAGCCAGAGCAGTAGGTAAGAAGACCCACACACTGCCCTACACACATAGCTGGGTGCAGGAAGTGCGCAGATTCTAGCAGACACCCAAAATCCACCCCTGCGGAATAGCACTCCCCTTCTGCCCCTCTCCCGGATTTGAGGCCTGGCACAGACCCCCACACAGTCTGCTCCTGTGTGGACACCGGATTCCTCCCGAGACAGCCTAGAGGGTTCGCTGAACCTAGAGCAGCAGAGATACCACAGAACCTAGAGCGGAAGAGGAACAACTGAACTTAGAGCAACAGACAACATATCCCAAGACATCCTAGAAAAGCCACTGCACTCAGAGCAGTGGACATCTTATCCTGAGACATCCTAGAGGAGACACTGCACTTGGAGCAGTGGGCTCCTTATCCTGAGACATCCTAGAGGAGATACTGCACCCAGAACAGGGGACACCTATCTGATATGCTACCTTGGAGACACCATATCTTGAGTCATCCTAGAGGTACCACTGTACTCAGAGAAGCTGGAGAAGATCACAGACACATCTGGACCCTGAGGAGATCAGACACAAACAAGATAACTGGAAAGGCAAGCTTCAGTCAGAGACAGCAAGTACAGGTGGCACTAGAGTTAACCAGATGGCAAAAGGTAAGCACAAGAACATAAGCAACAGAATCCAAAGTTACATGGCATCATCAGAACCCAGTTCTCCCATCATAGCAAGCCCTAAACACCCCATCACACCAGAAAAACAAGATTCAGAATTAAAATCACTTCTCATGATGATGATTGGAGACTTTAAGAAGGACATAAATAACACTCTCAAAGAATTTAAGGAGAACACAGGTAGACAGATAGAAGCCCTTAAAGAGGAAGCACAAAAATCCTTTAATGAATTGCAAGAAAACAACCAAACAGGTGAAGGAATTAAACAAAACCGTCCAATATTTTAAAATGGAAGAAGAAACAATAAAGAAATCACAAAGAGAGACTACCCTGGAGATAGAAAACCTAAAAAAAAAGGATCAGCTGTCATAGACACAAGTATCACCAACAGAATACAAGAGATAGAAGAAAGAATCTCATGTGCAGAAGATACCATCGAAAACATTGACACAACTGTAAAAGAAAATACAAAATACAAAAAGCTACTAATCAAAAACATACAGAAAATCCAAGACACAATAAGAAGGCCAAAAGTAAGGATAACAAGTATAGATGAGGGGGATGAATCCCAACTTAAAGGACCAGTAAATATCTTAAACAAAATTATAGAGGAAAACTTCCCTAACCTAAAGAAAAAGATGTCCATAATATATAAGAAGCCTATAGAACTCCAAATAGTTTAGACCAGAAAAGAAATACCTCCTGCCACATAATAATCAAAACATCAAATATACAAAACAAAGAAAATTACTAAAGCCAGTAAGGGAAAAAGGTAAAGTAACATATAAAGGCAGACCTATAAGAATTACACCAGACTTCTCGCCAGAGACAATAAAAGCCAGAAGATCTTGGACTGATATCATACAGACCCTATGAGAACACAAATGCCAGCCCAGACTACTATACCGAGCAAAACTTTCAATCAATATTGATGGAGAAAACAAAATATTTCATGACAAAACCAAATTTACACAATATCTTACCACAAATACTGCATTTCAAAGGATAATTGGTGGAAAACCCCAACACAAGGAGGGAAACTACAACCAAGAAAAAGCAAGAAAGTAATCCTCCAACAACCCTAAAAGAAGATAGCTACACAAACATAACTCCACTGCCAATAACAAAAATAACAGGAAACAACATTCATTTTTCCTTAATATCTATTAATATCAATAGACTCAGTTCTCCAATAAAAAGACATAGACTATCAGACTGGATACATAAACACGACCCAGCATTTTGCTGCATACAGGAAACACTCCTCTGTGACAAAGACAGACACTACCTCAGAGTAAAAGAATGGAAAACAATCTTCCAAGCAAATGGTCCCAAGAAACAAGCAGGAGTAGCGATTTTAATATCAAATAAAATCGACTTTCAACCAAAAGAAGGACAGTTCATATTCATCAACGGAAAAATGTACAAAGACGAATTTTCAATTCTGAACATCTATGCCCCAAATGCAAGGGCACCAACATACATAAAAGGAACTTTACTAAAGCTTAAACATACAATGCACCTCACACAATAATAGTGGGAGATTTCAACACCCCACTCTCAGCAATGGACAGATCATAGAAACAAAAAATAACCAAGACACAATGAAACTAACAGAAGTTATGAACCAATTGGACTTAACTGACATCTATAGAACATTTCATCCTGAAACAAAAGATTATACCTTTTCCTCAGCACCTCATGATACCTTCTCCAATATAGACCATATATTGGTCAAAAAACGGGCCTCAACAGATACAAAAAAATTGAAATAATCCCTTGTACCCTATCAGACCACCATGGACTAAAACTCGTCTTTGATATGGACAAAACCAAGGGAAAGCCCACATACATGTGGAAACTGAACAATACTCTACTCAATGATAACTTGGTCAAGGAAAAAAATAAAGAAAGAAATTAAAGATTTTTTAGAATTTAATGAATATGAGGACACATCATATCAAAACATGTGGGACTCAAAGAAAGCAGTATTAAGAGGAAAACTCATAGCTCTAAGTGCCCACAAAAAGAAACTGAAAGAGAATACACTAACAACTTGACAGCACACCTGAAAGCTTTAGAACAAAAAGAAGCTAATAAACCCAAGAGGAGTAGACAGCAGGAAATAATCAAACTCAGGGCTGAAATCAACCAAGTTAAAATAGAAAGAACTATACAAAATGTCAACAAAATCAGGAACTGATTATTTGAGAAAATCAACAAGATATACAAAACCTTAGCCAGACTTATCAAAGGGCACAGAGACAGTACTTAAATTAATAAAATCAGAACTGAAAAGGGAGACATAACAAGAGAAACTGAGGAAATTTAAAAAATCGTCAGATCCTACTGCAAAGGCCTATACTCAACAAAATTGGAAAATTTGGATGAAATGGACAATTGTCTAGACAGATACCAAGGATCAAAATTAAAACGGGAGTAGATAAACCATCTAAATAGTCCCATAACCCCTAAAGAAACAGAAGCAGTCATTAAAAGTCTCCTCACCAAAAAATTCCGGGGCCAGAAGGTTTTTGTGCAGAATTCTCTCAGACCTTCCAGGAAGACCTAATACCAATTCTCTTCAAACTCTTCCACGGATTAGAAACAGAAGGAACACTATCCAATTCATTCCATGAAGCTACAATTACGCTCATACCTAAAATTCACAAAGACCCAACAAAGAAAGAAAACTACAGACCAATCTCTTTATGAATTTTGATGGAAAAATACTCAATAAAATTCTCACAAACTGAATCCAACAACACATCAAAGCAATCATTCATCTTGATCAAGTAGGCTTTATCCTAGTAAAGCAGCTATGGTTCAATATTTGAAAATCCATCAATGTAACCCACTACATAATAAACTCAAAAAAAAAAAAAAAAAAACCACAAGATCATCTCACTAGATGCTGAGAAAGCATTTGACAAAATTCAATATCCCTTCATGTTAAAAGTCTTAGAAAGATCAGGAATTCAATGCCCATACCTAAACATAGTAAAAGCAAAATACAGCAAGCCAATAGCTAACATCAAACTAAATGGAGAGAAACTGGAAGCAATCCCACTAAGATCAAGAACTAGTCAAGGCTGCCTACTTTCACCCTACCTATTCATTATAGTACTAGAAGTCATAGCTAGAGCAATTAGACAACAAAAGAAAATCAAAGGAGTACAAATACAAAAGGAAGGAGTCAAAATTTCACTATTTGCAGATGATATGATAGTATACTTAAGTAACCCTAAAATTTCCACCAGAGAACTCCTAATCCTGATAAACAACTTCAGCAAAGGGGCTGGATATAAAATCAACTCAAATAAATCAGTAGCATTCCTCTATTCAAAGGATAAACAGGCTGAGAAAGAAATGAGGAAAATGACCCCCTTCACAATAGTTACAAACAATATAAAATACCTTGGTGTGAATCTAAATAAGCAAGTAAAAGATCTGTATAACAAGAACTTCAAGTCTCTGAAGAAAGAAATAGAAGAAGAACTCAGAAGATGGAAAGATCTCCCATGCTCCTGGATTGGCAGAATTAATTTAGTAAAAATGGCCATCTTGCCAAAAAAAATCTATAGATTCAATGCAATCCCCATCAAAATTCCAAATCAATTCTTCATAGAGACAGAAAGAGCAATTTTCAAATTTATTTGGAATAACAAAAAACGCAGGATAGCAAGAACTATTCTCAACAATAAAAGAACTGGGGGAATCACCAACCCTGACCTCAAACTGTACTACAGGGCAATAGTAATAAAAAACTGCATGGTATTGGTACAGAAATAGGCAGGAAGATCAATGGAATAGAATTGAATATCCAGAAATGAGCCCACACACCTATGATAATTTGATCTTTGACAAAGGAGGCAAAACCATCCAGTGGAAAAAGGACAGCATTTTCAGCAAATGGTGCTGGTTCAACTGGAGGTCAACATGTAGAAGAATGCAAATCAATCTATTCTTATCTCCTTGTACAAAGCTCAAATCCAAGTGGATAAAAGACATTCACATAAAACAAGACACACTAAAACTAATAGAAGAGAAGTTGGGGAATACACTCATATACCTAGGCACAGAGGAAAAGTTTCTGAACAGAACACCTACGGCTTATGCTCTATCATCAAGAATTGACATATGGGACCTCATAAAATTGCAAAGCTTCTGTAAGGCAAAGGACATTGTCAACAAGACAAAATGGCAACCAACAGATTGGGAAAAGATCTTTACCAATCTTACATCCTATTGAGGGCTAATATCCAAAATATACAAAGAACTCAAGAAATTATACTCCAGACAACCAAATAACCCTATTAAAAATGCGGTACAGAACTAAACAAAGAATTCTCAACAGATGAAACTTGAATGGCTGAAAAGCACCTTAAGAAACGCTCAAAATCCTTAGTCATCAAAGAAATGCAAATCAAAACAACCCTGAGATACCACCTCACACCAGTCAGAATGGCTAAGATCAAAAACTCAGGTGATAGTAGATGCTGGTGAGAATGCAGAGAAAGAGGAACACTCCTCCATTGTTGGTGGGATTGCAAGATGGTGCAACCACTCTTGAAATCAGTCTGGCAGTTCCTCAGAAAACTGGACATAGCATTACCTGAGGATCCAGCTATACCACTCCTGGGCTATACCCAGAAGATGCCCCAACATATAACAAGGACATATGCTCCACTATGTTCATAGCAACTTTATTTATGATAGCCAGAAGCTGGAAAGAACCAAGATGTCCCTCAAAAGAGGAATGGATACAAAAAATGTGGTACATTTACACAATGGAGTATTACTTAGCTATTAAAAATAATGAATTCGAGAAATTTTTAGATAAATGAATGGAACTAGAAATTATCATCCTGAGTGAGTTAACCCAAGCACAAAAGAACACACATGGTATTTAGTCACTGATTAGTGGATGTTAGCCCAAAAGTTTGGAATAGCGAAGACTCAACTCACAGACCACATGAAGCTCATCAAGAAGCAAGATCAAGTGGGAATGCCTCAGTCCTGCTAAGAAGGAGTAACAAAATGCTCAAGGGAGCAAATATGGAAACAAAACGTGGGACAGGAACTGAAGGAGGGGCCATCTGGAGACCATTCCACCTGGGTATCCATCCCATGTACAGTCACCTAAGCTAGACACTGATGTGGATGACTGGAAGTGCATGCTGTCAAGAACATGATATAGCTGTCTCCTTAGAGGTCTGCCAGAGACTGACACATTCAGAGGACGATGCTCACAGCTAACCACTGATATGATCAAGGGTTTCCCAATGGAGAACTTAGAGAGAAGACTGAAGGAGAAGAAAGGGTTTGTGACCCCATGAGGAGAGCAACAATACCAATCAACCAGAGCTCCCCAGGGTCTAAACCACCAGCCTGGGAGCACATAGGGAGGGACCTATGACTCCACCTGTATATATGTAGGGGAGGATGGCCTTGTTGGGCATAGGTGGAAGAGGAGATTCTTGGTTCCATGAAGGATGAACACAGAGTGGGAGTGGAATGTGAGGGTGGTGAGAGGGAAGTGGCGATGGGGGATTGATGGGGGCACAGTTTCATAGAAGCATGAGGAGGGGAGATGGGATAGGAGGTTTCTGGGTGGTGGGGGTAAGTGGGGTAAGAGGATAAAATCTGAAATGTTAACATAATACCCAATAAAATAAAAAAAGAAAAGGAAAAATGAAATAACAAATAAAAAATATAGATTATTATAAGTCAATTAATAGTTTAAATTCTCTCAATCATAAATTCAACAATAATAAAGATAAAAATAAATATAATAATACAATATAAATAATAATTAAGATAAATAATAACTGAAATATTTAATGAAATGTGGGAATATAATTTTGTTAAATGGCTTCTTTTTCTTTTATATGATCAAATAATAACCTCATTCTACTTTGAACTTTTTACGCATTTACAAAATATAGAGTGATAATATCCACCATCTAGTAAATCCCACCAGAAGTCACTAAGGTCTGCGACCTATTCTCTTTCCCATGCTATGTCTTCATTCTTTTTTATTGTTATTAACATCTCTGATTCTAATAAATGCAGTCCATAGGCACATGGATATGGGGCCATCCATTAGGGCATAAGCAACCTATCATTGTTACTTTCTTGAAGTTGAATGACATTCGTCACACTCAAACCAAATGTCCTTAGGACCACATATAGGCAACATTCATTATAGTATAGTTTTTATGGAAAAATATACATTTGGAGATATACCAAAAGTTATTTCTATACATAAATATAACATTTTGTACTGATAATTAATCTTTATTTTATTTTCAAAGTTATTACCATATTAGATCGTTTTGTCTCTTGTATGATAAAAAGAAAATATTCAACATGTGTACCTTCATTCTGTAGATAAATCACTGTTTTAGTATGAATAAAGATAGCAACCTAGCTATTTATATTACTGAATTAAGCATAGAGTTAAATAATTACACAAAATAATCCTGTACATACAATCACTGTGCAATTAAGTGCTATAAAGTAGATATCTTCTGGGAATTGACTTAAAGAAAAGAATCAATTTTCTCTACCCATGGCCTTATTAAAGAACTATTCAGAATAGTTGTCAGATTTGCATATAAAAATTCATTAAAATAGACAAGGACAAAATCACCAACGATATTATGAAATCAACAAACACATTAAAAGCTTTCTTCTTTATGTTTGTCTCTATTTTAACTAATTGAGAGATAATTCCTCTCTTTAAGTAGCTTCTGAGGGTGAAAGGGTCTTTTTGTCTATGGGCTTTATGCATCTCTTGTTGCCTGGCAACACTCAATCACAGCCACTCCACCTATTATCTCACTAATCATCATTTAACTGCATTTGCAAATTTAAGCATTCATTTTGTTTTTCAAAACATTTTTATGTCTGTGCAACTAAAATTACGGTTTAAGACAAATATACTGAAATGTTGCCACCTATACTACTTAACTTGAAAAGATTAATTTCTATGTGTGCTGTGCTGCTTTTCCCAGACAACCAGAAGCAATTAAAAAGTATATGATTGACTAGTCTATTTTCATCTACCCTAAATTATGACATAAATCTTATAATTCCATAAAACTTATCTTTTTCCTTAATTTTTCGTGGTAAAAAAAATGTTGCTTCAGATCAACATGAATGAAACGTGAATCCTGAAAATAATTATTGTGTTTTTATAGGAAACACTGCTCATGTACAGTTCATACATTCACTTCAATTTTGGAAAGTTGTAAATATTGTAGATGGACAAGTGAATATTTGCATTTTGTGTAAGAGAATCCTTAGCTTCTCATGTAAGCAGAGATGAACAGATCAGCATAGTTATGAGGCTGGATTTGATTTTACATGGATAAACAAAAGATTTTGTAAGTAAGTATCTTAAAATTCTAAATGAATGGACTGATGACTTTGATATTTATAAATAAGATGTTTTGTTTGTTTGGACTCTTTTCTGCAAAGGATGATGTTGAGATGTATTTTCTTTTACACTGTTCTGTCTCCTGTCTCCTCTGTTTCTTGCCTTCTGTTAATCAACTGTAAAAGCGTTATTTGGGCCAGATCTGCTTTGGTGGGACTAGTCTCAGATTGTACTATGTAAAAAAGGTTATAAAATTCATTATTATTAATTGTGGCATAATGGTATTTAAATTTGACAGACTTTTTTTTTTAAATGGCAAACCCATAATGTTAATGAATCTCTATCTACCTTTAATATCATCACTTTTATGCATATCTACTAGAAAACACAAAGGGTGAATAACACTTTTATATGACTATACTAAAATTCATATAGAGATAATATAAAACAAAACAGTACCTCAGATAATATGATGATTTTCAAAAAAATAATGAAAAATATATCTTAATTCTATACTATTTCTTGCATGTTACTTAGGGTACATAGAATTAGAATATTTGAAATAGTCTATACTGATATGATCACAGAAAAGTAGATGTAAGTAGAAGGTGAATAAGACTCTCTATTGCTAATAAAACTCAAGGGCCATCCTGTAATAAAGCCACTTGTGGAATAATTTTCTCTTTGTTGGTAAAACTACAAACCTTCAATATAAACATCTCGGCCACTAAATACTTATCTCTGATTGGTAGAAATACAAAATACAAATTTGAGCATATTTTCTCCAGATTGTGGTCATAAGACAATATTAAAACGGTGTAGTCTTTTCTTATAAAGCTTGGGTTGCCCAAATAATTTACTGTTCACTCAGGTTAGCACTAGAAGCTAGAACCTGTCTTTTACCCAGTTGAAAAGTAGCACTTTAAGTTTTACAATTTCCATTTATTAAACAACATGATTGCCCCAGTTAAAGCTGCTGTTGCATCTGGGGAATGCAAATCAAAACAACCCTGAGATTCCACCACACACAAGTCAGAATGGCTAAGATAAAAAAAAAAAAATTCCCTCAGGTGATAGCAGATGCTGGCGAGGATGTGGAGAACTCCTCCACTGTTGATAGGATTTCAATCTGGTGGAAACACTCTGGAAAGCCATCTCTTGGTTCCTCAGAAAATTAGACATAGCATTACCTGAGGACCCAGCTATATCACTCCTGGGCGTATACCCAGAAGATGCTCCAATATATAACAAGGACACCTTCTCTACTGCTCTACTGTGTTCATAGAAACCTTATTTATAATATCCAGAAGCTGAAGAGAACCCAGATGTTCTTCAACAGAGAAATGGATACAGAAAATGTGGTACATTTACACAATGGAATATTACCCAGCTATTAAAAACAATGAATTCATGAAATTCTTAGGCAAATGGATGGAACTAGAAAATATTACCCTAAATGAGGTAACCCAATCACAAAAGAAAAAAAAAAAAAGAACACACATGGTATGTACTCACTGATAAGTGGATATTAGCCCAAAAATCTCACAATATCCAAGATACAACTCATAGACCATGTGAAGCTCATGAAGAAGGAAGAATAAAGTGTGGATGGTTTGGTCCTTCTTAGAAGGAGTAGCATAATACTCATGAGAGCAAACATGGAGAAAGTGTGGGACAAAAACTGAAGTAGAGGCCAACTGGAAACTGTTCCACCTGGGTATCCATCTCATATGCAGTCACCAAAGGCAGACATTGATATGGATGCCAGGAAGTGCATACTGACAGGAGCCTGATATAGCTGTCTCATTAGAGGTCTGCCAGAGCCTGAAATATACAGAGGTGAAAGCTCACAGCTAACCATTGAACCAATCATGGAGTTCCCAATGGAGAAGTTAGAAGACTGAAGGAGTTGAAGCAACAGTACGAACCAACAAGAGCTCCCAGGGTCTAAAACACCAGCCAGGGAGCACATAGGGAGGGCTCCATGGCTCCAGCTGTATATGTAGGGGTAGATGGCCTTGTGGGGCATAGGTAGGAGAGTGGTTCTTAGTAAAATAAAAGTTGGATGCCCCAATGTGGGGGAATTCGAGGGCAGAGAAGTGGGAGTGTGTAGGTGGGTGGGATACATCCTCATAGAAGCAGGAGGAGGGGGAATTGATAGGGGGTTTTGCAGTGGGGGGAATCAGGAAAGTGTATAACATCTGAAATGTAAATAAAATATCCAATAAAAATTAATTTTAGGCCTATTGCTGATTTTAGGCTTATGGCTGATTTTAGGCCTTCAGTGTATAAGCAGGGCTGCCCCTGACATCTCCTCCCTTTTCCAAGTATAGAAGGCCTGACATACAAAGTCTTGGGTCTCTATGGAATAACACTGAAACAGAGGGCTATAAACTATTGTAAACAGGCAGTTTTTGTGTAAATCTACCTTCATTTTTGTGTTTATAACCCCTGTGTTAAAAAGTAAAAATTATGATTTGATAAAAAAAAAATTAACACACAGTGTACCCCTGGTTCTGCTGACTTAGCTCCTGACAATCTATTTTCTTGTTCCCAGAAATACTTTGAATTATAAAATGTTATTGTGGTTTGTGTTAGTATGCTGGGTAAAATAATTTTTATTGATCTCATTTTAAACTTCAAAGTTTGCAGTGAGTTAAAATGTCCTTCAACATAATTCTAGGTCATATTTATTTTCATATTGTAAAATGCTAGTTAATCTGTTAAACATTTTAAAAAGCTGGATTTCTTTTTGAGAATTTCATATAAGAACACTGTATTTACATAATTTTCCCCTTTCTCTCCTTCCTCCCACTCTTCCCAACCCCCCGTACTTTTTAAATACATCTTATTATTTAATTATCATTTATATATGTATACATATATATGTATATATATTTATACAAATATTGATAAAGTGTTTTAAATTAAAAAAAAAGAAAAAATTAGTTTTAAAATAAGTTGTTGTTGCTGTGATCAAACACCATGACCAAAGCAAAATGCAGAAGATTTTGGCTAATACTTCAAAAAAAAATCACTGTTTATTGTCAATGGAGACCAGGGCAGATTCTCAGGCAGGGCAGGAACCTGCAGGAAACAGCTGGGCAGAGGCCATGGAGGGGTGCTGCTTACTGTCTTGCTCATCATGGCTTGTTCAATCTGCTTTCTTATAGAACCTAGGAACACCAATCCAGGGATGACCCCACTCATAGTGAGATGGGCCCTTTCCTATTAATCACTAATTGATGTATCCAGATTCTTTGGAAGCATTTTCTCAGTTAAGTTTCCTTTTCTCAGACAACTCTAGTTTGTGTTAAGTTGACATAAACTAACAGACATATAGATCTAATCTTAAAGCAATTCTTACATCCTACTTTACAGGAATATTTCTATAACTCTGCTGAAGCTGCTTTGTTGGTTTCTTTCAATCGCTATTTAAAATTTATAAATTCCAGTAAAATTCAGCTTCTGTTTGTTCCTTCCTCCTACTACAGTATTTACTGGGCAGAATCTGTATTTTTTATTTGACTTAATTTTGCACTAATTTATTAATCTTGTCAATAGGTACCTTGTGATTTTCAAAATGTGACCTTATCTCAGATTATTATTTGAAACGATTTAATTATTTTCCATTAAATACATTGATCAAGAAAATTTCTGTAGACCACAGGATAGAAATCTGTCCATAAGAAATTCTATTATGTATAAAGAAAAAGCAGAGCAGATCTACTAGTTTTAAGATGCCACAAACTATGACACAGGACTTTGTAATAAGCCATCTTTCTGTGGTTGGCTTACTATGAGGTTATGGAACATTTAAAAGCATACTGTACTTTATATAATGACATATATAAATGAGAATGCATATTATTTTTAGTGATAGTGTACATAGCATAAAAGCGTCAGTAGTAACATTAAAATAAATCTAGACAGAACCTTATATGAACCAGAAAATTTCTAAGCCTTCTCCTTGCCTGAATACTAGTGTTGACAGAGTATACATATACAGGCATAGTTTTCTTTTCCTGACATCACAGCCTTAGCATGCTCCTTTACAGAGATTAGCTGCTGAAATTAGTCAACCTTCCTCATTGTTTATCTCTACAATATAAAAATGCTGAGTTTCTAGGCTGTTGAAGCATTTCGAGCAGAATGAACAGCCCACCCAATGCCAGCTTTTCTGTGCATGTTCTGTCATTTCCTCATACCCAGTGGGACCAGTAAGGAGTAAGGGCCACCCCAAAGCCTTGTACATTATGAAACTAGATGGGGACCCTGATAACTGAGAAACTTGCATTTGTCAGGGCAGGGAATGTTCCTGCAGGTCAGTTGAAGAATAGCTCCTGTGAGAATCTTAGAAATAAAGGTTGGGAGTTGGGATTTACTCTGGTGTGTAAGAAGTAAACCAGGAAACAAGTAGAATCCATAGATAAGCAGTTATGTTAATTTTTTGAAGGAGATTGCGCAGAACCAAAGATGGATGACAAATCATTCAGGCTTATCAATTTTTAGATATTCAAATGATATGTCTTGTGTTTTCAGTAGAATGTAAATTTTTCTACTTGAAAAAAATGTGAAAAATTTAGATAGATAAATAGCAAAAGGAAAAAATTATTCCTGTTTTTGGTTGATAGAGTCTTATACGTTATTTCTTAACTCTGTACCATTTCCTCACAAAAGGACATGCCATGTCAAATTGGATCCTGGGAGACTCTGTTTCTCTAGACCTAGTAGTTTTGTGAATTATAAAGGGTAGTATGCCTTAAGGACATGGAAAGAATTGTCCCAAACATGCTTTACATGCAGCACTGAGAATGTAAGGGCCACTTCCTATTAGCCACATGGGGGCTTATTTCTGTAGCTACAATTCCAGAGACACCAATGGCCTCTTTAGGACTCCTGCTATTATTTGATATGCATAAACTCACTCATGCTCACATGTACATACTATAAAAAACATAAAATAAAGAAGTAAATGTTATTAAAATGATTTTCTTAATTCATGAATCTTAGAATCTCAAAATTAAAACAGATGTAGGAACTGATTCTTATCCTAATAAAATGCTCATGGTGCTTCAAGGCAGTTGTGAAAATAGCTTCAGAAACAACCAAAGAATTAGAATCAGGAGAAGAGCCTGAAGGTCATAAAAAACTTCAATGTTGAGAACATACTAGTTGTACATGAGCAAAGGAAATGGTCCCTTTGCTTCTAAAGTATTATTACAACACTGTAAATTTTTTTAAATGACTGAAAAGGGCTTAGAATATAGCATAAACTTATTACCTCATGTAAGAGCAAGTTGGAGACAATTGACTCCTAGATTAAAATAAGTTGTGCGAAAGGTAACGTTTGATCAAGCAAGTCACAACTTTTGGATCATTTTCTTTGTGTTTTCACGAAGAAAATGAGTAATAGGTGAAGCAACTTCAGATCGTTCCTATTCTTAGCATATCTCACAGTTCACAAGCCATCCAAAACTAAATATTGCACCCCCCTATGATTTTTAAGCAAGAATCTAGCAAGTTCTAGGCAGTTCTTGGCTTGTATCATTATTACTATCACATTTTAGAGTATGTGGCTTACTTTATATGCATTGTGCTCTGCTACCATGAAATACAACCATTATGTACAATAGAAACTAAAGCACCACATGGCTCTCTTGTAATGTTTGGTGCATCATAACACATCTTACAACATGCATTGTCTCTAGGGAACACCCATATTCATTTATAGGATTTAATTCATCAGTTTTTATGTAATATCATTTTTCTGTCCTTACTCTCTTGTTATAGAATATGGTTTTATATTTCATTACTTTTTAACTATTAACTATTATCAGCTATTTTGCTGTTCAATATTTATATTGGACTTTTTTGGTTTGATTTAAAAATAGGTTCTTTAAACAACAAATACATTTATGATTAACTATGAGAAACAATCTCATTGTTTCTAGGAAATTTTGGCCAATATAACAGATACGTATAAAACCTTGAATTAAAATACATAAATGTTTTCAGTTTGATACACATGACAATGCAAATAAGATAAAACCTGGCATCTTGTCCACTGGTGTGAGATCCTTTTTGAGGTCATTTGCTTATCTTTGCACTCATTCTAACTAATCCTTTAAGTTTTTGCCAAAATTCTGTAAATTTTATCCTATCTCATTTTTTAAGTTTGCAAGTAGCATGACAATTGTAATGGTGGCATTAACCTGTCAGTTTTTCCAATGTTTGATTCAATGGTCTCAAAAAGGTATGTAAAGACTACTGGCCTCTTGATGCACAATTTGGACCTATTCTGCACATTCTTTGAATTTCATGGTATTTTGTCTTTGCTCTTATACTATTAGTTCTTAAAGTAAATTTGCTGGCTGTAATTTATGGACTTTGTAGCAGGGTAGGACTGTCATCTGCTTGCTTCCTTGGGAAGTTTTCATAGTACCTTCTTGTACCAGGAAAACTGTTTCTTAGGGGAAAAAGATTGGGGAACTGTTGCAAATTATAAAAATATTATAATCTCAATACTTAAAATAAATACATAAGTAATATTATCATCACAAAACATATCTGTAAAAAGTAAACTTGTAAGAATGCGAGAATTGCTGAAAGGAGACTCCAGGCTCCAATAGTATGGAAAGACAAAGTGTGTTTATTCTGCAGAAAGTCAGCATGCAGGTGTCAGGCATCCAAGCAAAATGGCCACCATGAGGGAAGAGGGAAGCTCCCAGGTCCCTTTTAAAGCCAGTTGGAGTTTTCCAGTTGCAGTTTAGTCACTCATCTTTATCAACATTGGTTGAACTTATGGTAGGGGACATTTGTACACTTTTGATTGGTTCGTACCTTGAGGGAGAGAGTCATCCTATAGGAACTTTTTCATATATGTTGTAAGTTCCTGGCCAGTGGTTGGGGCAGTTGCTAATTGACTGTCTTTTTTTCTGTGTTTTGTTTTTCCCAGAGGCCTGAGCTGTCCTGAGAATTTGAATCTTAAGACTTAACATGGCTGCCTGTTCTAAAATGGGATGAGTTAGGTCCTCACCACAATAATTAATGCAGCATCAAATATAGGCTCTAAGATTCACCATTTTAAAACAGTACCAGGAAGCATTAACTGTCTCACTGTTGACCCAGTTATTATGCAAGAACAAATAAATAAGGAGCTCAACTCTCTATCATAGATTGTAAAATTTCTTCAGATGCCATATTGCTCTAAAATTGACAAAGCCTGGTACTGCTTTCAGCACAAAATAGATGAAATCAGTTGGAAAAATTTTCAACACTCAGTCAGTTGGTAAATAACTATTCCTCTAATCTTCACTGAAATCCCAGGAAGACCTAACCCTCTCCCACATCCTCACACATTTCAAATGCTAAAGTCCTAGAATCCTTACATAATTGGGTTCAAGAGGCTGCTTTATCTCTCAATGTGAAGCCCTGGATTGCCTCAGATTAAGATGACTGTGCTATAATTAATGTTAAACAGATTTCTAGGGCCTGGGATAGTGCTTTCTTTGTAATTTGTATTCTTTTATTCCTGCAATAGCTATGTTCTGTATTCTCCCTTCATCTAGAAAACAAGTGTTTCTGCTAAACATATTGTTCCCCCTAGTTTGACAGTGTATACCTGTTTCCTGAAGCTTATGTTTTGATGGCATGTTGAGTTGTTAATGGAATCCAGCTTGACATAGAAAATCAAGATATTATGAAATCTGTTTTCTCTGTAGGAAAACTATAAATAACAGGAGAGACCATGCTTAACTCTAGGGATGGATTTTAACATAAAGAGTGAAGTTATAAATACTAAGGTGGTTCAGGTTTATTTTGGCTATCTTGTTTTCTATTATTCCTTCTGAATATTACTCTTTTCTTTTTCATTTTTTTTTCTTGGCAAAGCTATTTGTTTTAAATAATTTCCTTTACACTAAATATCATGTCTCGCTGCTAACAGCATACATATAAACTTTCAATGGACTTACTGGAAAGAGCTTCCACAATGCAATTAAAGGAAATAAGTGTCTGGGATCTACCTTCTGAACTAAGGGAAGAACTGCAGGTGGTGAGCCAGAAGTTCAGGGAACTCCAGAGAGTTGCCATTTTCATCCATCTATATGTATCTCCATGTACTACATGCATTATTGCTAGTTTTTATAAGTTAGAACATTCTTGGAACATAAACTAGTATATATTGCACAACAAAAAGAATAGGATGTAAAGAGAAAGGATATTTACATACATTTTATACATGAATCTTAAGTCATCAATACTTGGATTGCTGTAATGATTTTTAGTACATCTGATATAACATTTGTGATAGTCTTGTTTCAGAATTTATAATTGAAATATTTATGTGATTTTCCACTAAATTACATAGTACACAATCACTTTTGTTATTTCCAATCATGTGACTACTGAAGAAACAACCAAATAAAAATACACTCAAATATCTCCATAAAATCCTTCAACTGTGTAAAGGTTTTCTGGTAATTTAATTTTGACCCTTAAATTGCAAAGAAAATCCCTCTGAAGTTTTTAAAATTTAAATTAAGGCATCACAATCCAACATACTTACCATTGCTTTGGATCTTAAAACTAAGTGTCCTTTGAAACTGTAAAGTCAGCAGTGTGTTTGAAGTCTCAGACATTTTTGTCGCCATTTCCAACATATTGTCGACCATATAAAAGGTTATGCTTTGCCCTGAGTCCATGCGTATAGAATTCTGATTGATGTCAATGGGAGCCATGTGCAAAGTTTGCCGGCACTGTGTAGTTTGAAACTTTATGGTGTTTTCAGAATATCTTTGAAGTTGAGTTTCTGTGGAAAAAAATACAAAGTTTAGAAAGTAGTTCTGCGGGGCTTATTCTTATCCACTGAGAACATGTTTAGATAGCCTGTTTAAAATGCAGAGCTAGGCTGGAATTCCATAAATGGAGCATGCATATGGAGTGAATGATTGCAAAGGGATTATTCCCATTGAGTTCAGTTGCTAGACATTATTAAGATCTCTTGAACCTGGGAGCCTGCTTTGTTTTTATACACCAGTGTTTCTACTGCATTCCGAAAGGTGTATATTGCTCTGTATTGTAATAACAAAATTAAATTAATTTTTATCACTAATAATGATAAAAAGATAGTTTTGAAAATCTATCTGAACAAAAGAAACATTGAAGTACCATTGAATTGACAAATCCATAACAAACTGATTTTAGATTGTCACTTTGAAATATATAAATTTAAAAGAACATTTCTTAATTGATATTTATTTCTATAGTTAAGAACATATTACTTAAGGGTAAGTAACTTAAAGGAGGAGATTGAAAATCAATTTAGCTGAAATTCAAAACAGCACTAAGCATACAAGTCACTGTCGAATCTGAAGTATTATTAGTGTTGAACCATTCTGCAACAAGTTTCTCGTTTCAAGATACAACTGACATTTGTTAACTCCCATACTCTGCATTCTAGATAACTACACTATTCATTTTCTAGTATAATTAATTTGTGTTTAGATTTTCTGATTTTTTTTTCTAGAACGTCTCTATCACTTTGACACCTAGAGTAATTTGCACAATGCAGCTCAATACTCCTGACAGCTCATCTAGTGGTTTCTTGCTGATCTATCTCCCTGAAACAGAGGAAAGTGCTGACACAGCACTCAAGAACTCTGCTTCTTTTTGATGAGAAAAATAGCAGAGGTGATTCTTTAGCCAGGAAATAAACTTTCATCCTACTAGATGCTTCTGGCTGAGTAGGAGGCAACATTAAAATATCTAAAGAATGGAAACTACAAAGTTTAATTAAAGGGAGATAGGAGGGACCGCAGTATTTTACTTAACTTTCCCAGTTAGAGACAGTGGAAACTCAGCACGTTTTCTTTCTCTTAAATTATTCTGAAAACAAGTTACCCATAATTGGAGCATGTGACTATTAAGTTGATTTAATTCCATAAGATTGCACTTCTTTCATGCCATGTTATACAAAATTAATTTTCAGATTAAACCAGTTTGACTTTTCCCCAAGCTCCAATGATTCCCATAGAAACATAGTTGGAGGTGGTAACACCCATATGTAAAATATACCTATACATATGCATACATATCTACAGATATATCCAAGTATTCTTTCTCCATCTATATATCTATAACCATATCTCTATAGACATATCAATATTAACAGATACAAATATAATATTTGTGTCACTTGGAGTTTGGATATGAATTATTCTAGACACAGAAGAACAGGTTTTAGACACATTTACAAGTGATGAACTGGGTTGTCTTCTTTGTTTTCTCTTTTCCTAGCAACCATGACTCAGAAAGGCCAGCTGCTCTTTACTCTGTCAGAGTAGTTGAACTCAAAAATACATTTGGCAGCTGAAATTTCCTCTTAGGTTTGGAGCTCTTGGCTACAGTTATTTGTCAGAACAGTCATGAGCCAAAAATGGGAAATAAAAAGACAGCTAACTTGAGAAATCCACTCACAAATGGAGCCATGAGTGAGCACAGGGAGTTACTGAGAAATTTCAAGGTTAACATACAGACTTCAGAAATTCTTGTAGTAGGAAGAGGAAAAGTATGAATACAATCATAGCTACTATTTTGTCAGACCAGAAAAATCATTGCTCTGCAATATAATCACTTCAGATAAATAAGAACAGTAGATCAAATAGTCTTACAAATTGCTTACCTCAAGACTACAGAATTGCAAATCAACAAAAAGATACCTGGCCTTATCATGACTGTAGAAGACTCTCTCTCCTTTAATATATGTTTCCATTGACACAATTTGCTGTAGATAATACCGGGCATCATAAACGTGTTTATATATAACTGTATCATCTATGTTTTTGAGCTTAAATCACACTCTTTCTATTCTCTTTAGAATCAATGCTGATACCTTCTATTACTATTTATTACTGCCATTTTCCTTTTCCTCTACAAAGTATGTAAAGATGGCACAAAACCTGACTCCTCTCCCCTGAGAAGAAGCCAATATTTAACACTGATCAGACAGCCAGAAAGTAGAGGATAGATAATCCAGAGACCTAGAGTAGATCCCAACACAAATGGGAAAAACAGCCAAGGTAATGATTCCTAATACTATTCTGCTTCACTTAAGAAAAGTTGGAAACATATGCATAGACTCACAGCCAAACAATAGGTGTAGCATTGGGAAGCCTGCAGAAGAGAAGACGAAAAGATTGCAGGAGCAAGAAGACACCACAAGAAAAACTAGAGAATCAATCTGGGTCCATAAGTGCTCATAGAGACTTCACTTCCATGTAGGTACTTCCATCTTAGTAATTTGCTTAGAAATTATTTTGACCTAGAAATTATTTTGACTTCATGGTCAAAATTGTAAAAACAAACAAAGAAAATAGAAAAAAACAATAAGAAAATAAAAAATTTTATCAGATTTATCCTAATTCTAGGTATATTCACAAGAATGTCTCAATAATTTTATATTTTTAAAAGTGATAACCATTCCACCTGGGTATCCAGCCTATGTGCAGTCACCAAAGGCTGAGATGGATGTCAGAAAGTGCATGCTGACAAGAGCCTGATGTAGCTGTCTCCTGAGAGGTCTGTCAGAGCCTGACATATTCAGATGGCAGATGTTCACAGCTAACTACTGATCTGATCAAGGGTTTCCTAATGGGGAAGTTAGAGAGAAGACTGAAGGAGCTGAAAGGGTTTGTGGCCCCATGAGGAGAGCAACAATACCAACCAACCAGATCTTCCCAGGGTCTAAACCACCAGCCTGGGAGCACACAGGGAGGGACGCATGGCTCCAGCTGTATATGTAGGGGAGGATGGCTTTGTCAGGCATAAGTGAGAGAGGAGATGTTTGGTCTCATGAAGGCTGAACACTGAGTGTGAGGGAATTTGAGGGTGGGGAGGGGAGTGTGGATTAGGTAGGGGCACATTCTCCTCGTAGAAGCAGGAGGAAGGGGAATGGGATAGGAGATTCCTGGGTAGTGGGGGGAATGGGGTAAGGGGATAAAATCTGAAATGTAAATATAATATCTAAATAAATAAATAAATAAATAAATAAAAGTGATAACAAATTTCATTACTTTTCACTAAGTTTCCTTTGGGAAACTTAAAAAACACAAAAATTACAAATCTGCTTTATTTACTATAGTATAATAAATATTCTTATTTACAGAAAATACTGTTATATATTTATATTTTATTTAATATAAAGTAATAGTTGTCTTACCTGAATAGTTTTGGAGGTTTTGTTTGTTTAAATGTTGAGGCTGTTCTTTAACCCATGGAATTCTCCCTCAACTGCCTCCCTCATGAAAGGATTGTATTTAACACAGTGCCTTCTTTTCCTTTTTGTTTTTCTTTTTTCTTTTTTTTTTCAGGATTAAACTTTTTAATTTATAAAATAATGAACATGTTTTCAATCTTTATATTGAGCATAACATTTGCACCCAGTTAGACATGAAATTTACAAAGATCTAATGAATCATGTCAGAGCATTCTGTGTGATTCTAAAATACAGAAAATTGGTAGTTGTATAGTTTAAAAATTGTTTGGATTGATGCAAATATTATGTAATTCTGCATAGTTTTTTCCAAAATCCTTTTGAATTTTTATTTATAGTTTACATAGAACCCAAGGAGTTATTACTTTTGATACATAAAATATTTTTTTTCTTTTTTAAATCTTTGTCTACATATTACATCTAGACCCCAGTTTTTTCTCCCTCCCCTACCCTAACCTCTACCTATCCTATCTCCTTCCTCCCCGAAATCCAATCCCCCTCCTCTTCCACTAGGAAAGAAGAAAGCTTCCCAGGGACATCAACATATAGTATAACAAGCTACAGTAAGACCAGTCACACACCATCACCTCAATGCCAGATGATGCAACTCAGTCAGAGAAATAAGGATACACAGTAGGCAAAATAGTTAGGGAGGACCCTGCTCCCACTGTTACAAGTCCCACAAGAACTCTAGACCTAGGTCAGTCAAGTTCAGACTCCCTGATATCTGTGAGCCACCAGGAGTGCTGATCAGTTGATTCTGTGGGCTATGTTCTCCTATTTTGATGGTTTACTTCTTCTCCCATAGTTCCTTCATCTTCTCTACTGGACTTTTTGAATTCTACCTAATATTTGGTTGTGGAACTTTGCATATACTCTCATTGGTTGCTAGATGAAGTCTCTTTGGCCTCTTTCTTTGATGATGGTTCTGCTAGGCTCCAGTCACAGAAAACACTGCAGGCAGGCCAAACTGTAGGCCAAAGGTATTGTGGCTGGCATTGTGTACTAATTCTTCCACTTGAGTTCTTGCTTGATTACAAAAGATAGCCAGTTTGGGTCCAGTGTCTCTATTATAAAAATTTTTGCTAGGGGTTACTCTAATAGATTCCATGGAGTTTTTATTGGACTAGGTTTTCACATTGTCCCAATGCCCAACAAATCCAGTAATTTCTCCCAGTGTTTTCTTCACCCCTACCATTTAAAACCTCCTGTTTCCAATACTACCTGACCCTAGTCTATCTGTAAAATCTATTCCATTTCTCCACCTTAAGCCTTCCTTGTTACTTACCCTTCTGGGTCTGTTAACTGTAGGATGCTTCCCTTTTACTTTATAAAAGATATTCAATTATAGGTTAAGAGATACAATGTTTTTCTCTCTGTAAAGGTGTTTTTCTTTCTAGTTACATCCACTTGCGGAGAAATTTCATGATAGAATTGTTTTTAACAGCTGAGTAATATTCCATTGTGTAAATGTACCACATTTTCATTATTATTTGTTTGAGGGACATCTATGTTGTTTACATTTTCTAGCTATTATGAAGAAAGCAGCTATGTTAAGCAAGTGTCCTTGTGATGGGATGAAGTGTTCTTTGGTGCAGGAGTGATATAACAGGGTCTTGATGTAGACAGATTTTAAATTTTCTGAGAAAGTGTCATATTGAGTTTCATATCACTCTCACCTGCAATAGATGAGTGTTCCCCTTGATCCACATCTAGTCCAGCATGATCTCTCACTTTGTTTTTCCTCTTACCCATTCTAACATGTGATCGCACAGTCATTTTGATATGCATTTCCCTGATAGCTAAGGATGCTGAACATTTATTTGAGTGTGTCTTAGCCATTAGACATTTCTCAGCCAAGAATTCTCTCTTTAGGCCTTGGAGAAATAGCTTAGCAGTGAAGAACACAAATGACTGCTCTTCCAGAGGTCCTTAGTTTAACCCCCAGCAAACACATGGTGGCTCACAACCATAATGGAATCCTACACTCTCTTAGGTATATTTAACTTTAATTGCATTATTTGGTTTGCTGATATCTTGGTTTTGGTATATATATATATATATATATATATATATATATATATATATTCATATATATATATGAATTTATATGTACATATATACATATACACATAAACACACACATATCTATATCTATATCTATATCTATATCTATATCTATATCTATATCTATATCTATATCTATATCTATATCTATATCTATATCTATATCTATATCTATCTATCTATATCTATATAGATAGATAGATTGCAAATCAGGCCTTTGTATGATGTGTAGTAAACAAAAATTTTTGTCCATTCTGTAGAGTTCTATTTTGTCCTATTAACAATAGTATCCTTTGCCTTATAGAAGTTTCTCAGTTTCATGAGATCGCAGTTATTCATTGCTGTTCTTAGTGCCTGTAGTACTGGTATTCTTTTCAGCTTAGTTGTCTCCTGTGACAGTGCTCAGCTAATTCTATCACATGAGAATCAACTTTCTGTGTTTATTTTATGCAACTTCTTGCAATTACTTATGAAAAAATAAATTTGCCTGTGGTTTAACAAACATTAAAACAAATAATTTACAACATAAATCATATTTATATCTCTAATACTTTTGCTCATTTATTTTTAAAACCAGATTTCAAGGAAATAGAAACAGATATGCACAAATCAAAATTAAAATTTCATGATTTTTTTTTTCACTAACAGCAGTCCTAATTTTCCACATATTTATCTCTGACCTTTATTTCATATAAAGGGCTTAGTTTTAGGAAAATTTGCAAAATGATTTTGAAAATTATTTAACTTGTAGGGAAGCAGTATACTGCAATGTTCAATTCAAATTCATGTTTATTACATTTATACAACTGGACCCATTTCTGAACATGTTCCATGAACAAAGCTGTGGGAGGAGATTTCTGATAGATTATGAGAAAACTACCAGAAAATAAGAAGAAAGTGCTCTAACCTCGCTCCTTCCTTTATGTGGATTTGTTCTTTGAATGTGCTTTCCTACCCTGCCAGTTGTGTTAACTAGGAATAAGTTTATTTTAGGTTGCACATTATTTTACCCTTTACCAGAATAATATTTACAAGGACGAGTTTTCCTCCTGACTGCTCAAACAAATGTGAGCTTGCCCCTGTGAATGAATGTATGACTAAAAAAAATGGAATTTAAGTGCACTTTGCTCCTCTGACTTTGCTTAATTCTCAAAATACATTCATAATACAAACTGTCTGGTGCACTGAATAAAAACGGCTATTGCATGAGACTTAAGTCCACCTCATTTTTTAAGCTCTACACTCCTAAATTTATTTCCCAAAGAGAGCATTAACAGATCATTAACCCGATTATAATATGTAGCAGTTTCTTCACGTTCTAGTAAACACACTTCATTGTTTTCCTCAATCAAACAAAGCAGACTTGGACCACAAAGTAGGCAGCTCACCATAATTCTACATTGTCTGACAAATTGTGACACCTGTTGACTATGAAAAGCATTATAAATATTTTCACATTATTATTTAAAGTTCATTACTTCTAAAGTTACATGAGTGGACTTTTGGCAGAAGGAAGCCTCCAAAGTTAGAGGCAGAGAAGCGCAAGCAAGAGGAACATACTGCTCAGATGAGTGAGAACCTCATCTTCCCAGTTGCAAAGTAAAGCAGAGACAGGAAGGTAGATAACCATCTCATTGAACATCTTACTGTTTGTAGACATGTGGGCCCAGTTAATTCTTCATAACCTACCATTAGGCTAAAAGTGGGAAGAGTTCCTATCATTAAATGCTTGGTGGAATGAGGTATATGATGTTTGTCAGTTAAAAGGACAATTCAATACTATCTATTGACTTATGGATTATAATTGGAGAAACTATATGCTACAAATATGATGATAAAAGGATGTAAGTTTTATATCCTCTGTGCCAGTCCATAGGCAAGATGAAAGAAGATGTTATTCTTCAGGATTTTCCTACTATTTTGAAGCCTTAGTTGGTATCACTGATAATTATAAGCTCTTGTATTTTACAATTTTGCTGGAAATATTTAAAAAAATGCAGAAGTATTCTTTCCTATACCACAGTTATATATATTTCTTTCTTGTTTTGATAACATATAAAAATTATGCTACTTTAATAATTATTAATTTATTACAACCATAATATTAATTTCCATTTATAAAATAATTAAAAAATGATAAAGTATTGTGTAGAGTTTCTCAAAGTCTCTAAGTCTCTATGAGTTTGGTATATATATATATATATATATATATATATATATATATGTATTTGTAAATAAGTTGATATGTATGTGACATATATTTACATAATCGTTCCCATTGTCTTTCAAGTAACAGACGTTCTTTTCTCATAACAAAAGAGAAAATGGACGATATTTATGAAATCAAGCATATCTTGGTAGTTGTAAAAAATTTTCATTTCCTGGAAAATTCTTCCTGACAAAAGAATCCACAGGTATTATCCACATTTGAACCCTGCATTCTGATTAGTAGTAGCCCTGGGTGAACTAGTGATTTCACCATTATTGTGGTAACCAATCACTTTCTGATTGAATAAGGGGCTTCCTTAACAGAGAATTCTAACCCTGGTACTTTAAAACTCTTTTTACTGGGGATTAAAAGCCCTGGCATTGGTCTACTCTTCTTGTTTTGCAAAATCATTCAGCTATCAAACTACATTATAAATATTTGTGTTAATCCCACAGATTTATGGTGTTCTTATTTTGGGTAGGAGAAGTTGTTTTTTTTTTTTTCAACTGAAAGGGATTGTCACTTTATCTTGGGGACATGGCTACACATCCATGTTCATATAGGCTGAGATAATTTTACTTAAACGGTTATGAAACAAATTCAAAAGTTGAAACAGGGAAAGAAATGGGGTATGGGGTACTAAATAGTTGATGAAAGGCAGTGATTGGAAAATAGGCTCATTATTCTATACTTATCCATATGAAACTCTTGAAAAATGCAATAAATCTTTTTTTTTAAACTCAAGAAATTAGTTAAAATTCCAATTTTCCATTAGTTTGATTGGTAGAGCAGTAACAATCATTAAATGAGACTTAAATAATAGTAAAAGTAGTAACACTAAAGAAATTTTGTTATTAGTTGCTTGATGCTGTCATTACAGATGATGATTATATTTCTAATAATTGCCTATTTACATTCTGTTCAAAAGATTAATATTTTTAATCTACAAATTCAAATTTATACTTGGAAGAGTTATATTGTACAAATAGTAAACTGTTTTATAATTTTCAATAACTGTATTATAAATTACAAAAATATGCAAAATATTTAATATTTAATAAGGCCATAAAATAATACAGGGTCTAATCAGTCCCTTTACCCATATTGGAAGAAATTTGTTGCAATTTGATAGTGTTTTAATTGAAAAATAATTATTATTCATATGTCATAGTATTTATCCAAATGAAAAAAATTTAATGCAAATAAATATTAAAATACCCGAAGATACATCATTTCATATTAGAATTTCTAGCAAAATTATGTCAAAATATAAAATTAAAATTATAATTGTGTATATGCATTTATGTTCACATTTTTAAATTATTTCAATTTTCAAGGTTTTGAATGAATTAATGAGATGCAATAGGTATAAATTAATATTTATATATAAAGATTTTTGACAGGCCTAAGAAAGCAAATAAGATTACCTGGATAATGTACTCATGTATTGTTAATGTTAAAAGATATATATAATCTAAAAAATATATTTTCAATTAATTAAATATTTTTATATACTATTATTGAGTTCCAGGAAAGCATGTCTTAAACATAGACATTTTGTCTAATTAAGTAAGGAACTATATTACTTTAAAGAGAGAAAAGTAAAACAACATGCTTTAAATAGAGACAAATACATTTAGCCGGTATTTTGGGACCAATAATAATGCTTGTTTACTTTGATATATAATCACCATTCCTATAATAAGAGAGAGGGCATTAAAATACACAAACTTCCAGTCCTCCTTAGTTACGAATTAAAGACTGAGTGTGTTTCTTTTTATAACATTTTATTTTCTCATGCATTCATATTGTGAAATAAGATTTAAGGGGCAGGAGGACTATGGTTAAATAAAGATTCCTGACTGTGGTTGAGGGAGAAATTTGAGCCCAAAATACAGACACTAAAGAATTACCTTCCTTTTCTTTCACATTTGTGAAATAAATCACTTTACTAAAGATAATTCAGAGAGAAAGATAATCTCTTTTGGAATATTTTTTTAAATATGCAAGTGGTATATCATTCGTTAGTTTCAAGGTATTAAAAAAAAAATCTGTTTTGCAATGTTGATCCAGGAACAAAAGGCCACATCGATTGGAACACCAATGAGACCATCGGAGATTTGGAGAAACTGAAAGCAACCCAAACTGGTACCCACTGGAATAAGATATTTCTTAAAAAGTGGTACACAATTTTTAATGACCACATGTCTCTGGGAAACTATAAAACCTACAATGTGATGAACCTGGAGCTTTAGTACCAATAGAGGGTAAGTCTTTTGTCTTGTCTCATTCTGACCTGCTCTCCGACTCTCATTTAACATTGGTCTAGATGCCCATTTGCATAACTCACATGAATAAAACTTCGATCCTACATTTTAGTAAAAAGAATAAAAAAAGGAAATACCTCTAAGCTACTGCAACTCAAGTCCATTAATATTAATATCATGATTCCTAAATCACTTTGACCTTCTTAAAGCTGTATCTCTTTCCAGTTATTGTGTTATGATGTGTCTCATTCAACCCAATGGCTAGAAAACTACATTGTTCATGCGAGTTAGCTGATGATCAAACACTTTTTTCTTTTCAGAGAAAATCAATTGATTGAGAAAAGTCATTATATATCTCATTATCATTTTGACAGTTTAAAAGTGATTTGATATTATAGGAGAAAGAAACAATTGAACACAGAATTAGCTCCAAAATATGGACATATTCCTATGTATTTTACAACATTTCGAAGTGCAATACAATGACACATGAGAACTGTAGCTGTGAAAATCATAACTAAAAACTAAAATCAAAAGACAAAACTGGATTAACATTGTTTTAGGAGAACTCACTACAACAAATATCCTGGCAGCAGGATAAAAAGTCAACTGACAGACAAGTCAAACTTATACCACATATCTTTTGGCTTTGCTTGAAATAGGAGGCTGCAAAAGACACTCTGCAAAACATTTAACTGTGAGAAACAGTTACATAATGTGCATCTACAGCCTGAAAAACTGCTGTGAAATGTAACACATTTTTAAACATAAGATAATTATCAAAAGGGTTTTCTTTAGTTACTTATCATTTGCACTCATGTTTAAATACTACTATCTCTGGCTGTCTTGACAAGATGTGAAACTTTAATTTTTTTTTGAAAAGGATTACCACAAAAATGCCTGTATATATCATCATAATACTGATGATATTAATCCAGTGTACAGATAACTTCCTCCCTGGAGTGTTAGATTTAAAGAAAAGCCAGAGGGAATGGAGCATGGCACGTATGGAATGTGTCTCATCTCAAAAAAGTTAATTCTCATTTCGAAACTCTTCTGCCTTCAGTGTATAGCTGCTTCAATACATCTTTCCTTACCTTGATGCTAGTAATTCAATTAAAAATACGTAGAGGAGATTTATTTTATATTTGAAGTGAGGTTGTTAAATGTACAAAAATTATTTACTGATTGCAACTGCCAGTGATTTTGCCCATTTCTCAAACCTCCATGGTATTTCATTCCACTGCCCATAATACAAAGGGATTTAATTACCTAATCCCCCATATAAAATCATTTTGGCAATATTTCAGAATGAAAATTATTCTCATAGCTGAACACAGTCTCAAAACATTGTTTTGTAAGCAGAGCTACAACTGAATGATACATTCCTATCGCCCCACCAAGATAGCATTGTTAGCTTACTGACATGGATTGTACAATACTCAACGCTTTCAGCAAAAGAGGAGAGATTTAACTTTGAACAACAGGTCTATCATATCTTCCTGCTATTATACTCATGATTAAATTACCTGGATTTAGTTTTTAAATTTTAACTCTATGGAACATCTTCAGGAGTGTACAAGTGCCAGCTCCTAGGTTTAAGTTCTCATTTCAAGAAACATTCACTTAAACATTGCCTGAGGGGGAAAAAAACCCACGACCACCACCACCAACAACAACAACAACAAAAACCCTTCAACTTTCAATACTAGGAGAACAAACCTTTAGAAATGAAAGATGAACACCACAAATCATTTTTACTTTGAAACTTTCATTTTATCATTATATTTTCTGTTACTGCAGAAAACTTTAGCCTGTCTCCCACTTAGTAAGTTTGCTGTGTACACTTGCACTTTTACCTTTTTGAAATTATTTTGTAAGATCATTTGTCACATTGACAATAAGTCGGTGCTCCACACAACACTTTAGCATAATAGACATCTTCACTGAAATGTAGGTGAAGAGCTTATTATACGCTGGAAAGAAGAAAGAAAGCCAATACACAAAAACTCAAAAACGTTCTCATATTCCAACCAATTATATGCTTCAAAGATTTTTCTGATAGATACTCCAGAAGTGTTTTCTGACTATTCTTGTCTGCTACATTATTTACTTAAGTCTCTTCTACTTGGTATTTGGTTAACAGGTAGCAATAAGAATTACTTACATATAATATAGAGTTAGTTATCTCTTAGAGTTTCTAGTTGATATCTAGATGAAATGGATAAAATTAAGATAATATATTATTTAATTATACGAATTCAATTTTTCTTAAAATCATAGTTTCAAATTTGAATAAGATAATGAGGTCATCATTAAGGTATCCTCAGGATTTAGATTTTTAAAATTACAATTATAACTATTGGTTGTATAAGTATTTAAAAAATCTCAAAAGTAGCAGGTTATTAAAAATTGCCACATAAAAATAAGGGCAGAGCTGGCCTTGTGATGATGTGTTGTTACTTCTTGAACTCTAGAGTCCTAGATGTTTTTATTCATTCTCAAGAAAGTTTCTGAGGGTGAATCTTTTAGGATTTGTTAAATATGTGAACATGTGATACTTCAATCTTTTTAAAATTGCTCTGTATAACTTCTCATAATATATATCTTATAATATTATTGGGGTCAAAAAAGTATGTTAGTGTTACCTTTTAATGGGGCAACTATGTTCCTTCTAGAGAGAAGTGGATAAGAAATAAAACGTTCAGTGCAATTAGTATCTACAGACTCTCCAAACAATACAGGCTTTTGTTAATACTATTTGTTACTAACCAGAACTTGAGGCTCAGACTCTATGGTTAAAGACATCAAGTATTTAGGTCGTAGAATGTGGGTTTATAAAGTTTAAACAGACTAGAATCTTTATATCTATTGACTAGATTTCATTGTGCTGGAAACTTGTATGCATTCCACTGGAGTATAACAGTAATAGGCAGTATTATCCAACTATGAACTCATACATGCTATTTATAATGATGGACTTGGCAAAACATTGCCTGCAATATGATACTATTAAGAACACTAAACGAATAACCAAACACTACCTGATAAAAATTGAAGTCATGCTTTAACAGATGAAGATACACATGGTACCATTGTTTTGGCAAGAACTAGTAACTAGACAGAAAATAATACATAAGTGAGTATGTACAATACAATTTAGTATTTTGACTAAATTGACACATTAAAATGACTCATAATGAATTATTGCTATATTGTTAGATTAATACATTAAATTCATTCCTCATCAGAAATTCTTCTATTTGCATTTGGCGGTAATTTACAGAGAAATCAATAATTGGCCATGGTGTAGAAATTAAGAGACTATAGGTTATTTATATAAATGTTGTATTTATTCTCTAAGATGAATGGATGAGATGAGAGCCATATTCAAGGTATGTGAATGCATCGCTTGGGCTGAGCCTAGTGTTTTTTTCTCTGTTTTAACTGTTCTTAGGCTTTAGCCTGGATGTTTCTAGTCTCTGTACAATCTAATTTTTCAAGCTGTCTGATTCAACTCAGCTTCTCTAGGCTTCTACCTGAATTGCTCTGCTTGCCCTCATAACTTTAGTTATATGTTCTAATCTTCTGGCTTCTTTTCATTTTCTTGCTCAATCTGACTTTACTTGTGTCTATCTATCCTGTTCTCTCAGCAGTCTGTCTTTGTATATGAGCTGTTGTGGATTAAAATTCCCTTACACGCTCAACTTTCAAAAGATATTACTCTTCTTACCAAGGCTCAGGAATTATGAAAGAGAAGTAGAAAGACTGAAAGTACCAGAGCTAAAGGCCGACTATGAGGAAACAGTGTTCTTTGGATACAGCAGGAAGCTGCATATATCTACTCACAGAAATTGTGACACCATTCTCAAGCCCCATGCAAGCTCATTTGAGGTCCAACATGGAGGTGATTGCTCTAGTTGAGAAGCTATTGTTTTCCTTATCCTATATATTTTATTATATCATTATTTAGTATACAATAGCTGATGTCTTTACAGTCTAGAAGGAGTGGCATACAGTGGGGATGTGATATATTGAAAATTAAGAAAAAACTGGAGGATCTAGAAGCCAAGGGGAAGAAAGCATGAGATTTCCGATAGGCTTTGGTGACATCAAAAATTGCTTCGTTGGGGAAAGAGAGATATTATATTATTATATTATAAGTTCAAAATTAAATAAAAATAATAAGAACACTTCAGTGTCTTTGTTGAGGTTTTACTACTGCAAACAGACAATGTGATTAAGGCAAATCTTATAAGGACAGCATTTAATTGGAGATGTCTTAGAGTTTCACTCCCTTATTGTCAAGGCAGGAGCATGGCAGCATGAAGGCAGGTGTGGTACAGGAGGAACTGTGAGTTCAACATCTTGTCCAGAAGGTAAGCAAGAGAAGAATGGCTTCCAGGTATCTAGGTTGAGAGTCTTAAATCTCATACTCACAATGAAACACTTCTTCCAAAAGGCCACACCTCCCCAGGGTACCTCCCTAGGTCAAGAATATTCAAACCACCACAGTGACTCAGTTGAAAATATTTTGAGGCATATCCAAGAGAATGGTTATTTTTCTTCTAAAAATATAAGAGAAGACTATATTTTCAATAACAATAATAATCCAAAAATATAAGAATGCCCATGTTGATGGCCAATTATGTCTATATCCTGCATGGTTTCATTGTGTTGTAATTTTAAGATTATAGTGTACTTATCCTGTTGTATAACCATTTTCACTATTTTTTATATTTCTGAGATCTTTTTATTAACTGTTTTTGCATGCACATATACATATATATTTTATATAGTAGATATATTACATTACTAAATAGAACTTGTTCACTTCTTATAATCTGCTTCTATGAGTATTTTTATGGCTGATCATTTGGCATGAAAAAAAATAGTCCTGTGTGTTTAAATTTAAGGGAGGGGTAATTGTGTTGATTTCAACTCATATTTTCATTTTTTAAGTCTCAAAGTCTTAGTTTTATTTAACTATGAGAGTATTTTGAAGGATGGAAAATAGGAGTGTAATGTTATAATTACAATCTCAAAAGTAAAAGAAAAAAAATAACTCGAACCAAAAGGTCAGTTTAGATGTTTTGTTTTGTTTTGTTTTGTCTTGTTTTAAATAAAGGCATTTCTTTCTGAAATAGCTGTAACAGGTTAAGGAATTTAGATTTAACTAATTTACATACATACTCATTTTATTTGTATAATAAGTAATTTCTAGAGACAAGTATATGAGTCACTTTTCATGATAATCTCTAGAGAAGAAACATTTTTTTTTTTTACCTCTTCTGGAACAATTAGATATAGACGTATTCTACTTACTATCTTACATGTGTATTACTATTAAAACAACAGCTGATGGTAAGTTCAGCCACCTAAAACCTGGGAATCTTCCAAAGATTTTGTTACATCCTTTTTTTTATTAGCAAAGTACATTTTCCTTAGACACAGTAGAGCACAAATAATAAATGCTGCTGGTTGTGGAAAACAAAGTTGTGAGAAAGCAAACCAAAATTGTGAGTAGTACACAATAAGAAATGATCCATGCTTCTTTTCCAAGAAGTGAATAGACAATTAATTTTTGTAATAAGTTAGGAGAATAAGAAACAAAAAGCTGTGTGAATTTTTTTTTTCATGGCAATGAAAAGCTTGACTTGAAATGAATTATTCTAGTTTGAGTGCATGCATTTGTGTGTATGTGTGCGTGTGCATGTGCATGTGCGTGTGGTGTGTGTGTGTGTGTGTGTGTGTGTGTGTGTGTGTGTGTATGCACTTATGTCTTACGCAGATTTGGTATTTTCATTATATTTTGGTTTATTGTTTTATCCCCTTATCAATAATTCAAAACTCAATAAAACAAATCTGTATGCTAGTCTTCAATGTGCAAAAGGTTAGCAGTGATGTAATTTGAGGAAGTAAAATAATCTTATGAAAAGTATAGCCATCAGTTACTACTTGATCAAATGTTTCACATTTCAATTTCTCTAGATTTCCATTTCCAAAGTAAAGCAATTAGAAAGTTAAGTATATTTGCAGACTTATCACATGAAGACATGAAGACACATGTGTCATGAAGACACATGATGGTAACAAAAGTATCTTGAGAGTATAGTAATGACCAATAATCATGACACCTACATAACTAAAATCATGCCACTGGAATATGATCAGAATCTCCTGTACCAGCTATGATAAACACCTGGAAAACCACAGTTTTATGAAAATTGCCAAGGATCAGACTTGGCTAGGAAAGAAGTTTTGACGAACGGGTGTTTGGGAACAGAGAAAGAAAGGACTTGAAATTAATTGTGAGTACAAGCTCACAGCTCTGTGTCCTGCTTGAGACAGCTCTCCAAAGATCTCTAGATAGCTTAGTCTTTTCAGATCAAAGCTTATGCACATATGCAGTCTTTTATTTGTATACCAGTTCAATCACCCACCCTAAGTTCCCTTTTAATTATCCCATGAATCAGTATTTTAAAGAGACAGCTAGTGCATTTTTCCTTAACAACGTGATGAATTCAGAGATCTACCTGTCTTTGTAAGCACAGACAATAAAATAGCTGGGTGGGATCTGGCTCTTAGATCACTATTTCCACCACGCCTATGTCTAAACTAGCTCTTCACAGGCTAACCCTGGACTCAGGAATATGCCTGTGTTTGTATATAGGAACAAAAAAATAAGTTGGGTGGGATTTTGTACTGTGATCAGCACTTTCCAAATCTCTTAATCTCCTACTTAATATATTTTACACAAGCTGGCTAATAGTGAAGCTGACTGTTCTGTTAGGTTCATGAATCCCCTCATAAAATTCCTATGACATCCTTACATTTTGCACAGTTGCGAAATTATATGTTCTTGAACTTGTGTTTTCAGAGTTCCTCCCCACAAACTTAAGGGCTATACTGAAGGTCACAGAGTTCACTACTTTTTGCTGAGGAACATGAGAAACACTGTTGGTTCCAGTACTTGTACTGTTTAACATGGAGTCATTTTCATTGACACAAACCTCTCCTGAAGGAGGAACATAAAGTAAGTTATGTACATTTTTATACATACAAGCACCAAGCCCACAACAACCTTCAGCATTCATGGATGTCCATGCCCTTCTGACTATGTTTCAGGGGCAGAAAAGGTGTCACTCTATTCCTTTGGCAATAACCATGCTGGATTTGGCAACAAATGGAATTATAACAATGATGTTAAGTGAAAACACTTAGAATAGAGAAAATTTCTTATAAAGCATTATAATGTAACCTCTTGCTAAATTTACCTAAGTTTGTTTCAAGTAAGTTCTTGGGTTGGCTTGAAGTCATCAAAGAATATGATAAAAGAGTGAACCTATTGTGACTCACCTATTATTTTTTCCTCACAGAAATTCTTCTTAAATATAACATTTGAGGTCCTGAAATTTTAAAGAAGGGAATAGCAGATAGATAAAAATTCTGTGTCAGAAGGTTCATTGTTAAAATTTGCCCCCCTACTCCCACCTCCCCACTCCAAATTCCCTCCCTCTCAGCTTCCAACCTTCATGGGACCAAGGATCTCCTCTCCCACCTATTCCCAACAAGGTCATCCTCCTCTAGATATACAGCTGGAGCCATGAAGCCCTCCCTATGTGCTCCCAGGCTGGTTGGTTAAACTCTGAAAGCTCTGGTTGGTTGGTATTGTTGCTCTCCTCATGGGACCACAAACACTTTCAACTCCTTCAGTCTTCTCTCTAACTCCTCCATTAGGAACCCCTTGATCAGTTCAATGGTTAGCTATGAGCATCTGCCTCTGAATATGTCAGACTCTTTTAGACCTCTAAAATGACAGCTATATCAGGCTCCTGTCAGCATGCACTTCCTGACATCCACATCAGTGTCTACCTTTGGTGACTCCACATGGGATGGATACCCAGGTGGAATGTCTCCAGATGGCCCCTCCTTCATTTTCTGTCACACACTTTCTCTCCATATTTGATGCCATGAGTATTTTGTTATTCCTAAAAAGGACTGAAGCACCCACACTTGGTTTTCCTTCTTCATGAGCTTCATGTAGTCTGTGAGTTGAATTTTGGGTATTTTAAGCTTCAAACTTACACAGAATTTTCTTGTTATTTTAATGGTAAAGCCATGGCAAATAGTTTTTGGGGAGAGTAAGTGAACAATTGTATTTGTAGTAAAATTTTATAATATGCATGTATAAAAATGTTAATCATATGACAACATTTTCATAAATTACACATTTCAGAAAGTCTACACATAGTATTTCATAGCATGTCAGGTAATAGGAAATATATTATTGCTCAATAAGTTAAATTGGGTATCCTGTTAATATAATTGTTTTTATAATTTGTAATAAATTAAACATAAGATTATCATAAGATTTACCAAATAAGAAAGGCTAACAAAATATTTATCAAACTTACATTAAGTTGTCAGTTGCAAAACTTTATCTAATCTAGTATGTATTACTGAGGTTTGTTGGATTCTGTTTGTTTTTTAATTTTATGAGTTACATATTCTCTAAGTATGTTTACATTGGGATTAAATATAACTACATTTTAACAAATTATTTTATTCATCTTATTTCTCATCAAAATGTACAATGTTAGGGGACTTTTCCTATTTAATGCAATAGTTCAGGTCATGTGTAAACAATGACAATATTAGATGAACATTATGATGTACCTTATCTTATTAAGTGAGCATAAGTTCATCAGAGAATATTAAATATTTCTCCAGGTGAAAACCAGCTTTATTTACTACTGAGATATAATTGGATATAGCAACAGCTTAAGGTCATTCCATAATTTTTTATTTCATAAAGAGAAAAAATACTTTAATGTCAGTAGTTGTTCATAACATTTTTTAGTTTTTAGTTTTTATAAGATAAAATATATCATGGGATTTCAAATCATAGATGAATTTGGCTTTAGGTAAAATATAGCAGAAAATGCATATGGAAATCAAACGCATTTTGCCTATAGATTTTAGTGAAAAGACATGATTTGTAAAGAAGTTCTGAATTGTCAAAACGTAGTAGTCCTCTATCCTCCTTATTTGCAAGTTTTATATTATGTCTTTATGATTTAATCAGGTAAAATTTTTATAAACCAAACAGGTAAATGACTAGAACAAAGTCTAAAACATAATGTTTTTCTCATTTTAAAATTGAAAGATCAAAAATTCTAATAATTTACAAACCACAGTTTGATTTTAATTATTTGGAGAAGCTATCTTTGAAAGTGCATACTATTCCTAAAGTTTTTAATCACAAGTGTATGCCTTTCTTTTATACATTTAATTCACATATTTTATTCTTGCATCTTGTAAAAGAATAGTCTTTTTATGTAAAAATTCTAGTCAATTTCTGGGACTATTTCTTTGAAACATACAAAGATAGTAAGATTATCTGTGACAAAAATATCAGTCTATAAATGTAACTGAATCATACTCTGAATTATCATAGAAGTTATCACAGTAAGTGTGAACTTTCACTCACTACTATAATCAATAAGCAAATCTCTCTATTCAAACCTTTTGACATTTCTTACTATATTCAATAGTTCAGTGCACTCACAAAGCAGAGAAGTTGATTCAAGGAGCATCTAAAAAAATCCTACATGACATATCGATGTGAATATGAGTTGGGTGTAAGAACGTTTATTCTTCTAGATAATAGAGGTCTTGTGTGTCAGAAACCATTGTAACAACTCAGCATGTACAGTATTACTGAAGATATTCCCAGAACTCTTTGAAGAAAAGGCTCCGACTGGTAAAGAAAACAGAACTATGTGACAAAAGAAGTTTCTGGGTTTCAATTTGTGGATAAGAGGTCAGATTCAATAATTAATTAAGAAATAGAAACTAAAGTACTAGATGATTAATTACTTCTATAGACTTAAAGCACTCCAGGGTAGCTTAATTTATTTTGGCTTGATTAATTGTCTGAAAATGAGAATTCTATTCACAAGAAGAGACAAATAGCAGGAAGATATATGGGATTGGTAAACACAGGAAAAAATGAATAAAAGATGCAACTATCACATGCATTCCATATGTCCATTAATGTACTAACTACCATACTACTGTTCCAATGAGCAAGTGTACAAACACTTTTGAGTAGTTTGGGCAATTAAAACTGAATCCCATCCTTCAATTACAATGAGTTTGATTTTAAGTAATATGTAGGGTCTTATGGTTGAAGGACCATTTCTTTTAGATTTGAAATGGAATCTTGAGCAGCATGAAACAAGTCAAAAGAGTGATTGAACACACAAAATGATGTTGAGATACATTTTTCATCGTTAACTTCTAAAACCAATATGCACAGAAAGTCGAATAAATAGTTTTTATTAAAACAGACATGTTCCCTCACAGTGATAGGAAACACCATTTTTAATGGAATTAATAACATGCTAAATGAGTGTTTATTGCACACTGTCTAGAAATAGCAATGAGAACTAGTTTACGAACACTGTAGTTTTAAACAGTAAATATATGGAAAATAAAAGAAAAATATGCTATCCATGGATACTAATAAATGACTATGGGCACATTTATGTATTAGGTAGTTACTAATAATCTAAGAAAAAGAGTAAATTTTATCATTAAAGAAATAACCTAGTAATTTTTGTATAATCTATCAAAGAGAACATTATTTAATTAGGTAGAAAGGCAAGTGGGAATACATAGCATAATGTTCATGAACAATACAGACCTTGTCTAGTTGAACTATCTATAAAATGACGAACTTAAAACCAACTGAATATCAAGAGAATCTTTTTTTTTTTTTAACAAATATTACCAACAAGTAATAGCACTACTTTATCTGAATTAAGCAGATACTAAATCAGGAAAGGTGGGTGCCTTAGTTCGTTAGGTTTATATTCCTGTGTGGGGGAAAAATGCCATAGTCAAAAGCAAGAGTGGAAGAAAGGGTTTACAAAAACGTCAGGTTATGAGCCCGAGGAGGAACCTGGAGGTCAGAACTGATACAGAGGCCATGATGGAATGATGCTTATGACATTCCTCCTCAGGGCTTGTTCAGCATGAATTCTGGCACCTGGCACCACCAACCCAGATATGACAGGGCTCACAGTGGGATCGGCCATTCAACATCGACATGAATCATGAAATGAATTACAAACTTGCCGACAAGGCGTTCTTGTGGGGGTGCACTTCATAAATTGAGGTTTCTTCTTCCAACATAACTCTAGCTTCTGTCAAATCTTCATGAGACTAGCCACCATAGTGTAGAAACAATTTATATTTTTTAAAAGGGAGATCAATGTGCTCTCTTACAAATTGTTGACAAGAGTCGGAATAATGCCAATTTGAGTATGAGAAAACACATTCTGATGTGTATTCTAGGTTTGTTATTAGAAGGAATACCATCACCATTGCCTCCAGTTTCCAGATATGGGCCTAGAATGTATAGGAAAAATACAGGAACTGTGTGGGATACTGTCATTTGAGAGCCTAGGCATAGGTTATATGAAAGTGTGGTGACTTGAACTAGTCATTTTACATGATCAGGTGGTAAATATATTTGACTTCTAATCCTTTTTTTAGTAAAGAGGAAAAGTTAAAAATATTACCTTGACTGACATTAATCAATATGTGATTTTTATATACCAGTAGCCTCATGTTTTAGACTCCCCATGTTTATTTATTTCAGAGGTTAATGGTAAAAAGTCCGTCATTGTATACAAAATCTTGACTTAGTACGTATAGTCAGCCACTCAGATGTCTTATTTTCACTGCCCAAGTGATTCCAAAGCTGAGGAAAATACTCCTTCAGCCATGCGGACCAACATATTTTTCTAAGTGTCAGTCTACATCTCTTTGCAGATAGCCTTCAGTTTTAATTGCCAGACTAGTCTCCCCAATCCAGAAGAGACAAACATCCCATGGGATTTCAGTGGCCATTTGTAAGCAGATTGACAGCCCCACTTTTTTCTCTTCCCCCTGCTTCTGCCAATTCTTAAAGAACTGTTGCTCCAAAGATCATTCTCCAATTAACTTTTTTAAGCTTGTATGTCCCCAGGGAAACAAGCCTACTAAGGGAGAAAATACTTCGTGTGTGAAAGTTGATAATTAACACAATTTTAAGTTACAAATGTAATGTTTTTGTCACATCTAAATACAACCTAAGAATTACTATTAAAAGTTAAAAGTGTTTTATATAAACATTGTTAAAATTATCTAAAATTATGTATTAATTTAAATATGCAATAGGTAATTATGTAGATATAAATGTAATATAAGCATAAATATATAATTTATGTTAATATTATATTATATAATTTATATATAAAATTTTTATAATAATAAATAAATATATTTAACTTTAAGTTATTATATTTCTAATATTTTGGGGTAGGTATTGCAATCTCTTTCCTTTTCAGGTTGCAATATTTATGAAAATTGTTCATAATTGTTTCTTTTATTTTCTTTTCCCTTATATATTTTCTTAATCTTTTTATCTATTTTCCCTTTAATTTCCTCAATAATACAGTCCTTCATGGATTATTTATTATAATTCATTGTTACATGATCACATTTTATTTTATTAAAGAAGTAAAGAATTGATTTGTTACATTAAGAAGTCTTCAAATGTTACCTTGCATCTTCTAAAAAATATTTCATTTATTCTAATTAATTTTCTGCATTTAACTCACTCACTAAGCAGCCAGTATTTATTAAAATATTAGTGGCTATATAGGCACAAAACTCTTTGTCAGTTGTTTCCTGCATTCATAGAAGTAAATTCTATATTTGCAGAACAATAATTTAGCAAAATTTAAATATCTAAGTGAGAGTAACACTTTTAAATACTTAACAAATTCTAGGATCTTTTCATAAAACTTGACTGAAAGTGATTTCAGAGTACGTAAATGCCACAACGAGCTCATCAGCTTATTTATTTACTTAGCTTGTGTCATATTAATTATGAAGGATTACAATGATAGCCACATTCAAACAATTAATAAAGAAGTTTTATGATGTATTTTCTTCACATTTACCTTATGAAAATTTAGAATTTCTTGGTTTGCACCCATTTCTAAGAAGTTTCTATATTCTTCAGTTCTACTTTCATGACCTGTGTACGAATACCACTGTGGAGTCATCAAGTACCATAACTATTCATCAGAGTACAGACATTATCATGAGTGGACAATGGAAATAACTACTGATGGTATGGACATTATCATGAGTGGAAAATGGAAATAACTACTGATGGTATGGACATTACCATGAGTGGACAATAGGATAAGAGCAGGTGTATGCAAGGCAAGAGCTGTGCTCTCCATCATTTGACTGCGTGGCTGCTCAAAATAGTATTCAGTATTTTTACATGTTAATTTCATTTCTTTCTATTATTCTTATCCTTATTGAAATTAAAGATGTAGACAAGACCAAAAATTTAAACATATATTTCTTTGAATATATAATCATATATATGTATATGTATATGTGTGTGTATATATACATATACACACACACACGCATATATGTGTGTGTGTGTGTGTGTGTGTGTGTAATCAGGAGTGTCCTTTCTCATGTATATCACTGATGCTAAACAATCAACCTCACTATCTTTCTACTGAATTGGTTTGAAATGTAGTAGCTTTCAATTAATCTCCTTTTTTATAAGTATTTTTCTACTTTATAACTCCCGTTTACCTTAAATAATGTGTTGCAGGCCATTTTTATGCTTTTGTTTTGTTTAAGAGTTTGAATAAACTTACTAAATTCTTTACCCATAATTTGTAGATTTGGTATATGCTTTCTGTTTTTCCTGATATTTCTTTATAGATTATGTTGATGAAAACTTCTTATAGGACATATGCTATATCCTCCTATATTCCTTAATGGAATTTAAACATAACATGTTAATCTCAGAAAGAATAAATTATAATTGCCAATATTCATGTTAATATTCACATGTTCTATTAGCATTTTAAGGCCAAATAAATGATAAATATGTGTTTAAAATACATAAATAAATGCATATATATATTCTTTCTCTCTCTCTCTCTCTCTCTCTCTCTCCCTCTCTCTCTCTCTCTCTCTCTCTCTCTCTCTCTCTCTCTTCATGTGTGTGCATGTGTGTGTGTGTGTGTGTGTGTGTGTGTGTGTGTGTAAAATTAACTTTTATTTCCCAGAAGCAATTGTTATCTCAGAAGCTTACTGTTGGATAAATTTACCCTTTCTAGTTCTTTCTGATCTGACTGGTTGGCTGATGCATTGCAGCAGTTCTGCCTCAAATGCCTCTCCAAGCTGACTGATTCAATCTGGCTTTCTCAGGTTCTCACTGAATTGCTCTGCTTGGCCTCAAACTAAATATGTGTTCAATTTGATTGTTTCCTTCTTATTCTGTGACTTTCTCTGTCTTCATCTCTGTCTGTGTAAAATGGATTGAACTAAACACTCTCTGTGAGCTCTTAATTAGCCTGTATTTCCTGTCAGTTCTTGTCAGAGTGGAGTATATCCTAGTTCAGATTCATTATGTCAGACTCTCAAACAGGCATCACTTTCAAACTTGGCTTCTTTTTTATACAAATTTATTTCACTTTCATTGTTTGGAATTAAAGGTGTTCATTACTGGAATGTCTATATTCCAACCAGAGAGATTAAAGGTGTGTGGCATGTCTGCATTTCATATGGATTACATAGACCTAGGTCTTTGGATGTAATCCCTGGTCAGAGCTATATTACTGGATGAAGATTTCTCTCTATATATAAACTAAAATAAAATGAGAAAGAAATCTGTCCTTATGTGTTCTAGTATATGTGTACTATATGCAGAAATATAATTCATATTCATTTGTAGAGCACAAAACCAGACAGTCCTGTCTGATTTTAAAACCAATACCTATAAAATTATCTTTGTATAATCCTAAGGAAGCCTATCCACAACAAAACCCATTCATATGAAGTAGAAATCAAACATGAATGAAAGAAGTCCATTTTCTGAAAACAAACAGTGTCAATATTTTGACTAGTTCAATCTTCAATACCATACCAGATATTTATTTTCTGATAATAATATAATCAATTTTTATTTTTATATTTGTATTTCATCTCAGCAGTTTTACTATATCAGAATTCACAGTGCTCAAATCCATTTTCACACACCGTCTGCCAGTTCTTTTCCATATTCTTCAGCTAAGATTTTAACATATGCTTTCAAGATTTCTATTCTTGATGCAATCTATGCAATTTATTTACCTCATTGGAATTATAACATTTGCCTGGTACATTACCAATCTAAAATTCATTGACAGTATTTACTGCAGAAAAACTTATCTGTGAAGCAAAGGTCAAAATACATCCAACCATGACTCTATAAGTTTATATCTCAAAGTTGATTTAACTGAGGTCTACGTGAAATGTTTTCCCGCTCCCAATGAGTTCTTCCAAATTATAAACAATTGAATTTCTATATGGAAAATAGATGTTTTTATCATTTGATATACCTGGACTATAGTTTCCTGTCCCTGTACTCCCCCCACCCCTCACCTCACACTCCATCTGGATTTACTTTCTTTTTGGCTCTCATTAGAAAATAGAAGGCTACAAAGAGATAACAACCAAACATGACAAAATAAAATAAAAGATGATGCAATATCTATCAAATGTTCACTGTCCGAAAATAAAAGAAAATTGACACATATGCAAAATTCATCACTGCTGCACTGTAAATGAAATCTGACTATTAAGAGTCATTTTATTAATTTTTTTAACCAGGAGAATTCATTTTTATTTAAGGTCTCTGGGTTATTTAGTCTCTAGTTTTGGTTACCTAAAGAAGTGTCAGACATGGGTCACTTTTCCTGGAGTGGGCTGAATATGAATAAAGAATATTGATAGATTTGTAAAATTGTACACGCCCAACTGGAAATGAAATTATGCTGCTTTCAACAATAAGACAGAACTGACTGTCTTCATATAAATTATAATGAACAACCAAAATAATACAAGTATTACATGATATTATGGCATCTAAAAAAGTGGGTGTTCTTAAAGAAGTTGAAAAAACAACAGTTCTTATTAGAACCTGGGAAGAGTAGAGGTTTAACTAAAGCAACTTCTTTAAAGTCATATAGAAACAAGAATCTCTTTTGTATTTTTATATTGAATTATGACACTAATAACAAATTATTCTATGTCTCAAAAAAAAGCAAGAAGGAAGTATTTTGAAAGATTTATCATAAAAGTTTGAGGATACAAGCTTTTAACCCAAACATTATACATATATGAATAACATATTTCATAGTAGATCATAAATATACATTATTAATTTTTCATATACACTGACAAAATTAACAATATTTTAAATCAGTTGTGATAAAACAAGGGAGGAAGGGTCAATGAGTTGTCTGACTTCCAGGCTAGTCAGGTTCCATAGTTAGACACTGCCCAAGTTAGCAACAACAAAATAAAAGCCAACAAAACTAATATTTTTTTCTTTGATAAGCTTACTTAGTAAATGGCATCTACTGAAAATAAAATATATATAAAAATTACTAAAATAAAATGCATTATAATATGTATAAGTTAATGAAAAGGCACAAACAGCTAAATGAAATAATGAAGATAATGCACAGTATGAAAGAATGAATCAACAAAAAATAAAAATATTGTAAAAAAATCAATAATAAAAGGCTGAAATTTAAAAAAAAGTAAGTCACATGAAAATCTTTAGAAAAAAAATCTCATAAGTCGACTATAAAATCTCTGACCATAAGCCAGAAGACAAATAGAGAGATTGGAACAATCCAACAGGGTCATAGATTAAGGAATAAGAAGGCAACAATAGATTCCAAGCTCTGGAAGATTTTCTAAAAGAACACCTTTAGAGATTATAGAGGTAGTAGATGTATCATCTTCTAAAGACATACAAAATATTTTCAATCCTTCTAACACAATTTCTCAGACTTAAGATATTCCAACCCTAATCCAAGAGAGATTTAGTACACTAATGTGAAACCACTGAAAGAAATTATATACTATCAAATTATAAATAAAATGCTTGGTATAAGGAAAGAAAGCATATCAAATGCATAAATAGATAATGCTAAGTTACATATTCAATACCATATTGTTCAACTGAAGTTTGCATAGCCAGAATGTTTATGACAGCATATTTCACATTTTAAATAATAATATCTGACAAAACAGTTTAAAAGTGAACACTATGAAAGCTCTATAAAAATTACTTGAAAGAATCCTAAAAAAACAAAATAAATAAATGAGTAAATAAATAAATTAATTCACAAATGATGCAGGCCATATATTAGATCAACCTAGGACTCCACAGTACTGACTTCTCAGGTAAGATGTACTCATTGATGCAATAAAGGCATGATATTTACTTCAGAATCCAACTACTCAGATTAGATTTGAAATCTGATTAACAGAAAATAATTCAGTCCTGACGTTATGAAACTAGACAAAAGCCTATGGCTCTGTAAAAACATATGTCAAAGAGGAATCTACTATTATTGTCTTCACAATACCATGTTATAAAACTACTTTCCACACATTTATGTTTATGTCTTATATTAGTGCTAATTTCAACTTTGGCCAGATAAATTTCTCTTTATATTTAGTGGCCTAACTCATGTCTTGATAACATAAGGAAAGTAAGTCTTCTTTGTTAAACTGGAGTAGTTTAACACAACATATTTTGATGATGTTTTTCAACCCGTTCCTCTCAGAAACTCCTCACTTCACTCTACACATTCAACTATCTTAAAGAGAACATCTATATCAATTCCTATCTTTGAAACTCAGGGAATACTGGGAATGAAGAGTAGAAAGAACGTAAAAGTAGAAGTGAGGGTGGAATAGTTTGAAACGTTGTCTTTAAGAAATGATATGACCAACGTACCCATTAATTCATATCAGCTGTAATTACCTTCACAAGATTAAGTCAATAACACCCGTCAACATTTTGAATAACAATGAAAAGCATCCCATGAAGTGGCAGTAAAAAATGTTACAAAAGTTTGGAATTGAGGGGTTGGGAAAGTTGAGGATATGTATATATATATATATATATATATATATATATATATATATATATATTCTTGACAGCATACACATACATACATATATTATATATGTGTGCGTATATATTCATATACGTATATATCCTCAATAAACATATACATATCCTCAATAAACATATTCATATCCTCAATAAACATATACATATCCTCAATAAACATATACATATCCTCATTAAATATGTTATATATCCTCAAAATATTTATATATATATATATCCTCAATAAATATGTGTATCTTAAATATATATAGTCATATATATTCTCAATATGTATATATCCTCAATATATTCAGATATATCATGTATATATCCTCAATATGTATTTATTATAGTGTGTATAATACACACATATATAGGGCATGTACATATGTATATATAGTCAAGATGAATTGTTTGCATTGTCAAAGTTTAGAAAAAATATATTATTTAAAAAGCATGAAATAAATTATCATTTTTTTTCATCAAGAAAACCAAATAAGATTTTTCTGAAGTTTTTATTTGGGGCAGGGAAGGAAATTTGCATGAATATTGATTAATAGAATGTTGCAGTATTGCTGAGGTCATGATGGAGCAAGCCAAGTGCTTCATCAGCTTTTCCAAAACAAGCTGAAAATTCACTAATGGTCACATCATTGTCTAGTGTGAGTTGGTCATATATCATCCATTTTTCACTTGCAAAATGGGATGTTTTCCAAGAATATGGAAGTTACTTTAGAGATCAAAATAACCAGTTTTATAAGATGTTTGAGAAATAAAAGTAGTTAATTAGAAATAAGGAGGGAGCCACTAACCTCTAAAGGTCATTGACTTAAAGAAGAAATTACAGCTTTGTTTAAATATGGATTTGTATGTGTAAAGATTTTGATCATTGTAATTAAACTTTACTTAGTTTTCTATTTAATCATCTTCACTTTTAGTGAGTGAAATGGTTAAGATCTTCATAGTGCTTTACATTTAATTCATTATTCATCATCAGTAAACACAGCTTCTTTATTTGTAAACTTTAAGTGCCACCATAATACAAAGCAATCCTCACAGGAAAGAAAATAAATTGGGAATATTTAAATAAATCTGTTTACTGTATTATCTCTAATGCCCTTTTTCATATTAATTTAGTTTATAAGAAAAACAGATTCAGGATTAAAAAAAAGTACAAAGGAAAATGCGATTTTTTTTCATACTGAAATAATTGTTTCCAATCTAGAAATTTTATAATGTAAGCTGCAAATGAAGAATGAGCCTCATAAAAAGGCTCAGATGGAGTCTGATTTACTCTTGAATTTTTAATACCTTAGTTATGAGGCTTACAAAAAAGGCAGAGGCTTTCTGCAGAGACTGATAAGGCTACAGGATAGAGGGAGTGTGCCAAGTCCATGGCCATGAAAGATAATTAGTTTCTGAAACTTCACCCTACTGTCTTCTAATACTTTATCAGAATCCAAGATGGCTGCAGAGACACAGATGACAGCAAAGAAAAATAATTCCATGTGTTAGTAAATTTCAGCTTCTTATTGCTGACTGACTTCTGCATTGTGGATGGATTATTTCTCATCCACAGATAATCTTTAATGAGAAAGTGTGAATGAGTCACTGGGAGAGGTGTGGCCTAAGCCAATTTGAGACTGTTGTCCTGGAAGACAGAAAATTAAAATGTAGACCAGAGTCAATAAGCACTTTTATGCAAGAAAGTAAAATACTGAAACACAGGGGAATAAAGTGGATACCATCAGTAGAGCAGAGACTTTACAATGGCACAGGTCACTAACTTGTGTGGGAAATGTTTATTGTTAAAAAATTTTATAGTTATTGTTAAGTCTATGTATTTTGTTATGGCATATTGTGCAAGCTAGTTAAGGTATTCCCAGATTCCGTAGGAGAATGACATAATTTAGGGATCTACTTTTCCTATCCAAAAGAAGTCATAAAACAGATGGAAAAATATTGATGAAAGTAGTTGGATTCATAATTTTCAAAAATTAATAAATTGAAAGCTTTCAAGTTTTAACTATCTCACGGTGATGATTGGACAGTATATAAAATAATGAATCTTTGTCTCTTATTGGAATCTATTTCAATTTATTTAAATCAATAGATTTATTGGAAATATAAAACAAATTTAAAACCTGATCTTGAATATCGTTTTATAAACTTCATATAACCAAGGTCTTCATTACTTGTGAAGAACAGAAGATGAATCAAAAGTATTCATTATGTTGAGCAAAATAAATGCTTATTTTGAGCCAGAGTAGATAGTAAAAGAAATAAGGAGGACAAATAATATGATTAACTATACATAATGAAAAATAGTCAAAATAACACAATTTCAACTGTAGGAACCTTTTGCTCGAACTGAGTTGCCTTGCCCAGCCTTGTAATGAGAAGTTGTGCCTTGTCTTATTGTAATGTGTCACACATGTTTGGTTGATAACGGTGGGAGGTCTGCATGTTTCTGAGGGCAGGTGGAGAGGAAGTAGATCTAGGGAAGAGGTGGGGTGGAAAGGGACTGGGAAGAGTGGAGGGAGGGTAATCTGTGCTCAGAAGAATAAATTAAAAGAAGACAATTGAAAGGTGATTTTCAAATGGCCTAAGTTTCGTTTTATATAAGAAACTTGAAATTATTTGTACATATCTAGTATCATAAAAATATAAAAACCAAATAATTTTAAGACAAATAAGCATCTCATTTGTTATTTTATAATATCAACATAGCAACACGCATTATGAAGTATTTTCATGTAGATACAAAACCTATTATGGCTCTGTCCCACTGTCTTTACCATTCTAGCAATTTACAATGTCATAAAGCTTGATATTTTTAAACTTCAACATTTAATTTTATATATTATATTTATACATTAAATTCTACAATTTTTTGAGTTTCTTTTTAAGTAAACCTGTTGAATTTCTACAGCCAAGTTGTCCAAGCAGAAAGCCTGGAGATACTGAATAATCCTATAAAGAATATGAAATATAATTAATTTTTAGATTTTTTACTTTCAAGTTTTTAAGCGGGGCATGTATTGACTAAATAATCAAGTAAATAATATGAAACTAATAATTTATTTAACTAGATCTTGTCTTTTATGTAAATATACAGTGTTCCATATACAATGATGTTAATGTGTCTTTATCCTGATCAGATGCTATTGCATTTCAGTTTCAGGTTGCAATTGATCACTTTTGTTACATATAAATGCAATTCAATTTTGAACATTATGTTTGCCATCCTCTATTTTCATTACAGTGAGTTCTGTTCATTCTGCGTAGTTTCTACATAAACATTTGTTTCATGAGTGGAGAAGACAATTCATTCTTCTTTGATTGTGAACATTTTGCTTTCTTGAATGGCTTCCTTACTATCTTTCTAACCAGGACAGAACCTTGTTTCTCACCACCAATTATGAATTTAGCTAAAAGATCCCTGAAGGGGTTCTCTGAATTCACCAATTTTCCTAGTGCTAAGCAGAATGTCAAAAGCCTGACATATTAAAAGTTGTAGTGTTTATACCTCTTCACAATTAAAATAATTCAGTGTAAATGGTTTGAGGTTCTTCTTTATAAATTTGTTTATTGTTTAGCTTTGATTTACACATTCCCAACTTCTTTTCACAGAGAATTCTGTGTACCAGATACAATTCACAACTACTTAACCTGCTCAGTTGTCGTCACAAAAACCAAGACCTCTTTATTTGAGATGTTTTACTTTTGTGAATTTTGGTCAGTAAAGTCACTACTTTTACTAATAAAATTGAAAATACAGATATTGGTCCTTCTACGTGTCTTTTAACCAAGGGAATTGGAACTACCTAAGTCACGTATTTCTAATATTCATAGCTTGAATTTGGAAGTAATATATCATGCATATGATGAAATTGTTATGCTAACAGCAAATTTTGAGGGTGGTGGGCACTATGGAACCAGAATTGGATTTTGTGCTTAGTGATTAATGACTTTCTGACTTACTTATTAAAATTATTTTTAATTTTCTCTATATTGTCACTTCAACTTTATTTTAATCATGGGTATTCAATGTCTACCTACAGCAATTGTGCTGTCTGGCTCACATTTTAGATTTTGTAAGAGGTTTAACATCAGTTTTTGTATCTTATTTTCTAATTTTTACATGTTACCCGTGACAGTTTAATGTTACATGACTTTTTAAAAATATATTTACTACTTGCTGAAATATTCGTAGTGTGCCAGCATTGATAACCACCTTTTTGTGAGAATTATAATGAACTGGTTTTAATCTTTATTTATACTTCATAGTAATATAAAAAAGGCATTTGTATTTAGTAAGAATCTGTATTTAAATCTATTAAGAAATATATGCTACATTGTTTTACTATTACATAATGAAAATTATAGAGCTGATATATGTTGAGGTATGTTGTGTGAATGTGTGTCTCTGTACATTCAATTGTTAATTCTATAATGACAGAAACCTAAATCCTGGTAGGATCTTAGTATTGTTAGTTCTATGGCCCATCACTGGTCTCAAATTAAATTTTGTAAATATTCATCGTTCTTTACCTGCCTAAGGCAATTCAGAATTGTATCTGTTTGGCTGTACTAAAGATCTAATGTCCAGCTGCTAAGAAGTGAAGGTCAGGTCTTGTGTGTGTGTGTGTGTGTGTGGTGTGTGTGTGTATGAGAGAGAGAGAGAGAGAGAGAGAGAGAGAGAGAGAGAGAGAGAGAGATTTGCAAAGAACACAGTGGTGAACATACCAAAGTGGACCAAAGAGGTAGAGCTGCTAACATGGCAAGATGCAGTGGCAATATTAGTCATGGGAGAATAGCTGGGATTGTGCTGCTCAGAAAGCCTAGGCTTAAAAACAATAAAAATCCTCAGTGTCATTATTCAAATTTCTGGCAGGTGTGGAAAAGTCCCGCTATAGGAAAAGCATAAGCTAAGATTATAAGAAGTTCATAAGAACTTGACAAAATGAGACAAGAGAAAATATATGAATAAGTACAGTCTTATGAGGGCAAGGTTGCTACACCATTATAATGAAAATGTAGGTTATATATATGATAGAAATTTATAGATGGTTGTTAAGTAAAAGAATAGATGGACAGGTTAGTAGACAGATGAATTCAGCCAATTCAACAATGGTAAAAATAATAAAACATCATATCATCAACACACGACACACTGCTTTGTTCGCAAACATGATGTCAGATAGCTATTAAATGCTATCACTAAAAGTGGAAAAACTGACCACATGTTGAAGAACACTGAGAAAAATATCAAAGGCTTTTATTTGTATCCATTACAGTCATGAATTCTACTTCTAGTATTTTGCTTCTATGAATTGAAATGTACATTTTATTATGAAATTAGATTGAGAATTTTTTTTTAATATCTGCTGGAGACATAATAAGCAAATTTCAGAAAACTTGCATTTTATGGCTAATTTGAATTTTATGTATTCACAAAACCAGACAATCATTTTAACAGATCACTGTTCTTCAATTTAACTCTAAGTTTTAAATAAAAAATTAGATATAAGTCTTCAATATTGGAAGGATTTGTAATATGAAATCATCCTTGATAGTGATTAATAATTTAGACTAAATCTTCATATTCCCTAAAATAACCAATAGACTCTAGTTTCATTTCCTTTTCCTTTCTTAACATAACAATATGCAGATGAAGATAATGTTTAGATGTAAGGTTTTTATTGTATATAAACACTAAAACAAGGCACTTGCTTATTCATGTGTAAACTCACAGAGCATTTTATTATCTTTTTCTTGTACAAGGTTACTTTTCTCCTGATTTTATTATTCTTTACTCTTTTTATTTGTATAAATAATACCTTATGACATTTACTATGGTTATATCTGAATTTTAGTGATTTTTCTAGAGATGTTATATTCAAATAAAACTAAAGAACATAGAAACCATTGTACAAAAAGGATTACACAAAGGATTTATTACAAAAAGGGTTATATAGTTTAACAATATACAATTAATTGGTAGGTATAATATAGAATTAATCAATATTAACATAGTTGATAGAAATGATAAATATTTCTAGTTTTATAAAAATGTAAATTACATTAAATTATCTTTTAATGGTTAGATGTAAGGTTGTATTGTATATAAACGCTAAAACAAGGCCCTTGCTTATTCATGTGTAAACTCACAGAGCATTTTATTATCTTTACAATTACACAAACATATTTTAGATACAGAGTACTATAATTAAAGTACTATGGGCAAGACCAAATATGTGAAGTAGACTATGTTTCCTCATCTTTTATCATTGTCCTTAATTTGAATAAGTTTGATTTGAAACTGGTGAGTCTTGATTGCTTCTGAACTCTTGAAAATATCACTTTAGTATTATGCATAGTCATATAACCATTCATATAAATTAAAAATAAATAAGATTTTTGGTAAGTTTTGAACTGGCATTCCCCGTCTAAGGAATAATAGGGCATTATTAGTGAAGTTCAATCATATATTTAGAAAACAGAACATCAGACACAAATTGTAAGCAAATAAAACAAGGCTGTGTTTCTTTTCCTATTTAGGACCCAACAAAAGTAGAAACCAAAAATTGTAAAAATTCATAGCATATATAACATCCATGATTTTAAAAATGAAGGTGATCAAAATGGCATGTATTATGAAACATAATCTAATCAACCTATAAATGATGCCTTGAGGTTCATGATAGTTGATGACTTTAGACCCACAGAGAATGAGACACAAAGATATCATTGTTGAGCCCTGCCCCCCACACCCCAGCATAGCTGTAGCCATTTTGTTCTCTGCTTACCAGTTACTCCATATTGTCACTGTAATATGCTTGACAGTCCTTGATGCAGAAAAAAGTAACTTTAGTCAGAGCATGGTCATGCTGACCACACAATTTGGTATGTTCTGTATTTTCTGAGATTTGTTAATCTTAAGAAATTCAACAACCTTAGGGTCCACTTAAGACCAACCAAAAAAAAAAAAAAAGGTCAGTTAGTATTGTCCTGTCTAAATACCCAAAATTGCTTGAGTTAGAGCAAACGGGACATTTCCTGCACCTGCACATGAGCTCATAATGTTCTTTTTTCTTTTATAAGTCAGCCCTGAAAATTTTGGGTGGTTGTATCATCAGCCCTGAGTTCTGACAACCTGAGTTTTAGGATATACATTCACTAAACCATCCTTGTCTGAGATCTGTGTGTGATTTGTGGGCAACTCCTGGACCCCAAAAATCACATGTTAAAGTAAATCTATAATACACACATTCCATTACAGTGTCGAATCTTAATTTATCTATTCAACAACCGTCTTACATATGTAACACACACACACACACACACACACACACACACACACACCAAACAAACAAACAAAAAAACAAACAAAAAAACAAAACAAAACAAAACAAAACAAAAAAACCCACCAGCTGGGAAGAAGAAACCTGGACTGAAGAACTGAGTCCACAAGACTCACTTATAAAATTTATTTTTTTGATTGATAACTGATGGAGGAGGCCCCTTCCCACTATGTGTTTTACCACTGTATGGCAGATAAATGGAACAGTATTCCTATATAATCCTGACTACAATGTGAAAGAGCCAACAAGATACTAAACATTAGTTCAGAGTTTTGTTATTTCCAAAGTGACTTTCTTCTATGTTGTGGTTCCCTAAACCTAAATATGCTGCCTTCCATAAAATCTTTCTGGGTTGTGAGACTCAAATCCAAGTGCCTTCTAAGTAGCTTTTTTTAATCATCATTACAGCACAGAAAGTTGAATATGAATTCTCTAGAGAATCTTCTGTGTATTGACTTGAGAGAAAAATTGAATTCATCAAATTACATTAAGTCACTTTGCACAGTAATAAAAAAAACATTTCTAAGTAATATATACTAGAGATCACATTTGAACTAAGTTCCATATTTTTCTGTAAGCAATGTGTATATGAATATTATCTCATATTAATGAGAATTGGCAGAACACAGAAGATGTGTCAAAAAGCAAACAATCTAATGGTTAATTTATCTTGATGCCTTGAAGCTTGCCTTTTACTTATGAGCATATAAAATGAGCTCAAGATGTGAAGCGTTATTTCAGATTATTCTGTTGTTTTTAAAATGTGTTCTATAACCTTTAGAAGTTTATCACAATCTTCAAAGGAAAATAAATAAAATATTTTAGAATTGTCCTAAATTAATACATGTTTTTAAAGCTTACTTTTTCGAAGAATCGTTTATTTTTTCTTAGATAATCTGCTGTGACTAGGCTGTTCTTACTATATATGTGAGTTTCAAATGTATTTAAGTTTTTAATCAAATGAGTATATTATCCTTGTATTTTCCCTTTGTTAGTAATGTGCATCTGCTATTTAACCTAAAGGCATAGTTTCTTAATTACTCCATTTTTATTATAACTATTTACATTTCCTTGGTCCACACAATGTATTTACATGTCCTGAATTACTGTAATTACTAAGATACTACCCAATTTATCTTTTTGCATGCATTCTCTGCACCTGGAATAGTTCATTTGCATATTAGGTGCATTTTTCTTTTCTCTCTTGTGTAAATAGGAACAAAGAAGGACTTTTTATCACAAAGTAAAAGATTCATTCCCTTGCTTCTACACTAAATCGTTTCTTGTCAAATGTCTCATCAACCACCTTCTCTCTGTAGAAGTGTGATTTTTCATAATAACTTGAAAGAAATCTTCTATAGTTGGTAGTATGATTTGTTTATGGCCTTTACCCTAGAAAATAAATAAAGAAAATAAAAGATGAGAAAAAAACAGAAAAGTTACAGTGAAATAAGAAGAAAAAGATGGATAAAGAAAACATAATTCTAACTGGTGTGTGTTTGTGTGTGTGTGTGCGGGAGCACACATACGTGCACACATGCTTGCCTGTGTGTGTGCCTGCTTGTGCACATACTGCAAATTTTTAATATAAAAAGGTATCTACTTAGCTACATCAATTTTTTTAATCTCATTTATTTTATTAATGATAGGTTTTTAAATATTTTTCGTTAAGATAAGTTTACAAAAGGCAAACAATGTGAGCTAAGTAAATCCAGTGAAGCCTCTACCCTATTCAAAACAACACAGGCAACTAAGGAATGTTGACAACAGGAAAAATAGTCTTCCTTCCAGAAGAGCAATGTGATTGGTTATCAAATACCAATTTTTTAGAACCCTGAAAACATAGAAACAACCATTATATAAACACAGAACAGGCTTAGGCTTCTGTAGGCATATAAATTGAAGTCTGTAATAATATATATGAGGAAAAGCAATGATTTAGAAGAAATGAAGATTTCTTACACAGGACAATTTGAAATGAGGAAAGGGAGGGAAGTAATATTACAATTATATTATAATCTCAGAAAAATTCAAATTGAAATAATGCAATTTTAAATTTATGTGTGATCCAATTGGTAAGATAGAATGGAAAAATAAGCACTTCAAATTCACATATACCCTTATATTATGTAAACCATGATGACTTTTTAAAAATGTATTCTTAATTTCAAAATACATTATTATATTAGAAATAAATAAGGTTGCTAAAACAAGAACAGAACTAATAATATGAATATAAGGCAAATAAAATTAAGTCTTGTTCTTTAAAAACAAAATAAATACAATAAAGTCCCCCTTTGTTTATGTTTGAGATTATAATTTAGTTACCATATTTCTCTCCTACATTTCCTCCTTCAAAACCTCCTCATCCACTCTCGTTCAAATTAATGGCCCATTTTTGATTAATTTTTATTGCATACACATATGAATTTTTCTAATCATACATATTCTCAAATATAATCCATTAATTTTATACAAGGTATACTAGCTGGTTTGTGTGTCAACTTGACACTTTCTGGAGTTATCACAAATAAAGAATTTTTCTTTAAGGAAATGCCTCCATGAGATGCAGCTGTAAGGCATTTTCTCAATTAGTGATTAAGAGGTATGCCATCCCTGGGCTGCCAGTTCTGGGTTCTATAAGAAAGCAAGCTGAGCAAGCCAGTGAGTAACATTCCTCCATGGAGTCTGGAGCAGCTCCTGCCTCCTGACCTGCTTAAGTTTGAGTTCCAGTCCTGACTTCCTTGGATGATGAACAGCAATGTGGAAGTATAAGCTGAATAAACTCTTTCCTCCCCAACTTTCTTCTTTGTTATGATACTTGTATGGTATTAGAAATCATGACTAAGACATATATATGTATATATACATATATATATGTATATATATACATATACACACATATACACATATATACACATATATACATACACATATAACATATACTCACACACACGCACATGAATATGCACACATATATAGCATATATACATATACACATATACTCATATACATATATACATATATGCATACATACATATATGTATACATATATACATGTGTACATATATACATCTATACATCTATATATCTATACATCTATACATATGTACATCTATACATCTATACATATATATATACATATGTACATGTATACATACATATATACATACATACACACACACACACACACACACACACACACATATATATATATATATATATATATATATATACACATACATATACATGTATGTATACTTTCATATGTAAACATTTGGTACCAGAAAACCAAGAAAATTTCTTATTGAAAAAGAGAGAAACCACTAGAGAAAACCACAGCCAATCAGAATGCAAAGGTTTGAAGTAAACTTCCAATGGATATATTTACAAGATAATCTGGCATCTAAGGCTCAGGAAACATTATGGAACAGAAAGCAGAACGGTTTCCAGACCCTGAGGATCATAGGGAGTGTTTGCTGTGGGACAGGGCTTCATAGTAACATCAGAACCCATACAAGATCATTTACATGAAATGGCCATCAAACTGAACATTTACATGAACTGAACAAAAACGACACCAGGAGCCACCCACATACACACACACACAGAGACACAGATACACACACACAAATAAAAATATAAAAAATTAAAAAATAAATCTACAGGCAACTGAGTAAAGCTGTGGGCCAGAAAAAGTTTCCTCCCCAGAAAAGATGAAATAGCGTCATTGAAAAGAAAAATTGGAGTTGATTTTTCTTTTGTTGATCGCTACTGTGAATCTCATACTTCCATCAATAAAATGTTTCTATCAACACCTTTACTTCTATGACTATATATAGGTATTTAATATCCTAAACGTTTGGGCAGCATCAATAAGACCAGAATTAAAGCAGGTATAATCCTTTCTGACAGTTCTCTGAAAGAAAAATACAGCACTAATCTTTACTAAAAATATGCCTACAGCAGCTGAGAAACATATGGGCTGGCTAGTAGGGAAACTGCAAAGAAACTACATGCAAGAATACATAGGAGACAGCAGATGTTGGTGACGATGCAGAGAAAGAGGAACATTCCTCCTTTGCTGATGGGACTGCAAACTGGTAAAACCACTTTGAAAATCAATCTGACTGTTCTTCAGAAAATTGACGATAGCACTACCTGAAGAACCAGCTATACCACTGCTGGGTGTATATCCAAAAGATGCTCCAACATATAAAAAAGACACATGGTCCACTATGTTTATAGCAGCCTTATTCATAATTGCCAGAAGCTGGAAACAACCCAGATGTCACTCAACAGAAGAAAATGTGGTACATGTACACAATGAAGTGCTACTCAGCTACTAAAAACAATGGCTTTATGAAATTTGTAGGGAAATAGATGGAGCTAGAAAATATCCTCTTGAATGAGGAAACCCAGTCACAAAAAACACATGTGATATGTACTCACTGATAACTGGATATTAGCCCCAAACCTCAGAATACCCATGATACAGCTCACAAGCCATATAGAGCTTAAGAAGAAGAAAGACCGAAGTGTGGATGCTTCAGTTCTACATAGAAGAGGGAACAAAATAATCACAGGAGGTAGAGGAAGGAAGCGACACTTAAAGGAGGTATGAAGGAGAGCAAATGGGAAGGGGAAAAGTGAGTGGCAGAATCAGGTATTGGAAGGGACAGGAGATCGAGTAGAAATATGTAGCAGTAGGGAATGAGAAGCTGGGGGTAGCCGCTAGAAGATCCCAGATACCAGGGAAGCTTGAGGCTCCCAGGACTCAACTGGGATGATTTTGGCCAAAACACACAACAAAGAGGTGATAGAATCTGTAGAGAACATCTCCAGTAGATAGGCACGACCCCCAGTTGAGGGATCGGGCCACTCAAACATCTCAAAATTTTTATCCCAGAAATCCTCTTGACTAAAGGAAAAACAGGGACAAAAATGGAATAGAGACTGAAGGAAAGGTCAACCAGAGACAGCCCCATCTAGTGATTCATCCCATCTGCAGACATAAAACCCCTTCACAATTGCTGATAACAAGACAGGCTTGCTAAAAGGAACCTGTTATGGCTGTCCTCAGATAGGCTCTGCCAGCACCTGACTAATAGAGATGCAAATACTAAAAGCCAACAATGGAACTGAGCCTGGGAACCCGACAGGAAGAGCAAGGGGAAATACAGAAGGAGCTGAATGGGGTTGCAACCCCATAGGAAGAACAATATCAACTACCAGGACCCCTCCGAGATCCCAGAGACTAAACTACCAACCAAAGAGTATACATGGAATGATCCATGGCTCTAGCTATATATGTTGCAGAGAATTACCTTATCTGACAGCAGTGGGAAGGGCAGCCGTTGGTTCTTTGAAAGTATGATGCCCCAGCATAAGAGGATGCTAGAGTGTTAAGGTAGGAGTGGGTGGAGAAGCACCCTCGTAGAGGCAAAGCAGGGTGAGAGGGGACACAATGGGGGCTTTATGCAAGAGCAATCAGGAAGGGAGATATCATTTAAAATATAAATGAATAAACATAATAATAAAAATAGTAATTAATAATAATAAATAATAATAATAATAATAATGATAATAATAATAAATAGAATAGTTAAAAACCACAATGCAGGAATTTGGTATACTGAAGTTCAGTACTTGAACCTACCATGAAACATTTATGATCATATATTAAAATAGATAGAGAGAATCTCAGAGGAGTAGTGATAGGAGAAAGTATAATTAGAATATATTGTATGCAAAACTCCTTTATTAAAAGAAAATTCAATACATATGTACGAATCTGAAGTAATATAATGTGGGACTGTGCAAGGATAGCTTGGTTCCTGGCTAGGCCTCGAACCCTGGACCCTAATGGGACAATGGCAGGTGTTTGGCCACACCCCCAGAACCCAGGGTCCTTACGTGCAGTCTAAGGTCTCCATTGACCTGTGCCTTCCAGTCATACAGGGCAACACCTCTACCAGCCCCTCCACAGATAGAGGGCATGACTACAGGTCTCAGAGCCTCGAAAGATTTCCATATTAATGAGGTACCTGAAGGCCAGAAGGCATAGCCAATTATGTATTCCTTTTCCTCCCTAATTACGTATTCCTTCTCCCTTCTCCCTCACTGTTTAAGTCAGGTCTGCCCTGACTTAAGTGGGGGTACTGCCTGATCCATCTACATCTTGCCATAAAAATAAACCATTTTTGGAACCATGGACTTCCTTGTGTCTTTGGGGTCTGCTGTGGAGAACCGTGGAGAAGGTCTCAACTACTGAGCAAGGTCTAATCTCCCCTAGAGGACTTCTCTGCGTTCCAGCCACTGGAACCATCTCTTCAAACAAGCTAGCTGACCCTGCCAAGCGAGTACAGTAACAGAGTCTGGTGGTCTGGGCTTTCCTCTCTCTTGTTCCTCTCAGCTGGGGGCCAGATCGCAGCCCCCAGTCTCTGTTTGTCCATGGCCCCCCCAGTGGCATCTGGGAGCCCCAAACAAAGACCACTGGCCTCCGGGTTAAGTCAAGAGCCCCCGCCCCCCTTCCCCCACAGAATTTCAGAATGAGTTCTCTCCCCATCCGGGGGTGCCCCAGAGGCTTCTCACAGCCCAGTGCCCACCTGGTGCTGTGTGGAAGGGGTTCAGTCAAAATCCCATGTGCGCTTTTGCCACTCTGTGCCTTGACATAATTTTAATTTCTTTATATACATGAAGCCAAGGTTTTAAACAATCTGTTATGTCACTTAGTACAGAAAACTTCTGACAATATTAAATATGCATTTACAATGTAATATTAGGTACTGAGACAAAAACAAGCAAGTCACAACATGGGAAGAATGAGATAGAAGAATTGACCATTTGAAATTAAATAATTCTGAATCATGTAAGTAAATCACCCATTAATATACACAGACACACATGCACACACACACACACACACAAAAAAAAAAAAAACACAAGAAACCTATACAACTATACTTTACTTAATTGATTAGAAAGAAATTCATGTATATGTAAAGCAGATTTTTTATTTTAATTTAAAAAATTGAATACAAAGCACACAGTCAAAATAAAGAAGTTATATCAGTGGAGACAGCGCCAGATGCCTACAAGATGCTATTCAGGAAGAAAGCCAAGTTTGGTTTGCAGAAGTCTCTCCATCAACAAAACCAGACCACAAGTTTAAAGAGGATTTAACGTTCCTTTTTTTTCGGTGCCAAAACTTCTTGAAAATGAGAGAAAATATTAAATTCTAGTGTGGTTATTCATTTTTATTCTGTTTCAAAGCATATATTTTTTCTTAAAATTACAGAGAGTAAAAGCTTTTCCAAAAGTATACATTATTTAATTTTAATAGTTTCATAATTATGATGGCCAAGATTATTTACTATCGCATATATCTTAAGGTTTAGAATTCTATCAGAATTGGCTGAGGCCAAAGAAATATACAAAAATTGTTTTTTATTAATTCCATTTTTCAACATGGCTGAAACACAATCTTAAAATTTCTGTGCAAGCAGATTAAAGCCATAAATCTGAGTTTATCACACCACTTTGGATTAGTCAAGGAAGCAAGCAGTCCCTTTTCAATATCTAGACAGGAAATGGAAATGGTAAATCTGAGAATGTTCAAATAGAGATTTCAAACAGCAGATTTGCAATCTATGGATCAATGTAAATCTGTAGAAAGGATTAGAAAAATTATCGCAATGTTCACTTCCTGAGAGACAAAAGCAAAGTATGGAGATACTTTTCACACTAGTTGATCAGATAATCAAATTCACTAAACCCCACAGTTCAAAAGAAAAGCCATGTCAGCTCCTAAAATGAATGTTGCACATGGTGCTACAGCAAAGGCATATGCAAACCACATTGACGAGGATATATGTAGGGTTTTTAATTCACTCTCTTTTTAACAGATTTTCTCAGAAAATTTTACATTCTTATCTCTAGACTCATGAATATTGCAGCTACTTTGACTTTAATGTTCTTCAAAGTATCAGACTCATTGCATTCTTAGAAATTTGCTCCAAATTGAGCACTGTCAACATTTAAACACAGAGACAAGCAAAGCAAATGTTCTTCCCTATCAACCCCAAGCAACTGACACAGGAACATAAAGTATGCAATCTTCCTGTTATTTACTTTGCTGCAAAGAGCTTTTCTTCAAAGTCACAAGGGAAAATCTGACTTCAAATCTTTCTGAAGTAAGTCTATAAAGTCTGATGTTTTCTTCAGCACAATTTTTGTTTCTATTCTAGTTCCATTTGCTCTTAGTTCCATTTGCTTAAGACTCACAGTAGAACTACTTCCTATTGATTTATGGCTATAACATGTACAACATATGGTGCAAACGGAAAGACAATGGAAATGTTTAGGATAAAAAATTGAGAGGGTGTCAGTCACAATGGATCAGACACATAAAATGCATAATGCAGTTTTCACAAGGGTGAAGCAGCAGGCACTTAAGTACAAGAATAGAATGAGTAACAAGAGCTACCATGAACTCAAATAAAACGTGAACTAGAAGCCTGTGATAGATCTCCAAAGCATGGACTTAACATTTGTGTGAAACTGAAAATCAATTCTCTAGATGGCACTGATAAATTAAGTAGGCAAATTACATAGTCTTCAGGATGAGGGTAATATTTGTTTTTATTGACATCAGCAATTCTTTGCTTAATAAAGCAAATATTGATAATAATTATTACATAAAAATGTATTTATATTTTGCAGAGTTTGATATATACAGTCTTGCCATTATGACACCAGAAACCCTGTTCACTTAATGCTCATTGAAGTATTTCTTGAAAAGGATTATAATGTAATAGATAGATAGTAGATAGGCTGATATCATTAACCAACTTTATTAATTCAGATATTTTGAAAATAAATAAATGTATCTATCCATGGCATTCTTAAGGATGTTTATCAAAATCAAGTACCAACCAGAAGACATAGAAGAAAGCATCTAGTTTGAATTCATATGGAGGACCTAGCACTATCATATAAAATATTTTCTGGTCTTGCTAAAAAGAAGAAAATATCATGATTTTATCATTTAAATACAAACATATTTAAATAAGATGTTACATAAAATATTTCATTATATATAATATAAACTTTAGAATTCACTCCACTGCTAATAGTTCAGATGCTTGTGTATTTAATTTGATCATCACTCAGTACAATGAAGAATCATGATTAAGGTGTCTTGGGGGATGCATTTTATATTCATTGCCAGGATTTCTTGAATACATTCTTAGTCATGCACTTTTATTTTGAGTTAAGTCAGAACACACAAAAGTAGTTGTTTCCTATATAATGTATTCTATTACATTTATGTGAAACTGACTCTAGCATGTCTTTTTCTAGAAATATTTATAGAAAGCAATACAGGCATTGGAAAAGCACCTCATATTATGATCTTTAGTTTCAGTCAACAATATTTTAACCTCTGGACAGACTCTATTTATTGTAGAATGTTTACTCACTATGTAAATGCCTGGAGATTGAACAACAGATACTTAATTTGATTTTTGGTTAGATACAACAATACAACAAAAGTACAAGAGCAGCTGGTGTCTCTCAGTTAATAAGTAGCTAAACTAATTCCAGAAACAGCAGTCCCAAAGGTTCAAGACTTATCCAGCGACAACAGTGGAGCTGACTTCAATAGTCGGAAGCAGCATTGCGACAACAGATTAAAGCTAAGAGTTCATAATGTTGACATTTTATGTTTTGTTAATTTCAGTGAGTTCTTTTGGCATTTTGAGTAGTTTGACTTTCTTTTGACTTCTTATGAGTTACTGATTCGAAATTGCAAGAAATCAATTGCTTTGCCCAGTATTTCGCTGTTTTACTATATTGAAGTCTTTCAGCTTATTGCTATTGTATGAAATAGCAATCCTTTGGGTTCATTTGCTTTATGAACCTGTATGTTCATCTTTAAAGAAATGTTTATATTGGCTAAGTCTATGTCACATTATTCATTAACCTTTCATCATTTTGTCATCACGTCAGAAGAAGATCTCATATATACATGTCAGGAAAAGGCTCTTATAAAATATTCTGCAAATACTAGAAAGTGGAAATGACAAAAATGTGATATCACTGATTATAGATGGACTAGACATAGATAGAATGTATTTCTTTTAGATAAAGCAGAATGTTCATCTTAATTGTAGATAAGATTACAAAAACTGTGTAAAATTAAATTAAATAACAATTTGATATTTTACTAATAATTTAGTGAATGTTGAAAATATTTTGTAGGAAAGAATATTATGATGTTAACTTGACAGTCAAGAAAAAGATGGAGAATGACACTCTCAGTCTGTTTGTAAGAGATTATCTTGGTTACTTTAATTGGTATGATAATATCCAGCCTAATATCGAAGAGTACCTGTCTGTGCAAAAAAGAACAAGCAAAACTGCATAAATATCTTGCTCTTTACTTCTGACTCAGCTATAATATGAAAGTGCTTCACTTTTCAGTTTCCTTGATTTCAGTGCCAAGAAGAACAATTAGGAATTAAAATATTTCTAGCACTGTTGTTAGTTTTTCAAGGTAATGTATTAAAGCATCAGGTAAACAAACTATGACAAGGGCTCCTAGTGTAGCAATAGTGACTTTCTCAAGCCTTTCTGTACTTACAGTGATGATTACCTGCATATAGATTCACTATATCTATGTACCTAATTATTCACTTGGAAAATGACTCAATTACAATGAGAGCATTAAGTAAATGCCCTTAGCAATCCGTGGTAATTCTGGGATTTGATGTACATTTTCCTGAGTACTTCTCTCTATGTTCATTTACACAAAGAGGACTAAAACTCACTACAGTGTTGTAAAGTGTTCATTGAAAAGTGGGAAATGAATATTTTTAAGGAGAATTTCTAAAACTTTTATAATGTTTTAAATACTTATAAAACTATGATTATACTAAATATGAAAAATTACACACTAAAAGAGCCTAAACCTTGGCTAATGATTGCACTTTAAACTTTACCAGCAGGAACTACAGTGGTGAAATTGTGCCATTACCTAGATGGCTGATTTAAAAGATGTTTAAAGACTCCTTAGGTGGAGTAGTTTCCAAAATGAAAAGACATTTTTGAGCAGTTCACATGAAATAACACTAAATAACATGTATAGGTAAATTAGTAGTATATGATTCTATTGCTGACACTAAAACACAGACATTTTCAGATGTAATTAAATATGGTGTTTAGATAAAATTGTTCAATAATGTTGATATCTTTTTCAAATTCAACTATATATATATTCATTTAGTAATTATATAAATATAGAATAATAAAACTTAAAATAATTCTCATTCATATAATTCACTAAATATTTTGAAACTTTTCAAGTTATAGGTTTATATTATATGTATGATATATATAGTGTGCATACCATAAATAGTATATAAGTATATGACTATTTGTGCTTACTTAATTTTCTATTATATTTATATATATATATATATATATATATATATATATATATATATATATATTAAAATGGCTCTGAAAAATGTGTTTGCTCATGTGGCAAAATTTGGACTAGCGTAAACAGCTGTCTTGTAATTTTCTGTAATATTTGACATGTTTTAAAGCTTACAACTTATATAAGTGAAAGTGCTAAGAATATTGGTTTCTACTTTATGAATCCTTATTGATCTGGAGTGAATTAAATATAAAAATTTGTACTGTTTGAACATGGAAAACATTTTACTTTGAAAGGAAGAATATGTAACTTTCAATTTTTAAATTAATTTCTATAAAAGATTGATCTTACTCTTCATGCATAGACTAATTACAATTAAGAGTTAATTGGGGAGTGTAATTTTCTTCATAATGTTACCACTTTTAAGCTGGCATAATCCCAAATCAATAAATTACTATGCACTCTGAGACATCAAAATGCCAATTGATCTCAGTGAGCAATACAAAAAATTAGAGATGATGATGGTCAGTTTGTTTAAAAACTTTACAAAGTCATGAATTAATCAAGAACTTCAGGATATGATAGAGTGAAGAGACCAGTGTATAAACTCCAGTTAAAGCATGGCTTGTCCTCCTTTTTCTATTTGGTTTTATATCAGGAACACATAATCTTATATTCTTCTAGGTCTCACTTTTCTCTCTGTTGTTTGTTTGTTTGTTTTATCCGCAACACAATACACAACATTGATATTAGATTAACTTTAAGTTTCATATCACCTTAATTTTCAAGTTTTTTCCCTTGTGTACATTTACTGTTGATTTTTTCTTAGTTATAAATGTTGAAGATTTTTAACTCTGTAATTTGTATGTGATTTTTAGCATAGGAGATTTTTTTTTCTTGGATGAGGTGTTTAAGATATTATAATACAAAAAGAAATAAATTATGTGATGCATATAATAGTTATAATAATACACATATTTTGCATTTTGTATAGAAATTGGTGGGTATCATGTTCTGATCTATGCACTGGAAGCTATAGTCCACAAATGAACCATATATTTGACCCACTAGAGACTAATGTATTAGTGCTCAGGCAATAGATATATTCAACCTATCACACTCAGTTAAACAGAAGTACCTATGGTGATCTGTGTTCAGCTACAGGATAATTTGATGTCTGAATAGAGTCATGAGAAGAGTTAATGTGGAGATTCCATTTAATAGAGGCAGTAAGTTCCTGAATGCTAGATATGTGCCCATCATCAATACCTCTAATAATCCCAAACTTATAAAAACAGGGTTAAATAGATTTAATCTTCACAACGTTCAAAAGTGCAAGCATAATGAGCAAATATAAAGTTTTACTTAACTGTAAAAAGATAGAAAATTGAGAAATGTTCCCAACATAGACACCCTTACATGTTTACAATCACAAACACATCAGCATCCTTTGTCCCTTAACACTATGGCGCTTTCAGTGAAGACATGGATTTTTTTTTTTTACTTTTATCAGAATTATGCATTTTTTGTTTCAATCA
>JANHMN010000011.1:62183636-62239190 GCA_030674055.1 Rhabdomys pumilio
TATATTTATATTTATATTTATATTTATATTTATATTTATATTTATATTTATATTTATATTTATATTTATATTTATATTTATATTTATATTTATATTTATATTGAATTTATATTTATATTTCCTTGAGGAATGTATACATTACTTTTTATGGACCAATGACTGGTCCAAATTGGTACCTATGTCATAGTCACAAACCAATACCTGACATTATTAATGATATACTGTTATGCTTGCAGACAGAGACATGACATAACTGTCATCTGAGAGGCTTCAACCAGCAGCTGACTGAAAGAGATACAGAGACCCTAAGCCAAGCATTAGATAGAGCTCAGGGAGTCTTATGGAAGAATTAGGAGAAGAATTGAGAGATCTAGAGGAGAGAGTTACTCAACAAGAAGACCAACAATCAACTAAACCCTTGCAAGCTCCCAAATACTAAACAGCCAAAAAGAGAGCATGGGATAGACCTAGGTACTATGTGTATATATATATATATATATATATATATATATATATATATATATATGTAGCAGATGTTTAACTAGGTCTTTATGTAAGTACTCCAACAACTGCAGGGGGGATTTTCATGTTGCTGTTACCTGCCTGTGGATTCTGTTCCTCTAACTGAGATGCTTTGTCTGGCTGCAGCTGGAGAGTATGTGCCTAGTTTATAAATGAGTGGTCATATCAAAAGACACTGTTTTGCTCTAGTCCTCCTTAACTCCCGGATTTTATAATCTTTCTGACTCTTATTTTCTTTCTTGGTTGCTGAGCCTTGAGATGGCTGTGATGTGAATTTGATGTCCCATTTGTGGATGAACACACATTTGCTATTTAGTCTCTGCACTTTGACCAAGTTTACATGTAAAATAATTTTAATAGTTGCTTGATGTTACATACCTTAGCCCCAGAATTCTGAAGGTAGGTTCATGTGAACCAGAAGTTTAAGGTAATCTTTACCTACATAGAGAGTTCCAGGATAGCCTGAAATACATACATATCTTTTGCAATAGATATGTTGTTTTCAGTCTATAATTCCTATTGAAGAGAAGTTTTCTCTGCAACCATTAGGGAAGACAGCTCCCATTAATCCAACCATGTTGAACTATAGATTTGCTCAGAAATGTGTACTTTTACATACTGTGTTTAGCTCTTTTAGTTTTCATTTCTCTATCATCTAAATTTCTTGATTTCCACTCACTACAATGGAAGCAAAATACTCCTTAGTTTGCCTTTAACTCTCTTGAATGGACACAGCTCATAGTCATTGTAGTCTTCTTTCTGATGCTCCATTACGTTTTTTTTTTAAACTCTTAGAACTAATATTTGCAGATGCTAATCACATATTATTTTGTCACTCATATTATACCATCTTCCAGAACTTTCAAATTCTATCAGACATTGGTATATTTAGAGAAGACTCTACACTGTAATTAACCCTGACATCATATTTATGGTCTCTAAGACTCTTCCTGCCTCCATCAATTGAGAAAAAGGATCACAAACTTGTCACACTTCCATTCAGTAAGTTTATTTTCTTTTTAGTTTATAGTAGTTCTGAGGGAAACATTTTCATCACATGCATAAATATAACATATACCAAAGTTATCAATTTTGTTATATTAATAATTTTTTGCCATCTCTCAGATATAAATGACACAACTAAAGAAAACATGTGAACTTATTTAGATAATTATTCCTTATCCAGAAGAGCAGGCAATTGACTATAGAGTTTACATATGTAAATAAAATGTAATCTCCAAAGTTTTCCATGGTCCTATTAATTGCTACTAGGGAAAATAATGTGTAGTTTCAAGGGGAAATAAAGACTCAAATAACAAATATAGTTAAATTCCATTAAAGGAAATATAGAGAACAATAAAAAACAATATTAAATCATTTTAAGAGGCTCAACTTTGTGAGTCAACTCTATGAATTTCCATTAATTCACAAAGAGTGAAATGATGAAGAAACATAAGATTTTTCCCACTATCTCTCAATTTATTGTCCTTTTCTAATAATTAGCAAACAATCGAGACAATTTATATATTTAGATATAGGTAAATAATTTGTCTAAATTATTTATTATATATAATACATTAGTATATGTAAATATATATTTACATATGTGTGAATATATTAATATGCACACAAATACATGTTTAATTAGATAGATGAGAATATGCATATTAGAATTGTGGAAAAGGACATAATATATACATATATGTAAAATATGCTATTACTTTGTTATGCAAACATTAGAATATGGCTTTATTTTTTGGAAAGTAATTTAATATTTTACTCATCATAATTAAAGTTAACTATAATATATGAACTGGACAATATTCATAATAATGTCTTTCAACTATTTAAATTTATTATTTGATTTTATAAAAATATACTTTACTTTCACACTTTCCTATAAATAGTCAAAAACATGAGATTTTTATTTTCCTTTCTAATGCCTTTGTCAAATTAAACCTATAGCATTCTAATATAAACCATAAAGCAATAGAGGGCATCATACATACATTTATATTAATATTTTGTGACTTAACTGATTATTCAGTTCAAGATTCTCATATCTAAAATAATGATCAAACACTGCCATCTCCTGTTTTGCTCAAAACAATTTTTATTAATATTTAATATTTTTGTAGTACTAAAATTTTAAGTCATGGGAATAAAAGCATACATTCATTATTTAGGATTCCCCACATAGCTATGAGATTTCTCAGTATCTTAATACAATTTTTTGCCATTATGATTTCAAAAATATTATAGAACCGTTAAGTCTTGATGTAAAACATTTTTAATTTCTTTATTGTATAATTATAGAGATATTAGTGAATAGCATTGTTTATGTATTATAATAAAATAGTAAAAACGATTAATTTTAGTGCCAATAATTACCTTTTTTTAACATGATCAATTTTGCCAGATTATTAAGTATGAACGTATATAAATAGAAGTTTTCAGCAGAAATATCTTTCTGAGATGGCAAAGTCTCTGACAGATCATTGATTGAGGCTATGAAAGTGAAATTTGAGTCGTAGTGTAGACACTAAGCTGTTGATATGCTCGAGCTGTAGGCTATCTGCCAAGAAGAGCTGCATACAGAGCACACTAGAAAAAGTATGTTCAGGCAGCAAAACTGGAAGGCCAAAGCCATTAAAGCCCTTGACATTGGAAATCAAACTGCAAATGAGTCTTTCCCTGTTGAATGTTGATTCTGCTTTGGGTCATTATTTTCTCATTATAGCACCAGTCTTTTCTCAATGGTAATGTATATCCTGTGACATTATAAATTAGAATTACATAATTCTTATTCAAAGGTGAGTTATTTTTTAGACACTGTCTTGAGTTTTAGTAAATTAGGACTTTTAAACAATTCTGAGACTGGAAGTTTTTAAATTTTATAACAAATTTATTAGGAATTTTATGGATTATTATTATTATTATTATTATTATTATTATTATATCTTACATTACATCCCAACTTCAATTTTCCATCACTTCATGCAAACTTTTCAGTTGTGAGAAAGCTAAATGGCTTCTGCATTATGGCATAGCCACGAGCCTATTAGGTCTACATCAAGGAATGAAGTGGTTTAAAGAATAGTCTTCAAAATGTCAGATAGATGAGTACCTAATCTTCATTGTTTAGCTCTGTTTTGGGAGTCTTAACAAGTGAGGCATTGTTGGAAATATTGTGGCCCTTGAGGCAGGCTGTATCCATTTAAAAACTCCATTTTCAATTTGCTTTTCATTCATTGGTTCATGTAATTCAAGTTGTGAGCACTCAGCTACATTTCTAACCACAATGCTTGCATCTTAATGTCTTGTTTCCCTACCATAATGGATTCTCATTTCTCTACTACCAGAAACCAAATAAAACTTTCTTTATATAAGTTGCCTTGGTAATGATTTTTTAAAAAATTACAATATAGTTTGATTATTTTCCTCTCACAGAACTCCTCACAGATCCTCCCAAACTCCCCACATATCCACCATTATGTTCTTTCTCACATCCTTTAAAAAAATAATCCCACAAAAAACATAAAAATTAATATCAAATCAAAATAAACAAAAATTAAAACAAATATTAAAACAAAACAAAGCACTAACGTACATATGAACTCACAGAATTTGTGACAGTATCATCAAGACCTGCACGGGTTGAAGCCAGTTGGTGTTTCAGTATTCAGAAGGGAAAGTGGGCACAGGGTTCTACCACAACCAAAATGGTAGTTATAAATAATAGATGCTGGCAAAGGGACAAACAGTTTTCTCCCGTGGATATTGCTGGGCATATCAACCACCACAACCTAGAGCAGAACAAATACCCATGAGTACTTTCCTGCCCCTCAAAATTGAACTCAGTGGATTTTGTTATGGTTGTGGTGCTTTTTGTTGTTCTTGTGCATGCACATAATTTTACCTTCAAAAGACTACAAATTTGTGTAATGAGTTATTAAATAGAAATATAATTTCTTTGTCATCAGATTGCCTCTTGCTAGAAGGAACAAGGTCCAAGCAAAGGGTCCCAAGAACCAAGTAGTAGTTGCCATACTAATAATTCAATAAAATAAATTTTAACCTAAAGTTATCAAGTGTGATTGGGAAGTACACTTTATATTTATCAAAGGAAAACTACACCAAGAGAAAGTCTCAATTCTGAACACATATGCCACAAATTCAAGAGCACCTACACTCATAAAATAAACTTTACTAAAACTGAAAAATACACATTGAGCCCCACACAATAGTAGTGAAAGATTCAAACACACTGCACTCAGCAATGCACAGGTCATCCACAGAAACTAAACAGGTTCTGCTATGAACCAAATTAATTTAATAGATATATACACAACATTCCACTTTAAAACAAAAGAATATACTTTCTGCTCAGCATCTTAGAGAACATTTTTCCAAAATTGACCATATAACCAGTCACAAAGCAAGCCTCAACAGATAGAAGAAGATTGAAGTAATTCTATGCATCCTATCGGATCACCACAAACTAGGACTAGACTTCAATAACAACAAAAATAACAGAAAGCCCACATAATCATGGAAACTGAATGGCACTCTACTCAATGATAATTTAATCAGGAAATAAATTAAAGAGTATTCAGAATTCAATGAAAATAAAGGCACAGCATACACAGACGTATGGGACACAATGAAAGCACTGCTGATAGGAAATTAATAGAACTAAGTGTCATCATAAAGAAATTGGAGAGAGCCTACACTAACAACGTAACAGCACATAGGAGCAACTGAAAGCCATAGAAGAAAAAGAAGCAAACACATCCAAGAGGGGTAGAAGGTATGATATAGTAAAACTCAGGACAGAAATCAATGAAATAAAAACAAAGAGAAAGACACAAATAATCAAGAAAAACAAAAGTTTTTTTTTTCTTTTAGAAAAACAACAGGATAGATAAACCCCTACAGTAACTATCTAAAGGGCAAAGAGAGAGTAGACCAGATTAACAAAATCAGAAATGAAAAGAAAGACCTAGCAACAGAAACTAACGAAATTTTAAAAATCTTTAGATCCTACTACGAAAGTCAATAATCAACAAAACTGGAAAATCTGGATGAAATGGATGATTTTCCAGAAAGATACCATTTACCAAAGTTAAATCAAGATCAGGTAAAATGTCTAAATAGGTCCATATGCCCTAAGGAAATAGAGGAAGCCATTAAAAACCTCCCCCCAAAAATAAAAGCTCAGGACTAGATGGTATTAGTGCAGAATTCTGTCAGGCCTTGAAAGAAGAGCTAATACCAAAACTCCTCAAACTATTCCACAAAATGGAAATAAGAACACTACCAAATGCATTTTATGACACTGCAATTACTCTGATAGGTAAACTACTCAAAGATCCAAAAAAGAAGAGAACTGCAGACCAGTTTTGCATATAAATATCAATGTAATAATACTCAATAAAATTCTCACACACTGAATCCAAGAGCATATCAAAACCAGCAAGTAGGCTTTATTCCAGGGATACATGGATGGCTCAATATACGAAAATCCATTAATGTAATCCACTATACAAAGAAACTCAAAAAAAAAATTGCATGATCATTTCATTAGGAATTGCAAATTCACTTGACAATGTATAGCACCTCTTCATGTTAAAAGATCAAGAATTCAAGGCCCATACCTAAACATGATAAAAGTAATATATAGCAAACCAATATCAAATTAAATGGAAAGATGCATGAAGCAATCTCCCTAAAATCAGAGACAAGACAAAGATGCCCATTCTAGCCATATCTAATCAATATGGTACAAGAAGTTCTAGCTAGAGGAAGAAGACAACAAAAGGAGATAAAGGGGATTCAATTTGGCAAAGAAAATGTCAAGGTATCACTATTTTCAGATGGTATAATAATATACAAAAGGAACCCCACAAAGTTCTACCAGAGAACTTCTACAGTTGATAAACAACTGCAGCCAAGTAGCCAGATATAAAATTAAGTCAAACAAATCAGTAGCTTTCATTCATACAAATCATAAATTGGCTGAGAAAGAAAATAGGAAAACAACCCTTTTCACAATAGTCACAAATAATATTAAATACCATGGAGTAACTCTAACCAAATAATTAAAAGATATCTATGACAAGAACTTCAAATCTCTCAAGAAAGAAATAGAAGAAGACATCAGAGAATGGAGACATCTCCCATGTTCATGGACTGGTAGGATTAACATAGTAAAAATGGCCATCCTAACAAAAGCAATCTACAGATTCAATGCAATCCCCATAAAAATTCCAACACAATTCTTCAAAAATGTGAAAAGAGTAGTTCTCAATTTCATATGGAACAACAAAAATTTCTGGATAGTGACAACAATTCTTATAAATAAAAGAACTACTATGGGAAACACTATTTCTGACCTCAAGCTATACTACAGAGCAATAGACATTAAAATGGCATGGGATTGGTATAAGGACAGATAAGTTGATTATTGAAATAGAATTGAAGTCCCAGAAATATAACGCCACACTTATAAACACAATATTTGATAAAGAAGCCAAAAATATATAATCAATAAAAGAAAGCATCTCAATAAACAGTGCTGATCTAACTGGAAGTTAGTATGTAGAGAAATGGAATAGATCCATATCTGTCACCTTGCATAAAGCACAAGTTTAAGTGGATCAAGGACCTCAACATAAAACCAGATACACTGAATGTAATAGAAGAGAAAGTGAGAAAGAGCCTCAAACTCATTGGCACATGAGAAAATTTCCTAAACAGAACCCCAATGGCTCACATTCTAAGATCAAGAACTGATAAATGAACTTCATGAAACTGAAAAGCTTCTCTAAGGCAAAGTATGTAGTCAAAGGGACAAATCAGTTGTAGGAGGAGCTAAGGTGGGAGGAGTAAGGAGAGGAAGAAGAAAAGGAAGAGGAGGAGCTAGGTAGGGCAGAGATGTAGGAGAATAAAGAGCCACACAGGTATATAGAGCAGTCCTGGGTAACAACTCATATTTAGTTAGCTAATTGGGATGTACCTCTAATTGTATGAGCACATTGCTATTGACCATTACCAAACATATAAAGCCTTTGATTAATATTTAAGCATTAGAGTCTCACTTTCTTTTTGGGCCCAAGTGGATGGTGGGATGGTCTGGGCTCTGCCCAGCCTTGAGGAGACAACATGGAAGATTGGCAGAGCCATCTCTTTCACTGGCATCTTGTGGTGGCAGGGCTGGTGTTTCCAGCTGGCCTTTTCTAGCTGTGGTGTGCACTTGGCCTCTAGCCACGGAACATGGCAGCTGAGCTAGGCAGAACCACCACAGCTTAGATAGTTAGCCCAAGAAATAGCCTTTATAAAATATTTCTGTAACCTACAGATTGGGAAAACATCTTCACTAATTCCACATCTAATAGAGGGCTAATATCCAAAATATGTAAGGAACTCAAGAAGCATACCAAAAAACCAAACAACCCAATCAAAAAATGGTACATAGATCAATAGAGATTTCACAACAGAGGAATCTTGAATGGCCGAGAAGTACTTAAAGAAATGTTCAAAGTCCTTAGTGATCAAGGAAATGCCAATCAAAACCACTCTGATATTCCTCCTTATATCAGAATGGTTAAAATCAAAACCTCAGGTGACAGCACATATTGTTGAGAATGTAGAGAAAGAGGAATACTCCTTCATTGCTGGTTGGATTCCAAGCAGGTACAACCACTCTGGAATTCAATCTGGAGGTTCCACAGAAAATTGAAAATACATCTGCCAGCTACACCACTCTTGGGCATATACTCAAATGATGTACACAATGCCACAGGGGCATGTGTCCCACTATCTTCACAGTGGCCTTGTTTGTTATAGCCAGAAGCTGTAAACAACCCAGATGTCTCACAACAGAAGAATGGATACAGAAAATGGGGTTCATTTATACAATGGAATATTATTCAGTTATTAAGAATGAAGACATTATGAGTTTTGCATGTAAATGGATGAAACTAGGAAATATCAACCTGAGTGAGGTAATTCAAACCCAAAAGGGTATGCATGAAATGTACTCACTAAGAAGTGGACATTAACCAAAAAAAATTACAGAATTCCAGAGATATAATCTACAGAACTCAAAAAGGTTAACAAGCTGTAGGGCCCAAGTGAGGATGTGTCAATCCTACTCAGCAGGGAGAACAAACCAGAAGGCAGAGGGAGGGAGGTAACTGCATGGAAAATGTGAGGGGGAGGGGAAGGGGAAAGGAGAACTAGATCATTGATTGGGAGGAGGGACCAGGATTGAAGCCCCATGAGCCAGCAGTATGAATGGAAATATACAACCTTAGGATATGGTCGGTGGAGGGACCCTCTAGAATGTACCAGAGACCAAGGAGGTAAGAATCTCAAGACTCAAAGGTAGAGACCTTAGATGGAACACCCAACAGTGGGGAGAGGGAACTTGTAGAATCCATCTCTAGTCAAAAGATAGGGCAGCAAGTGGTGTGATGGCACTGCCATCCCAGAGTCAAAAATTCTGACTCAAAATTGTCCCTGTCTAAAAGAACTGCAGGGACAAAAATGGAGAAGAGCATGTGGGAAAGGGGGTCCAATGACAGACTCAAATATGGACCCATTCCAAGGTGAGGTTCCTAGGCCTTACACTATTATTGATGCTATGGTGTACTTACAGACAAGCACCTTGCCTGGCTTCCCTCAGAGAGGCCCAACAAGTTGTTGACTGAGACAAAAGCAGATACTTACATCCAACCAACAGAAGAAGCTCAGGACTGTGATTGAATTAAGGAAAGACAGGAAAAAGATGAGATGGAGGGCAACTCCATAGAAAGACCAGTAGTCTCAACTAACCTGGACCCCTGAGATCTCTCAGATACTGAGTCACCAACTAGGCAGCATACAATAGCTGGTCAGAGACCCCAGACACATACATAGCAGAGGACTGCCTGGTCTAGCCTCAGTGGGAGATCATCTTAATCCTTGAGAACCTTGAAGCCCTAGGTGATGGGGAGGCCTGGTGGGGTGTTAGGGATGTGTGCGGGGTGTGCAGACATCCTCTTAAAGATGGGGAAACTGTGGGAATGAAAGGGGGATAACTACTAGACTATAAAAAAAGATTAAAGACAATAATAAAAAATAATAAAGAATATAAGTTTACCGTTTCAGTAACTTACATCTTTTTTGAGTTCCTTATTTCTAGGTAAATACTTCAAAAGTATGTCAGGGTTACTTTTCTTTGTAGATTTTATTTAATTTGCAAATATTGATCATATGTATTTGCAGAGTTCAATGTGATGTTTCATGACATGATTCAAGGACCTTTAAGTTTAAATTGAAATATTTAGAATTTAAACTTTCCAGTACTCTCACATAATGTGCGGTCTGTAAACCCACTAGAATTAATTACCTAATTACAGGGAATAAAATGTCATGGCTTTTCAAAGATCTAAAATGCATTTCCTACAGTGGAGATTTTACCTGACCACCCGGCCCACACAGTTTGCCCCCATTAAGTAAAGAAAATAATCATGCATTTGAGATCACAATTTTAACATGAAAATGAAGGCAATGCAAATGCACCATAATTTTCAGTCATTTCATATTCTAAAAACTAGGTCTTGCCATGGTAATTTTTAATCTTTATCCATAACCACTCATCTAACCAATTATCCTCTCAGATATAAGCTCCAACTTTATTGTTTTAATTGTTTTGTTGGAACAGTTTAAATATATAGGGTAGCAGTACAAAACGTGTTATAAGGAATATCTAGATATTTAGTATCCTGAAAAGAATTTTCAGCAGTTCAGCATGATGAGTTTTGTATGTAGATGCAATTAGATGAAAAAAATACACACATGGGCCCACATTCACATGTGGACACCCCCCCACACATAAACATATCAAGCCTATGTTTATAACTGTATCAGTATCTTATTTCCATATTCTTGGGGAAGACTAATTTTCCTTATATTCAAATCATATATTTAAAACCAATTAGTGATTTATTTATATTTTGGAAAATATTGTCTTCCTGTGCTTCTAGTTCCATGGAACACAAATACACTTTCTATCGGTTTTATTAGGATATACCTCTAACAAAAGATAAGATACAATGAAAATATGTGAACAGTTGAAATAGCCTTAAAAGTAATTTTCTTAATTGTTATTGTTTTAATTAAAACAGAGTATTCTAATTTCACCAATCTAATTTCTCACTTTATACCATCCAAATGTCTCCCAATATGTCTCATAGATTCTCCCATATCTATTCTTTTAATTATTATTTTATACGCACAGAGAAACACACAAATATACAAATACAACCATTTAATGTTACTTGTATGTAAATGATTGGTATATGATAGGGCTGATGAATGGGTACCAGATAACAAATTAGGCATCTTATCCTGGAAAAAAGTAAACTTTCTCAACTTAGGATTTCTTAGTTGCTTCTTGTCCTTTGTCTAGAGTTGAAGATTTATGAGAATTCCTCCTTCCATGTGAACATATCCATTGCTCTCATCCTTCTTAAGCTTTTGTTTAGGAAGACATACTTTTTAGGTACCGTGGGGAAGTTTCCATGTCAATTCTAAGACACACAGTCTCATAGATTTTCTAGTCTTCTGTCTCTTATAATCTTTCTACCCTCTCTTCCACAATGTTCTATAAACATTTAATTTTGTTCAAAATTTATAGAAAAATAAAGTTAGACACAACAAAGACATTTCAGAAAATATTTTTAGAGGTTTCCAACAATGAAAGTGATGTACAAAAAAGTAAAATATGTTTTATGATTTTCAATTATATATTGAATGATTTATTGTTGAGTTTTATATCAATAATTCTTTTTATTCACTTAACTTTCCTATTAGAAAAACCAAGAGTTAAAAAAAAGTGTTATTTATTTGTGTTTTGTAAACATACTATTGATGGTAATAAGAAATCTTAAAAATTTGTTTACTTTTGAAGAAAATTATATATTTCTATAATATATTTATCAAATTCACTTTTCATCCCTTCCATTCCAATTTTTCTCCTACTTATGATACCATTTTTCCCAATTTCTTTTGTTGTTGCTCCTGTTGTTGTTTTTTTTAATTCATTGTATCCACTTAATTTTGCCAGTATGATCATGGGTATAGTTCCATCTGTTGTAGCAATAGGAGCCTCTCTAGAGCACTATCCCTAAAGCAGCCTGAGGCTTTCTTTCCTAGTATTAATCTGTGGCCAGTAGAAATTCTACTAAGAGTAGACTGCATTATTTAACATTATCTGTACAATTTCTGTGGTAAAATGAACAACATGCCATGCCATTAAAATTTTTAGAAATATTAGACACTGGAATTAAAAAAAAAAAAAAACTTTATCAGAGATAACGATTTCAATTACTTACCTTCAAATCTTGCATATTTAATCACTGTGATTGAATAAATATGTGTATGCTTGAAGGAGACAAGCTAGTTTTTATACAAGGGAACACAGTTCAAAGTATTTTTATCACTCATTATAACCAGGCCAAATATAAGAATATCCAAAATTCATGTATTCAACATTGGTAGCAGAAACCATGGAGAAATGAATATGAAGTAATAATTGTTGAGATTCGGGTCATGAACTAATGATACTGAGAAACATAAGACTAAGACACAAGGAAAATTTTAAACAATATAAGCAAGATATCTTAATAAGTATAAAAAAGAATAAAAGAGCTTTAAATTCTTAAATTCCCTTAGTCCTGTGTTTGAAATATTAAAACAAAGGGGCGCCTTCTTGATTTGTCTACTAACATTCAAATAATACCACAGATTACATTGTCACATTTATACAGTGTGAGCTGTCCTAACATATGCTACATGACATTTAACTAAAAGCCTGCTGGTATATCTGTGGATTTTTTTTAACTTAAAATTGAAATTCCGCTAACCAGAAAAAGACTTCTCTACTGGCATCACAATTCATTATTCTGTAATATATTGATCTGCCTTGTAGACATTAAAGGACACAATAAAAAGTTAGCAATATTCTCAAAGTTTCAACAGGACAAATTCACTTTATCCTAGTGCATTAGAGATTTCTTGGATGAATAGAACCCATAAAATAAGACAAGGGCTAATTATTAGATTTGATTAGAAAATGTGGGCTCGGTAGTTAAAAAATATCTGCTTGTACACTGAAATACCTACCATTTATTAAATTGACTTAGTTGTATCCATCAGTAGGAACAATGTGACCAACCCTAAATGCCAAAGATGATTTCTCAATAACTACTTTTGAATAGTACATATAATATAGAGTGAAAATAAACAGTTACCAATTTGCTATCCCAGCAATACTGAATATGGATGGTCAACCCCACCCCTCCCTGGAAAATATGTAATTAATAGAAAAGAATTTCAGTAGAATGTAATGAAAAGGAGACATGAACCATTGAATGGACTTTTCATGCTGAATTACATCTAATGTGAAGATTAATTACTTGATATTGTTAAAAGGTAGTTATTTGTGAAACTATTATTAAATAAATAGATCATTACTAAACAACTATGTAGCCAAACTCTACTTCATTATTAAAATATATGACTAGAAATATTTTATTTTTATTTTCACATAATATAACATATAATATATATAATGAAAATTTACTTGTTGCTAAATAGCACAAGATTATATATATATATTTTAAATATATATATATTTATTTATATTATATTATTTATTATAGTTCTTATAATTGACAATGGAATTAGACAATAAGACAATTCTATCATGTTTAGCAATAAGAGTAATACAAGGAAAAAAGAATGAAGAGTTGCTGAGAGAGGAATCGGGTACCTTTGAAAAACAGACACTTTAAGAACTTGAGAAAGCTTTGAATGAATGAAGGCTATAAGAAAGCTGTCAGTGATTGAATGGAAACTATTAGACAATGAAACCTGAAGCTGCCCAGTAAAGACAACGGGGAGACTTTTAAGTAACATCTGTCCAATGAGTTAGTGAATTGTTGATCCATCACACTCTTTCTACTGTGGGACTCAGGATGGCCATCCAGGATTACGCAGATCAGACATTGTTATGGTCCTGGTAGTGAATTCAGAGAAAGCATCAATGACTCATAACTCAAACTCACTTACAGAAAGGCAATATATTACTGTGTTAAATATATATATATATATATATATATATGTGTGTGTGTGTGTGTGTGTGTGTGTGTGTGTATCTATATGTGTATATATGTGTGTATATGTATATGTATATATATTCATAAAGTTGGATCCTAGTCTATCAGTATTGATTAGAATAAAAGAACCCTGGATTCCTGGAGAAAGATTTATTGTATCTTAGTGTTATCATGATTATAATGTATTTTTTGTAATGTTAATAGTTCTTCAAAAATTTTGTACAAAGTATTTTGATTATAGTCACCTCCTCAAACAACTCCTCCAAAATTCATATTTCATTCCCTATCCATCCTATTGTGTATTCTCTTTTCTGTTTTTTATAATATTTGTTTAGTTCATACATTCATGAATGTGTGGCCTTCCACTGGAGCATGATAAACTTACCAAAATTCACACCCTTAAAATTCTAATTCTGCAGTCCTTTTTTCTCTTCTTCTATAAGAGTCGCCAGTTTCCATCCACTGTTTGGCTGGAGGTGGCTGCATCTGTCTGAGTCAAACCAGCCATGTTTTCAGAGAACAGTCATGTTAGACTCCTGTGTGCAAGCATAACAAAATATTATATTAGTGTCAGATTGATGCTTGACCATGGGATGGGTCTCAAGTTTGGCCTGTGTGCAGTTTGTTTTTTATGTGGGTTCTGAACAATTGGAGCTGAGGCTATCCCAAAAGCTGTTGCCTATATGTGATATGTTCTTCTATCTGGGTTGCTTTGTCTAGCCTCAGTGGGAGAGGAAGCTCTTAACCTCTCAGAGACTTAAAGTGTCAGAGTAGGTGATACCCAGAAAGCCCCATCTACTCAGAAGTGTAGGGGTGGAAGGATGGGTGAAAATAGTAGGAGAGGTGCATAAGAGGAGCTAAGGTGGGAGGAGTAAAAAGAGTAAGAGAAGGAGTAAAGCAAGGAGGAGAAGAAGGAAGAGGAGGGGCTAATGGTGAGATGGATAACGAGAGGGGGACATGGAGGCTGATATTTGCTTGTCTGTAGCAGTCAAAGGTAGTTGGTATATCTAGGATGGGTATTGGGTTACACTTCTGATTGCAAGGGCATCTTATCATTGATCATTACCAAATATATAAGCCTTTGGTTAATCTTTAAGGATTAGAGTCTCATTTTTCTACTAGTGCTGTATGGTTGGCAGAATGGTCTGGGCAATGCCCAGACTTGCAGAGACAGCATGGAAGATTAGCAGAGCCATCTCCCATGTTGATGTCTCATGGGTGGCAGGGCTGGTGTTTCTGACTGGCCATTTCTAGCTGTGGCATGCACATGGCCTCTGGCCACATGGTTGAGCTAGGTAGAGCCTCTACAGCTTAGCCAGTTGGTTTAACTGGCTGCCACTTTTTAAAAATAATTACTTCAACAGGGGTGACCGGGAAAGGCATAGTAAAAGGGATGTAAAGTAAATAAACAACAAAAAAATAATGAATTAATTAATTTTTAAAAAGTCTAGTGCTTTCTCTTTCAAAAAACTTTCAGTTGCTAATAGCTCTGAATTAGGTGTGGGATTTCATGCTTACTTTCCTTCTCCATAGTGAGGCTTTGTTTTGCTTGAGCGTACAAAGAGCTGGCTGTGACAACATTAAGTTCTACCTGAATTATTTCAGCAAGCATTGTAGTCATCCACTACCTTGAGCTCATGTAAAAATTCTTGGGGATCTTTGAGCCTTTTAATAAAAGATTATGATATAGATGTCCCATTCAGAGCTGCACATCACAAAATCCTTTATTCTCTGTAACTCGGCTAGTTTAGAATAATGTGTTAATTGTCATCCACTAATGGAAGAAGGATTGCGATGCTCATTAATATAGAATTTTAACAATAAGGTTTTAGAACTCAGTTTAACACTATGGCCATTTGGCAGAATAATAGTAGGCAATTCTCCATCAGAATCTCTGACCAGTCTAGCCATGGTTACTCAGCACTAATAATGGCAAGAGATACAGTTTCATCTTGTGATGAAGTTTTCAATATAATTGGAGAATTATTGGTTTTCCTAATGCCATTCTATGACACTATTTCACTGGTGGGCACATTTTGCTGTTCTATGATTATATCTGCTACAATTGCTCATAATTTAATAGGAATAATGTTAATATTTCCTTCAAGTAGGAAGCACAGCATCTTCCAACATTATGAAAGAAATGGCCACTAAGGTCCCATAGACCTTCAAACATTGAAGGATTTTGTTTATGCTCTTTGATACCTGCAAGAATGTGACCATAATACCTATTGCTGAGAATATCAAGAAAATCAGTAATAGATTATAAAAATGAAGGTATGACTTATCTGGATGTTTCCTCCTTGTTTGAAATTTATCATTTGGTGTGATAGGCGATAACTTGATCTATGATTCCATCTTTCATATACTTCAGTGTTATAGGGCTATAAAAATAAATGTCCTTGCAAAAATATAATAGAAATGTATAGATTCTCATAGCTTCTATGGAGAAACAATTTTAACAGGACTTATTATACTATAATTTCTTAAAATGCATCTATATTTGGAAAAAGTCTATTATGAGTTCATCAAACTATCTGTAAAACTCACATGTTAAGGAACATAACTCTCATTTGGATATAAACACTTGTAATGAACTTTTTAAAGTATATAGAATCTGGATGAAATACCAACATTGGATATTTGCCTCACGACTAATTGCTTTTTAGCAACTTTATTAATTGTGATCCGGTTATAATCTAAAACAATTTCTAAACCACTTACACTGAGATATACTTCTCGAAAATGTCAATATTCTAAAGTCATGAGAGACATGGAATTCACAGGTACTTGCTGTATTTATGTTTCTTCCATGGTACAAAAACTTTGAAATTCATATTTTTGTATTACTTGGCTGTAAATAAAAGTGAATCATGGCAATTTCAAGACAATAGAAAGAACTAAAAATATATCGTCCCAGTAATTTACATCCAGGTAGTTTAGATCTAGAAAGACAAGAAGAGTATGTAATACAATATCTAGTATATGTGAATAGAACTTTAAAACTTTTGTATTTCTTTAAATTTTATCACATATGGGAGATAGGAAAGTAAAATGGCACCACTGGGAGGACATGTTAATGGATGAGGGATAGTGGGCTATAGATCAAATGAAAGTAGGAGTGGTGGAATGCTCTGTATAGAAAATTTTAAGGTAGGAATATTGTATAATATTGATGCAGATGATGGATAATTCACAGAAGGGTTATTTTTAAAGCCATACACACTTGTTCACACACATGCACACACACACACACACACACACACACACACAAACACATACTTCAATGAGATGATTCCTAATGATACAGAACTATAGTCACAGATAGTGCCTTGTCTAACTGTCATCAGAGAGGTTTCCTCTGGCTTCCTTATTCTGTTTGAACAGAGCAGAGAGAGAGCCACAGCCAGATATTATGTATGATACTTCTTCAATTACTATTATATTTGAACTTACTTTCAAGATAGTTGGCTTCCATGTGACTTTTTTTTAAATTAAAATAATTTTTTTTCATAAAATACATCCTGAAAAGTTTTTGCTCACTCAACTTCTCCCTGGTTTCTCTTCCTCCTCTCTCTTCCAGATCCAGAAATTCAAAAGCAGGCTTCCAAAAGGCAACAACAAAACAATATATAATAAGATAAGGCCAAACCCTAATACTGAAGCTAATAGATGGAAGGAGTCCCAAGATTAGGTAAAACTGTCGGAGACACACTGTTTTCACAATAAGAAGTCCTACAATAACAAGGTAAAGCCATACTATGGTGTGCAGACCCATGTAGACCCCGTGGTGTTCGCTTCAGTATCTGTGAGTCTATATGAACCCTGATTCATTCAGTAGGCCATAATCTCCCAGAATCCTGCATTCTTTCTGACTCCTACAATTTCTTCTTCTACTACTCTTCTGTTGGTTTCCTAGAACTCTGGGGGAGGGGAGGGAGATAATGGAGATTCCTAATTTGGTCTCAGTTTTCTGAATATATATATATATGTATATATACATATATATATATATATATATGAATATATATATATATACATATATATATATATATTCAGATAGAATTACCCTTTATTGGTGGACAATGTTGCTCCCAAAATACATAGGCTATTAAAAACTCACTGTAATAAATGAAAATATTTTGAGTTATTGCTCAATTTGGTCCCAGAGTTTTCTATAACATTATAATCTATTGTTATTGCCTTAAGTCACCTACCCCGAGTACATGGTAAGACCCTATTGCTGAAAATGGACATACTTTGGCTCCAGAATGTAAGTAACTTTTTATTCAAACTACTAGGGAACATCTTCAAAATACTTACGTTTATATCCATGTATATGAGCTGTCATCAGCTTTATTCAGAGATGCTTCTTTTTGCAGTGGTCAGAAGCCAATGGAGAAATGCACTGCTAAGGTCTGAAAACAAGACCCTGAGTCCTCAGGCCTAACTCATGTGCCTATATTTTCAACACTTACCCCCAAACCAGGGATGAGGAAGTATCCTAGAGGAGCACAGTGAAGTGTGAAAAAGGCAGCATATGAAAAGCAGTGCTCTTGTTGTTGTTTGTTTGTTTGTTTGTTTGTTTCGACCTGATGAGGTGTTTGCTCTCATTAAGACAGTGAATGTGGTTGCCTGATAAGGATCAAAAGAAGAATCCGAGCATGGTAGCAAGGTAGATAACCTTGAACTCATTCATATCTTACTGAGAAGATAATAGAAAATGATAGATTCTAAGGGATGGAGAATCATTCTATTATATGTTATACTATATTATTATATAGTATATTATATAATATTATAATATTATACTAATATTCCATGTTCCAGTGCATGACCCTTACCCCATAAGCAACAACAATTGGACATTATAGGTTAAACTATGACATGGTTTCCCCTTGGCATTGGAAAATGAGACACCTTGTTGTGGGTGTTGTTTGTTTGTTTGTTTGTTATCTTTTTTCTTTTTTCTTTTTTTTTTTAAATATGACTCAAAGGCAGAGCAAATGGAGATCCTTTGTTCCTCCTAGCTTTATGGACGACTTGATGACCCAAACTGTTTTATGGTTAGGATTCATTAAAATCAAATTAAAACTAATTGCAGCAGCACAACGCAGAAGGAGGATGACTGACAGAGACCTGTGGACTGTCATACAGCCCACAGACCTGCACTCCAGTGCACAGCACAGGCAGACCATAAACACCTGCTTGACTACATGCCATGCAGCATGGATGGACAATGTCACCCAGTTGCCTGTTGGCCACATAACCAGCCTGCAGCTAGAGCCACCACATTGTGAGAGTATGTAGCAGCCAAATGAGAGAGAAAGAAATGTGAAATAGCTTGAGAATTATGGAGAATGAAGGGCCTGGAGGTTCGAGTGTGGAGAGGAGTAGCCTGTTTTGAGTGGTCAGCCTTGCTACCTGAACTCTTGATGAGATCCCAACCCAAGCTACTACTGAAAGCCATTCCTGAGTCCAAGGATATACAGTAGCAGGTGTCAGTGTTTATGATCATGGATCAGAGACCTTGTCATCAGAGAACCTATATGTCCCTGGTCAGAGCAGCCATCACAAACCGTCTGGATGTCCAGGCACTGTGCAGAATAGGCCTTGCTCCACACTGGATACAGTGCTCTGAAAAGCTCATCTCTCACCATTGGCAGCACTAGGGAGAGAAGGCTCTGTACTTCTCCCAGGAAGCACAATGGAGCAGGTCCTGATGACAGTGGTTGGTTCTAAGAGCATGAGTGTGGGAGAGCTGACCCCACATTTGTCTGCAGTAGGGGGACATAGGTGAAGAAGCTGTGTCTGCCCTCTTCACCCCAGCCTCTTGCCTCCACAGGCAGTTGGGCAAACTGCCCACAGTGTCATGATTTCTGGAGAGCTAGACCTGCCCTCACTTGCTGGAGCTCCCCGGAGAACAGGACCTGTACCTCACCTGGACAACACAGTAGAGTTGACCCCGGTGCCAGCCCTGAAGGCAAGAGCACAGGAAAATAGAATATTAATGTCAATGTAACTGTGATGCTTGTTTTATAAAATTTATTGGTATGATAAAATTATTATATTCATTTCTTAAGAAAAGACAATATCATTGAGAAGATTATAACAGCTCATCACAACTATTCTAACAAAGAATAATATAGTAAGATTTATATGATGTGTGATTATGTTACTTAGAAGTTCATATCATAAAGACAAACTAAAATTGTGGTTATTGCAGCTTATATAATAATTTATAAAATGTGCTGTGCATATAAAAAATGAGAAAGATTTCTAGATTCTCAGTAAAACATATACAGTCTATGGATATCAGGAGAAATTCATTTTGGTATTATTTGGCTCTAGAGATGTACCTTAAAGGAGACAGAGCTATAAAAATCTAGTCAGAAAGTCATAATTTCTGACTCTCAAATTATTCATCTTTTTGTCACTTTCCTTGGTGATTTTCGGTTCTAATGTCCAATCTGTGAAGAATTCGATAGTTATTAACTGGACATTATATATTGACCCATTTGGTATACAAACAAATATAACGCGGTCCAAAGTTAATTCATGTAAATAAGCAACTAGTAAGGTAGACAGATGATAAAAATGTTTCTGCCATTGATTGAACAATGACACTCATCAGGCTTTCACTTCGGAGTGAATATACAGAGCGTAAGTCAGGAAAGGAGCACATTAAAATCAATACTCTTAAAATTATTACTCTTCCCATGAAACACAGGAGATTAGCAATGGCTGTAGACTCCCAGTAGAGAAAGAGAGACATAGAAGGCTTCTGTGACACCACCCAGCCCCAAACAAACAACCTAGACAAGATTAGATTCTGAAGTGTAGCTACTGCCACAGGTGGGGATAAGGAAGGATTCACTTTACATTAAGAGGTTGCCCATCTTGAGTTTAACGATACTCCACTGACTGTACGGACACCACACAATGGATCTGGTTTTCTTTGGGGGACCAATTGGGGGGCAGAAGGTTGAGGGGGCAGACCTGGTAGGACTGGAAAGTAGGGTTAATCAAGGTATATTATACGATATTCCAAAATAATCAATAAAAATATTATGTTAAAAAACAATCATGATTAGTTTTGCTTCAAATGTCTTAATAATGTTTATATTTTATTCAAAAAATAGAAAATAAATGTCAAAGGTCTTAACATCATGAATAATTATGGTATGAAAACCTTTATAGCTAAACTGTGACACATTTTCTTTGGAATGCATGTTCCCAGTACAGTACGATTCAAGCCAAGGCCTTGACTACTACAGTGCGTCTAAGCAACACAGCCATTACCTGTAGCATTTCAGAATGTTTTAAATAAACCTCCAAGCATACTTTATAAACTTCAAATCTTCTAAGGTGACAAATCTGAAAAATCAAATTGGTTATTTCTTCTTATAATTTATAATATATTAATTATAATTTTTTTGATCGAAACACCCAGCAGTTTGAAAAGGCAGTGATTGGACAAGGTATAAAAGGCATTTGATATTTGCTTTACTACTGAATCCAGCATTCAGTTAATCTCCCTTTTACAAAGTTTATCTGGGGAATGAACAAAAGAAAAGAACTAATTGCCCAGTAACTTTTCATTTAGAATATTGTTTATGAGTTTACTTTTCTGCTTACCTGGGAATTTTTATTCAAAATATACTATTAACAACAGCAAAATGTATACAATAAAACAAATCTATTCATCTATTCTTATATTGTAATAGACTGAAGATGGATTTGTAGAATATAAACAGTTAATATCTAAAATATACATGAGACAATAGAAAATGTTTTAATATGTTATGATAAAAACTACCCTATTTTGTATCAAAAATTTACCATGTGTACATTTTTGAACAATAAATTCTCTATAATTATGAAGCTGGAGCAAAAATTTTTCTTATAATATTCATAATAATTATGCATAAAATACACATTTTAAAAATATATATATTTCACAGTAATACACTCTTGACACAGGTCTAAATTTGTTTTTCAAGTAAGCTAGCAGTATGTTTCAAAATAAATATTTAAGAAAATGATTTGAAATTAAGAATATTTTATAAAATAAGAAAGGACATACTACCACCTAGTGGATATGTTGTTTGTTCCAGGGTAGTATTTTCCCATTTAAAACCAAAACATTCATGAAGAAAGTTGAAGACAAAAAAAAAAAATACTTTTGAGTTAACTGTGTTGAGTTCAGTTTAGTAAGTAGTTGATTTTGTCAGTTAATTATTAAGAAAATATTCTTAGACATTTCACATTTCCTAATTTTAAACACTATTTTTTTTTAAATCTAGAATGGAGATCGGGAAATAGGTAAACATGACTATATAGAAACCAACATGTCAACAACTTCCCTTTACACCCAGGATACAAAATTAAACTTAGAAAATAGTGGATAGCATTTTCTATTACCTGAAAGGAATACGTTCCTATTTTAATGTTTTATCATATATGGAAGGAATTGCTACAGCAATCATAATTATTATTAAACTGACTATTTGAACTGTAGCAAATCTCCTAAAGGAAAAGATTTGAAAAGCTTCCAGGAGTACATGTATTAGAACAAAAAGAATCAAGTAGAAAAATATTTCTGAAAATCTATTTTTTGTTGGGTATTTTCTTTACCTACATTTCAAATGTAATTCCCTTTCCAGGTTTCCACCATGAAAAATCCCCATCCCATCTTCCCTCCCCCTGCTTCTCTGGTGGTGTTCCTTCACCCAACGTCTGACTCCATCTCCCTGCCTTCTCATTCCCCTACAATGGGGCATAGAGCCTTCACAGGAACAAGGGCCTCTCCTCCCACTGATACCCTACAAGGCTGTCCTCTGCTACTTATGCAGCTTGAGCCATGGATCCCTCCATGTGTGTACACTTTGATTGGTAGTTTAGTCCCTGGGAGCTCTGAGGGGTCTGGTTGGTTGATATTGTTGTTCTTCTTATGGGGTTTCAAACTCCTTCAACTCCTTCAATCCTTTCCCTAACTCCTCTATTGGGGACCCCATCCAACGGTTGGTTGTAAGCATCTGCCTCTGTATTTGTCAGGCTCTGGCAGGAGACAGCTATATCAGGCTCCTGTCACCAAGCATTTCTCTATAGTTCTTATGCCATCTTGATACAAGCTAGGTTCCTCTGGAAAGACGTAATCTTATACAAAGATTAGCCTTTTGGTACTGCCAGCTCACTGTGAGTTGTGGCACTTCTAGGCATATAGTTCTGAGTTCTGTAGGAATGCAAACTGATCAAGCCACTAGAAAGACCGTGGCTTTGTCTATAGTTCCAGCCTTGATATTCCTGCTTTGAGTTTCTGCACTGACTTCTCTTCATTATGGACTATGTTAGGGACACATACACAGAAATAAATTCCTTGCTTTAGGATATTGGGATTTATCACTGTAAATGAAACCCAACTAACATAGTAATAATTATTAATATTTTTCTGTGTACTTTCTTCTGATTTCATTGAATATTATTGTGTTTATACATTCTTAGTTTGTTAATGATGGTATAATGTTAAATAATTTTACTCTATAGTGTATTTTCAAAGTTTGTAATTGTAGATTTTCATACTATTTGTAGAACAATTTTAATCTTAATAAAATATAACTAATCACTGCTATGCAATTCATTCTTTTAAATTACTAAATGGTATTTATTAATTTAAAAAGCAATCTTACTTAGCTTTTTTATAATTATCAAATTTTGTAATAGATCACACAAATTGTTGAGGATTTGATAAGGAGAATTTCATTCAATTATTGTTTCAAAGACCATTATTCTGTTTATCAATTAAGAGGTGCACATATCTTTTATTCTTTATAGAGAACTACAGCTTTTAATCTGCACCAAGGTCATAATCTAGGAAAAAATAGCCAGCAAACACAAATTGATTAATTTCATGAATTCATCCCATATATGTTGAATTTATTCTAAAGGCTGTCCAATATGTTAGCATCCATGGATCCTAGAATAAAATTTTGAATCAAACTGTCACTTTTTATTATTCTTTAATTACTTTTATTGGTGCCTATAGTCACATCTAAGAGTAATGTATCATTAAAAAAAAAATCAAAAACAAGCAAACCAAAGACGTGAGGTTTGCTGGAAGAATAATTTGTAAAATTTCCAGAAGAAAAATTTCAGACACCGAAAAACATACAAATGTTTGGAAACTGAAATGGCTACCACCAGGACAAACACAGAGAAGAAGGTAGGAATCTACTGAGTACAGAAGAGAGGTCAAACAGTGAAGGACCAGATAGGCCAGCCATAACGTTTTGATTATGTTAGAAGTATTGTTAAATCAAAAATCCTGTTATTCTAGTGAACTGATTTTTACAATTACATATCAGAAAGAAGCATACTGCAGTAAAGGAAGGAAGATGGCAAATGAAATTCAGTGAGGTTGATGATGCTAATAAAGTCTGCACACAGCACTATGCAGCACACGGAGTAAGGTGTGACGGTTGTCAGAAGTAGCAGGTGTTTCCACCTAGAATGCAATGGCACAATATAAAGGTCTTTTGTTCTTTACAATGGCTCTCTGATTAGTGTTACAAAGATGCACGAAAAATGGAAGCATCATCTGCAGCAATTGTAAAGCATCATTTTACAGAATATTTCTTACTTTAAAAAGGTGTAAATGAACCTTCCCAAGATGGAGAGGTGAGAGTTATCACCTTATTCAACTTATGAAACTTATTATCACCAACAGTGAGGCAATCACACATTATGTACTACCTGACATGGTACAAAATAATTGCTTATGTGATGATCATGACCCTCAGAAATTAATGTATTCCCTAAAGTCATGCATGCAATGGCCAAAATAGTGTAGGGCTGCCCAATGAAAAGGCAGGTGTGAAAATAGACATTTATTCAGATTTCCAATAAGTCAATGATAAATTTATACCAAATTAGATCTTAACTTTTTAGTGTGTGTGTGTGTATGTGTATGTGTGTGCACATATGTTTTAAATATGTTTGACATGTGTATTGTGACAGGACATTGTTACAGTTGGTTCTATTGTTCCACCTTTTACATTGTTTCTGAGGATCAAAATCAGGTAGCTATACTTAAGAAGTGAGAGGGTTTACCTGCAAAGCTATCTTCTGTCTGTCTGTCTGTCTCTCTCTCTCTTTTATTTTCCCATCAGACTCCACAACAGAGTCTTCACGGGGTTCGAACTGGCACGGGAAGGGGCGCGCTCGTCCTCTGCTGGTGGACGCCCAAGCGCTGCACCACCACGCACTCGTTCTATCTTCTGCCTCTTACTACATGGCCTTTAGTTTATGTTCCATTATAACTGAAGAGAAACTGTATCATCTTAATTATTTGAAAAACATAAGTATGGAGAACTTCATTGTTTTTAGGAAATCCATGAGGAATTGTATGGTTCTGTGTGACATTCTTTCTAGGGAGACTTGAACAAAGATCTACTCAAGCCAGCTAAATCCAAAGTATGGATACCACCAAATTCAGCAAGGTAAAGCTGTAAGTTCAAGTAAGGTTAATTGTAGAAGTATTAGTTAGAGATTACTTACAAGAGCAGAAGAGACAGACACACTGGATCACCAAAGCCCACTTGAGCATATGGAGCAGCTCATGAAACAAAAAAAAAAAAAAACAACGTAAAGGTGACTCCACAGTTTTGCTAGTGTCCTTTATGGGTACCTAAAATAAGTACATTTAAACTTCTTCCAGGAAACTATGCTTCTCTTTGCTTCTTTCAGGCTATTTAGATCATCTTCTTCTTCCAGGCAGCACACTAGTCCGAGAGTGTCTTACAATAGTCCATACTGCTTAGTTATGGTTGAGAAGGAACCCATTAATCCTGCTCAGTTTTGAGGACTTTCTGAAGTTATTTAAATCTTTTACTTCCTGAGTTTAATGAGCTGTTCTTTAGTGCTGAATATTTTACCTCCCTTCAAATAACATGTAATTTTATTTCCTGCTAAATTTATTTTATTTCGTGCCTTAAAAGGTCCCACTTAAGAAATCTGTTGTTTTCCCTATCTGAAGATATCCTGCCTTAAAATACTCTGTTGTTCACCTTTTCTTTAACACCCTAAATATTACTAAGCTTCATCACAAAAGAGGATTTTTTTTAATCTCAAAAGTTGCTACAGAAATTTTCATGATTATATGTAGTACTGTACATATAGTTGCTACAAGTATAACCCAACAAAATATGCAATTTTTTATTTTGGAAGTATAGAACACTTACCTATTCACCTATCAAACTTGAGCTAAAACACATTCTGACTCTTGTACATCACAACTATCTTGGCACTGATGACACTGCAATCTCACTTGTAAATGTTCTTTATCATAGAAGTTAGATAAATGTTGTTTAGAAAAAATGTATCATGTGTCTGAATCAGCATTCTTTGTGTCTATATATAAAAAGTCATACTTAAGTAGCAACTCATGATTTATAAGTATGTAAAAACTCATATATTCATGTGAAAAAATATTAAGTATCCATAACTGTAAATGCATTATATATGCTTAGAATGTTAGGAAAACATAAGTGAATTGTTACCAAATGAAATAAGATACAAAATAATATACTCATAATATATTCATTTCTATAAAATTTTAATACATAAAATGGATTGGTTTTAGAACTTAAATTGTGGTTTTATAGTATTAATTTAATTGGAACAGGATAAATGCTCCTGAGATTCTGGTAAAGTGATATGGTTTTACCCTGTCTGAAGGCTTCATCAAAGATGGCTCTTCTACCTATTTATATATGCTACTACATGTGAGATATTTTGTGTATCTTTCTTCAATTATACTATTGTAATTTAATATATATGAATTATTTCCATAATGTTTTAATCACAAAGCTTACATAAAATGAAGGTTTTTATAATATTTATCATGTAGTAATAGTCTTTTAAAATATTTCTTTTTTGTAGATATTCTATTACTTACTGTTACATGTATTGTCATTTTGTTGTTGTTGCTATATAATTTTCACATTTTTATGTGGATGTTTTTGTATAAATGCATATCTGTGTCACCATGGAATTCATATGACTGAGGTACACCATGTTGGTACTTGGCACTGAACCTAGACCCTCTGGCAAAGCATTCAATGGTTTTTACTACTGATCCCTACCTACCCAGCCAACTCGTATTCCTGTACAATTATTTTTAGAATGTTAGGAGTCTCACAAATGCCAGATAAACAATGTAGTATATGAATACCATCCCAGCACTACACACTTAAAGAAATCATTTTGACAAATATTTCCAGACACATGTATATTTGTGGAGACAGAATACATGGGTTTCAATCCAAGTTTTGTATCAAGTGGGATCTTTTGGAAACCAGTTTCCAAATGGACACAAAATTCCCTTCAGCCATTCTCAGTTTTGAATGTACTAAGAACAGGATGTCAGGGTATTTTGTAATCAGTCTCAAAATATTTCTGTAAAGTTACTAGGTGTGAGAGAGAGACTGAAGAGGCCTATGCATATTAGCACCACTTTCTAGGTTTTCCAGTACATAAATCTTCTGTATGAATTGAGAAACACCTATGTTCTCTGCATTCTGAGGTAAGACGGGGTAGATAGGGTTCATTTCTTATCCCAAAGGGCCATTGTGGAATTACGTTCTATTAATCCATTGAAACAGCATAAAAACCATTCTTAATCCTTTACCTTGTGGCTCCCTGGATTCATCTCCCATTTGAACCTTACGCATACTGATTTTTGTAATGGTTGCTACCTTTAAATATAACCTAATGCAAAATAAGAGGATTGGTGTAAATCACATTTAATCAAACTCAGTAGACTGGTGTGAATTTGGAGCAATCATAAAAGTAATTCGATGATAAATGTTATAAATTAACTAACAATTATTTTATGTTAGAAATGTAAAAAGCTTAAAATATATTGTATTTCAAATATGTACTTTAAATATAACTTAAATTATATAATTAAAATACATTAAGATAGATGTATAAAATATATATTAAAAGGAAGAATATTACAAATATTGCTTATTGTAAGATTTAGTATATTTTTTTTATTTCAACATCAAATATAGTTATTAATATCAACAAAGAAAATATTACATAGTTATTTAAACTGATACATTTGTTGCTTTTTTATATCAAATTTTGTTGACATTTTCCCTTTGCTCTTTAAGTATATTTAAAAATTATGATAAACTCTGTCATTGTAAAGGAGTGCTATTTCTTACAAGCAACCACCAGTGCTATCTAAAACAAGAACAAGTAGTGTTACTCGAGATAAAACAATCAACAGTATTATAGCACAAAATTTTGCCAGCAATAATTTTGTCAAGGACCCAAATGTCATCTAATCTTAGAGTCGGGCAGTATATAATATTCAGTGAATTTCCAGAGCTAGTTTCTCCAAGCAATATTTTTTGAGAAGAAAGATGACTGGCAGTTTTCCTTTGGCAACTCAGACAGAGCATGGGCAGAGCTAACATGTGACTAAAAGCTTAAGTGCATTTTCAGTTTCCTTTCTAGAAAATTGACTAACACCTTCTCAGTAATAATAATGTACTGTATACTTTGTTCAGTTCATATTAACTCATCTGTATTGTCAGCCCCAATCAATTCCTATGAGTGCAATGAATATAAGGTACTTATCTAGCTGCATATGACAATATTGTCAGAAGGAACTTACTAGCACTGTAACACCCTTTCTTTATTGTCCAATGCAGAGTGATAAGTCCTAAAATCAAGTATTCATATGTAATGCAAAACAACTCAGCAAGTTCTATTTGTATACTTCTAAATAAATATATTTTGTATATAATAACAGTAATGTAAGTAACAATAGCATGCAAACATAGCACACATTTGTATGTAGGAATAATAATCAAAGCAAAAGAGGCTTTCAACTTGAGAGTCTGGGAGTGACATTGAAAGAGTGTAGGGAAGGGTACTCAGGCAAGAGGAAAGGAGGTGTATCATTTTCTTTCAATTCAAAAAACTTAAACCCCAAAAATATCAAATTAACCAGCTTCTACTGAAAGAACTACAGACAACAAACCACCTTGAGCTTATAATTGTTTTTGTCCCAGAATTTTTGTACATTCTTACTATTTGTCACAGGTACAGAAAGAAAATAACAGGGTGCTAAAATAAAAGTCCTAATTTGTGACTATGAGGATTAGAGGTTCTTGTGAACTCTTATTAACCACAGAATCAAGTAAATTCTAGCAGATGACGAGTCTCACTAGATCACTTGGTCATTAACATTAATTTTTTCAATGCCAAAAATGGTTGAGATTATCCTGGTTTTGCTCAAATGTATTCTGCTCAACAATGTAAAATAAAAAAAATGAAGTAAGACTTAGAGCTTTGACTCATTCTGTTAAATTTATGTGGCAATGGCAGGGGAGGAAGTCCAAAAAGAAAATCTCTTCCATATCCCAGTCCAACATGTGCTTCAGAGCTCCCTACAAATACATATATGCCACAGCTTTTTGCCTTGGCAGTTGTCTTAGTTTGGGTTTCCATTGCTCTGAAGAGACACCATGACCAAGATAACTCATATAAAGAACATATTTTTGGAACTGGCCTACACTTTCAGAGGATCAGTCTATTTTCTTCATGGCAGGAAGCATGGCAGTGTGCAGGCAAACATAGTGCTGGAAGAAGCAAGAGTTTTGCATCTTGATCCAACTGCAGCCAGGAAAGTCTGTTTCCAACCAGATGGGAGGAGGCTCTCCAATCCTCCCACAGAGGCACACTTCCTCCAAAAAGGCCACCTATTCAAACAAGGCTATATGTACTAATAGTGCCACACCATGGGCTAAGTATATGCAAACCACCACAGCAATGGAATATGGATATTCTGTTTTATTCAAAGGGTTGAAAAAAATGATATGATCTAAGTAACTGTCAATTACCAGTGAAAGTATGTTTTGTGTCTCTCAGGTAAATGGTCACCTCACCATCAGAGAAAAGGAGATAGTGAAGATTAAATGATCATTATCTGATACAAGTAAACTGCGAGACTAGATCTGCTTGAAGATGTCTTAAGAAGCTAGAGATAGAGGATATGACATCATCATCATCATCATCTTTGTGTCTTTCTAATCTTGGTGATAACATTGAAACTACTCATATACATAGACACATGGGAGCTTAATCACACACATTGACGTGCATCTTCAATTATTTCTATAAATACACACATAGACACACACACATCTTTTAAAAACATTTTTCTTATATTTCAGACACACAGATAAAAATTCAAAGATTATGCATTCTGATAAATGAGAACATAAACAGATTATGTATGTACAGGTAGCACTTTTTCATTATGGTCTTTTCGGCACTGAGTATCAGTATTGACACATGGTAGACAACTTAGAAGTGGCATTATGCTTTAAAGGTGGGCCCAGGAAACCTTAGTTAATGAAGCTCTTGTAGCTCTGTGTTCCTCTGGATAACATTTCACTGGAGCATACATACTCTAGTTAAAATTACATTTAATTTACACTTCAAATGACGGAAGTGAGTGAAGATGACAAAAATGCATATGGAAAAAATGGCTGTAATAACTGTCTCGATGATAAAATTAAAAATTTAGAAAAGCTTTGTGTTCAATATTTATATGAGATTCCACTTATACCACCAGCTCTTGTGTTTTTTTTTTTTTTTTTAAGTAAAGTAAAAAGCATTTTTCCTGTTTCTCTCAGTTTATTAACAAGATATCTAGGTACTGAACTTTAAAGGGATTACCAAAAATGTACAACATTGCAGAATCTTTTATCCTCTGCCTTTTTAAAGGAAAAGATGTTTTCAAATCTACGATTGATTTCAGATCTATCATAACTTTTTACTTCTATGAGGACGTTCACAATATTCAAAGTGCATATTTTAAGAAATTTTAGATCGAGAAGGATAATTTACAGATGTCAGCTTACTGGAGTTGTCTAACTATTAATATTTAAATATACTCATGATAGCTGTTTTCTGAGCAGTTTCTCTAATGAACATTTACCATCCTCTAAGTCTTCATTTTCACTGATATTAGGGAACTCTTTTTTGGTCTTCGTTAGACGATAATATATAAAATGTTCATTTAACCAAATGTTAATCAGTATACAAGTTTGAAAACACAGTACTCAACACCTCTAGTTTCAAGCCCTCTCCTCATGTTTGTTTGAGCATGTGTCTATATCCTCTGTCTCTGCCTGTCTCTGCTTCTCTCTCTCTCTCTCTCTCTCTCTCTCTCTCTCTCTCTCTCTCTTTGTGTGTGTGTGTGTGTGTGTGTATGTGTGCGTGTATGTGTGTGTGTGTGTGTGTGTGTGTGTAGGTGTGCGTTTGTGTGCCAAATAGGTGATTAGAATAGGTAATGCTGTTTTAAAATTGAGTAAACTATCTGGTTATTACTGATTTTAAATCCAGAAATACTTTGCAGTTGTATAAAGAGTGGTAAGTGGCTATATGATCTTTTTGCTTTGATCTCTAAAGCTTAAACTGCAAATATCTCCACATATCTATTCATCCATTTTATTATTCTTAAATTACTTTATTACTATTCCAATCTTAATCATTACTATTTGATTAGCTCAGATAATACATGTGTTTAATGTTAAACTCAGGTGTTGTTTCAAGTCAATGCTGGCAATTGCTTCTGCTTAAACAAAGTTTTCCTAAAAGTTTTGTCCTTGGGATAACTAGCAAACTCTTTAATGTCGCTATAAAGTCCTATGTGTATTAGCTCCGAGTACCTGTCTTTTTTTATCTTGTAATGATTTCTGCTCCTTAACACATACCAGCTAGACTCTTAGTAAAGTACTCCGAAAAATGTTTCTGTCTGTATAGAATAATACTGTCATGTTTTCTTTCCACAACATTGACTGTAATTAATTGCTTTTTTGAACTATAAACAGCAAAAACAACAACAACAACAATGAATTGGATTGCAGACATACTTGAAATAATATTGAATAACACAATCTTCATGTGAGGAAGAGATAGCATATTTACTGATAAATAGATTTATCAGAGGCAGGAAATGAGTACTAACCTATGAATAGAAAATAGGATGCATTTTCTCACAAGTACTTAATTTCTCACCATCATTTCACTCTATCTTTTGTTCATGTATGAAAAATTCAAAGTTAAATTTAATGAAATGTAAGCTACAAACATACTCCCAAATAATCAAGTAATTTATGAATGTTTAAATTGAAATATCATGTGCTTATAATGAGTTAATCATAATTATTTGTTAGACTTTGTACTAAGATGTTTAAAAAATATTGTTATGTTCCCAATTGAATTTGAATGTATTAGTTGATATTAAATATTTCTTTATGCTCATCATACATTCAGGTTTTCTGAAAACGCGTAGCTATTTGCATCCACAAATTTAACAGGTACACTGGGACTTGTTAAAATTCTCTAATAAATATTCTGTAACCAGGAATGTGAATATAAATAAGAACTCACGTAACAAACTAATATCATCAGCCTGGTGAGTCTCATTTATTTTTCTCTAAGAAAGAGATGAGATTGTTAAGTTCAAATGCAGGACACACTCTCATGGGTAAACTCTGTGTATGACAGCCAAAAACATGACTATACATTTTAATACCTTGAACAAGTGTTTACCATATTTTCAGCAGTCATTCTGTACATGTATACTCAAGTGATATATTTGGGGTCTATCCACATTCTCAGTGAAAACAGTTTCAATGGGATCCTACCAGAAATCAATTAAATCTGGAGCAATTTATAAAAGTTTAATGTTTGTTGATCTATAAGACTCCTATAATATGAACTACTTTAGTTTGCTTGGTGTCACAAATACATATGTTGCTACCTTCTCACCAAAGTTGTTAACAAAGATTGTGATAGGAAACCCATGTTTAACGTAGCTGGAACTGACCCATCGGTGATTAAATCCTATAGTTGAGTTATATGTTGCTTTGTATCAAGAATTTCTTTGTGGATGATTTTCAAAGTTGTAGCAACTATTTAGATATACTGTCATAGATAATACTCTTTATGTGTTATTAATTAAATATCAAAATATAAAGTGTCTGAGCACTCCCACCATGGTGGAGTCCAAGCCTCAATATGATAACATGTGAAGATAAGGCTTTGGTTCTTCAGGTTCCCATAATTCTGTGGGATGGGACTAAATTATAATAATGGTGTTCATATGATAAAGAAACTCAACATCAGAATTCACTCCACCACTAGGTTACAGAGAAACTGTCCATTTGAAGCCATCAGGAATCCTAATAATAATGTGAATACTTTTACATCTTTCCTTGTAACTGATAATAATAAATCCTAGTTGTATATGCAATGTTTTACAATATTTTTTTTATTTTTCTATTTGTTCAGTATTTTGTAAAAAGAGCACAAACTTCCCAAGATAATAATAATTATACATAAATCTTAATTAAAAATGACAATGAGGGAAGGACTTAAGGGAAGAAAGTAGGAGCACATTTCATATTACTTAAAATACTTGATGTTAATATTATTAGTGAGGTAGTTCCAGTCCCTTCCCTCTTATCTATAATTTTTCAATATGTGCAGTTAAAGAAGAGTATGCAAGACAATGTGATGAAAGCATCATACAGCATAGTTAATATTTTTAATGAGAACTCAGCGATTTATTTGTGTGTTCATTTAGTGCTTGTGAGTGTGCATTTGTCTATATGTGTATGTGCACCGCCACACACATATTTAAGTCAGGGAAGATCAAACAGAAATTGCTGTCCTCTTCTGACCTGCTTACACAGGAATCACGTCATCAGACTTTGGGGCCAGTTCCTCTGCAAAATGAGTTACCCTATGGGCCCAGCTATCATATGTAGCATGTTTCTGTTGCTAATATTATTTTGAATCAGAGAGAAGAATCAGAGAGAAATGGTAACATTAAAGGCTTATCAAAAAACCAATAGGGCATTTAATTAGTTTGTTTCAGTACATCATTAACAAAATCTCTATAAGGAACTTCCCAGCCTATCTCTGATATCCACTTTGACAATGGTTCCTAAACATGTAAGAATTTAGTAAGTTACACATAGCCTCCGGCTTCTTTCACATGAATAATCTTCTGCATAAATATTTCCCACCCAAAAAGATGGCAGAAAGCTAGGATTTTAATCCAATGGCATTTGAGCCTAATCCACTTTTTTTTTCAGACCCACCATCTTTTTGTCATGTAAAACTGTTTAAAGAGATTTCCCTACAGATTTCTGATGATTCTACCTTAAGTTTCAAACTTAAACATCTTATTTTCTGAAAAGCTATTGCAGTTTAATCCAGAGATGCCTTATGGATATTGTCTATGCTTAACTAAGAAAACTGGGAAATAGTAATAAAAATACACTTCTCCCACACAACTTGTCTTATGCATCCCACTATTTGTCACAAAATATTTTTGATTCTTTTGATACCAAAATGTATATAGATATTTTCAAAATAGTACTTTGTTTTCATATCTACTTTGAATAAGACAGGACATTATTGAGATGAACAACTGATTTTAATGTAATCATGAATGACATGTTTGTGATGATGCATACTACGATTGTAGTTGGAGGTCAGATGATGGCTTTGTTGAGTTGAGTGACTGCGGACACCATTATATGGAATCCAGGAATTGATCATATATTTTCAAGATTGCACGACAAGCCTCTTCACTGAGTCATCATTGTTTATAACAAATAGACTGTTTTAAATCATGAACATTTCTGTGAAGAGTAGTATAGTAGCAATCATTGCTTTGTCATTGTTGTGATGTAAAAATGTAGGTATTACACTTACTATATACTGATGTTTATAAATTAATAATTTTAAAACAATGAAAACACATACTGTGTGTAGTGTACTTCACATTTAGAAGTTTAATATATAGAGAAAATTTCTGTGAACATCTATTTTCTTCTTAATGCATATTTAAGGTTCTTCTTAGCTGAACAAAATCAGGTACTGTAGATGTCAATTACTCAGGTTTATCAAAGTTTATGTATTATTTTTACTGTGGCACTGAAATTTTATTTAAATATCAGTGGTTTTTTATTTCTCAGAGTCCCTTATTCTCTAATGATATATATAAATATATATTATATATATTTATAGATACATTGATAAATAATTATGAACTCATTAAATCCAGTCTCCAAACATCTTTACCAGAGTTCTCTGGATTTTCTAGGTAAGCAAATAGAATGTTCTCACAATTCTACAGTAGAAGGGCAAGGCCATTTTTTTCTATGTAAAGCATACATCATTACAAGTTAGGTCACTTTCAATGCCACTTCATGGTCACAAAAATAATTATTCTGCAGTTTTCTCTTAGGACTCTACTACATAAAAATGCATAGATTTATAGCACTTCAAACTAAATAACATTTGAACATAAAATTTTTGACTTACTGCCCTCTGAACAGTGTCAGATTCAGAGCTGTAAATGATAAAATCTAGTTTTATAGATTGTTAATTTGTCTATGCTTGAGAAGTAGTTAGTACCAGCCAGTTTAAATCACTTCAGAGTCCTTGATCCAGAATAGAACCTCTGCAGGAAATATTTTCTGTAGGATATTTTCAAATTTATTAATTCAGTTCAATTGAGTATGTTCACAAAATAAAAATTAGAGTAAGCATGGCTCCATCTCACCATTATATACACTTTTAAATAACCGTTTGACTTGTTCAGATGCTTCCATAAAAAGTTACACCTGAACATCTGACATCACTAAATATTTCTTTCTGCAGTGTCCATTATCACCTGATCAAGGATTGGAAATATTTTACATTTCTCTCATATTTTCTTACATAGTTTCATCAGAGACAATGAGCTTCGGGATGAGGTATTTCATTTATATTTAAACTTCCTCCCATAATGATATTAACTGCCTGACTCTTAGGGATTACGTTGCCAATCAATAATGCCACTTAACCCAAAAAGTATTTATTTACACTTAAAATATGTCCATACAGATGTTTTATGAATTGTTCTTCAGCACATCTTTAAAACATGATTTATTGTAATGGGAACATTTTTAGTTTTCAAATAATGAACAATTTTGAAAAATAATAATTAAGCTAGACTATATTAAAATGATTTCCTAAATCTCTTACTGACTCTTCTTCCTAGGTTGTCTTTCTTTGGTATGAATAGTCATAGTATTACCAGGAAAAAATAATTTAACACATCTTTCATTTAAGCATAGCCTAATAGAGACTGATAGATGAGATTTAGAGAATCAATTATAAATATCTTATTATGGGACATGAAAACTATAATAGAAGCTCAGCATTCAGAAGGTGGCACATCTGTGAAGCCCATTCTATGTGACAGTCTGTCTCATACGTTATGGTACAGTGTGCTTCTCTGCTTTGAATAATAGGGAATAAATATGATGTTGAGCTGCAAGTAGGTGAACTGTCCTCGGCAGAATTCAGAAAGTGGGCTCTTTGTCTAGAGTGGACACAGTGGCATATCTCGTTTTGGCTGTGTGCGTCTTGTGATGTCCCAGTACTTCCTCTTATAAGAAAAGACATTCAACAGATCTGGAGGAAAAGGTGTGTGAATACTATGCATTATATTAGCCTCTGATTTGACAAGAAAAAACAGAAGAAAAGAAAAACAAGATGAAGGTATCAGCTTGTAGCAGTGAGTTTAGCTACACTTCTTTGTGTTCATAGTCGGTCCCATGCTTCCAGCCACCCCAACAGAAACTTTTTGGATCTGAGAATGAAACATACACACAGACACACACACACAGAGAGACACACACACATAGACACACACATACAGACACAGACACAGACACACACACACACACACACACACACACACACACACACAGAGTAACTTATTTTGAAATGTTGTGATTAGCTCAAAGGCTGGGCACTTCTAGTCCTCTACCTGCTACCCATGCCTAATTAGGGAAATGGCCAGTATCCACTTACCTGAATTCTTACATGGCTTGTTGTCTGAAGCTCTAAATTTGATTTGTCTCACAAGCATCATAGTGATCCTCTTTTCCCTTCCTCTCTCACATGTCCCAGGCCACACAAATCTAAAGGTCCCGTGCCATCTGTCTGTGCCCAAACATTGACTGCTGGTGTCTTTATTGATCAATCAAAAACCAAATGGAGACAAGGACTTTCAGAATTTAATCACATGTCCTCCTGATTAAATCAGAGCATTAAAATCAATCCTCAACATTAGCTTTCCACTTCTCACAGCTGATAAGGTACAAGCCATACAGAAAAAAAATATGTCTGTACTAAACATAAACACAAAAACTTGAAACATATGGGAATGATTTGAAAGTGCAGGATGGTGTAATATGGAAGTAAGTGTTACTACTCTTCTGGTCTGACTTTAAATATTGAAGAGGAAGTCCCTGACTCACAATCAAGACACAATCCTTGATAAGACATCCAGCAAAAATAAAATATGTTCTGTAGGGAATATTCAGCATTTGACCTGTACAAACTGTGAAAGTCATTTAAATACGTAAAGGTGAAAATATGTTTAGACACCATGTACAACATTTGTGTAAGCTCAAGACAGGCCAAATCCTAGAATAGACATGGAAATGCACGTAAAAGCCCATCACTAGGTATGGATGAAGGCATGAATATTAGATGGTACAAAGGTTCTTGATGGATGGAAAACAAAATAGGTAACAAGCCTGGGTGGTAGGGAGACGACATTATGTAGAAAAAGTTTGAGAAAGGAGAAAAAAATAGAATCAATATATATTATAGTAAAATCTCAAAGAACTGGTAAAATAAAAGACCTACAAGATTTGATGAACCTAAGCTGAATGTTTGACAGCAGAATATAAATCATGTTGTAGGGCTTGTGTCACTCAGAATATGATGAAGACCAGGGCAAAAAGACAGTGGAATCTTCCTAGTTCACTAAAGACACATTGTGGCTAAACTTTTCTTGAGCTTGAATTCATAGAGTAAATAATTTGCCAGGATGCTGAATTTAAAGCATGTGAAGATCTGGAAAATTCTAAAGTTGTAAGGACTACAAAGGAGAAAAAGCAAAAGCAAAGGGCCTATTAGACAAATAACCACAACAAAACCTTTTCATAATGGCTAGCAGTTACTCATTCATCATATGCTATGTACAGTTTACCTTAGAATGAACTGTTCTGGTGGGAGATTGTGCAGCAAGATTTGACTCTTTAGCAACTCCATGTGTCTAATAGAGACAGGAGCTGTGACTTTCCTGTTCTGTAAAGGAAATGACAGGTATTAACTGTATCTCATCTTGACCCTGGAGATTCAAAACAGAACATGCCATCTGGGAGCCTGTCACAGGGTAACAAACAAACAAACAAACAAACAAACAAAAGGCTCCATGGCATTATTCCAAAATGAGACCCTTGGTGAGGAAAGTAAGTATGGACTATAGAAGGCTATATGGTATAGTAATCTCTCAACCATATTTCTGTCCTCAGTGTTGCCCATTTACTGAAATAACTGCTTTAATAGGTAAAGTTGTTTTATGTTTCATTATCCTATAATATCATCGCCCTTTGTGGCATGCTATAGAATGGGTAAGTATTTTTCAGAATACACATATAATAGAGGACTTAAATCCATAGTATATAAAGAGCACAAATAGCTAGATACAAAGAAAACAAATAACCCAATTTTGCTGGTGAGAATTTGGAGTAACAGGAACACTGTCCACTTTCTATAATATGATTTTATTAAGGAAAAAGTAAAAGACAGACAGGCATACCGACAGATGAGAAAAAACAAAGAAGAAAGGAAGTATAAACAGTTAAACTTTAAACAAACATTTGGAAGAGCAATAGTCATAGCTGTTGAGCAATTCTGAACAAAGTCAACATGGGTAGGCAAAGGCACTCACAAAGCAATTTATTTTTTCTGATGCAGCAGTAGCTGTTAATCAGTAGGCTTTTGTTTTATGTTGAGATGATTGTCACCACAAAGACTTCCAAAGGATCAAAGTGCTTACAATAAAGGATGTAGCTATAGCATGATGGCTGAATGATCAACCAGACATTAAAGAATATTCTCATGCATCTATATTAACTTCTGGAAGGCTTACAGGACATTACAGAAAAAAAAAGAGACAGTAAAAAATGTAAGAATTGAAGTAATGGATACAGTATTGTGTATATGTATCTTCTTGATTAAAATGTTCGCTCCAAAAAGTATTGGGAAATCTCTAAATGACCATGTGTTTATAATAGATTAAAAAGCATCACAGAGTCACAAAGGGTGACACAGGACCCTTCCCAAGGTTTATAATAGTAAACCAATGCTTTAAGGAACAATAATGACTTAAAAATAAGTTGTTGAGTGGCTACAATGATGTTACTTTCAGGATTCATCTAATTCATGCTGGGCAGAACTATTTCACTGATAGAGCTTCCTTTAAGTAGAAATTTGTGGAAACGTTTACCTATTCTTTTGGGCTAATTCATGAAACATTCTGTTTCTAACTCTTTCTCATTCCTGTCACTAATCTCACTATCTGGGATGTCTATCATTTCTATTAAAATTATCCCAATAAATAAGTTAAAAATATAGGTAGTATAAGACCAAGTAAATAACTTTACAAATCATGCATTTCAGTCCAACTACAGATGGCTACTTTAGACAATGTATTGAATATCTTCTAAGGGTTCAAATATGAGACAAATTAACACATTTCTATGTAAATTGACATGTATCTGAAGTGAATATAAAAGCCCTTTTGTTACATCAATGATAATTGTATGAGACATAATGACATGGAAATGTCAATGAAGCAGCATTTCATTATTTCAAAGTAGTCTGACATTTTCAAATTAAAATTCATACTGTTACTATATTACTATTTATAAATATTGTACTAAAATGAAAATACATATAAGAATATAGTCAAACTAATAAGCACTTTACTGAAAAATCCTCTAAAATATGATATTTAGTAAATAAAATGGAAAATATTTTTACTTCTATGTGTCTCTAGATATAAGAACATATCTCTGAGTTTGTGTAATCTCAATATTACCTTCATATTTACTTCTACAAAGCATATTTTCTTTTTATAAACAATTACCTATGTCTCATACTCATGTGACAATTATGCAGCTGTTTACTTAATTACTATAATGTCCTGTTTATGAAGTCTGACTGAATATATCTTCTTGTAATTCACTCACATAATTATTGGTGTTCTAGTTAGAAACATGACTCTAAATTTTGTAGATTTTAAGCTAAAAATTTTTAAGATAAAAAGATACACAAACAATAAGCCTAGATACCCACCTTCTATTTTGTGACTATTTGCCAATAATTCACTTAGCTAAGATATAGAAATTTAAATAAAACACAGAGATAATAATAATAGACCATAAATATCATTTAGAGTCAGTAAAAGCAATACCATTTTAAACAGTTTGGTTTCATTGACAGAAATTCATTTGGTATAATAAAATCGATATTGTTTGATTGCTGGCCTAACAATTAAGAAGATTATAATACCTAACTTCTCTTGTCTTAACTTCTAAGCCATAGTTGTTCCCTGCCTAGTTTTCCAGGTTGTCTTTTGACTTCCACTCTAAGTAATAGCATCAAGGAACATATAGCCTTAATGCTACCTATTTTCAAATCAGTGTTTGAATGAAGCCTTTGTATCTTTCATTTAAGACAAGTCACTAGAAGAATACAACCGAATCAAGTATGAAAGAGAAGGAATCAAAATCCCATATTCCTAATTTCCCAAATGGTAATATATAAAAACACACCATAGACATAAATGTATGCTTATGGCTTAATTATTCATGTCAATTGTTAATTTGCAAAGCAAAAAGTAAGAAGACTTAAGTTTGGGAAGTTTTTTCTAAGATAATTCTTACAGGATGATAAGCATCATGCCAGCATCCCTAGACAATTTAGTTTCTTAATTATTGTGCAATCTTATTGCCATTAAGTCATTAGGGTAGGAAATGCACAGACATGTAGATGGAAGTCTAATCAGCTGTGGTTTTCCTTGATTGTTTTTTAAGCTCGAATAAGAACAAGAAAAAGATAAAAGGGATAGAACAAGACAACATGAAATAAAATCTGGAGTGTACTATAGAGGAATGAGAAATACCTAGGAGATGTGTTATCATCACCAGGGAATGGTTAAAATTGTAAGATGTGGCTAGAGGTAGATCCCTATTGTGTGAAAAAATTTTGGCTGGTAATTCAAATTTAGGAGCAAAAAGAGTGGGAAGGAGATATATATATGCGAGATCAGAAACAGAAAGAAATGATAGGGTAAGTGATGCTGGACAAATACAACCTTTGGGGATATAACAAACAGGCTTTCTTCATTGAGAAAAATGAGTGATAGTAGTGAATATAAAATTCCATCTATTTACACATTTCATCTAGTATACCTTTAGAATTGCTTTATGTCATATTGGTTAGTTTTTCAATTGTAACTCTTGCTATAGAAAACACTTTCATACCAAAATAGAGAATGAAAATCACATTCGCAATATGAAATTTCTATATGTTGCTTCCCCAGAGAATCTATAAAATAAAAGAAGATTTAAAACAAAATTAGACTTTTTACAGAAGTATGAAAAAATCAAGTATGAAAGAGAAGGAATCAACATCCCATATTCCTAATTCCCAAAATAGTAATATATAAAAACACACCATAGAAATAGATGTACACTTATGGCTTAATTATCCATGTCAATAGGTAATTTGCAAAGCAAACAGTAAGAAGACTTAAGTTTGGGAAGTTTTTTCTCTCATGGACAGATTTAAAACAATAAACAAAACAACAGCAACAAAAATACTCCTTGTCTATCAGCAATCAATTTCCAATAAATTACTCTTTAGAAACAGATACAATCCTAAGAACATATTTCTAACTTATGCTAAATGTTGGCTAATTTGATCCTGTTCAAATCTTATGCCTGTAAAGAGGCTAGTGATTGTTCATAAATCAATCACTGTGAGAGGTCCAGTAGATTGCTTGTCACTGTTCTCCTTCACTCAGTTCTTATGTTCTTTGGTGGCCTGATTTGGCAGATATTTATGAGAAGTTAGAAGGAGAAAATTGATTCAATTTTATTTCAATATATATATATATATATATATATATATATATGCATCTGAATTCTGAAGAATTAAGAAAATTTAATGTAAATGTGAAACTCACTAGTTATTCTGTGGTGTTCAACTTGTTATATTATGTCTTGAGCAATGGAATAAAATAAGTAAACAAAATAAACTTTCATTGGGTACAATAACTATAAATTCTGAAAGACTGGCATCTTTCCAAAAGTGCTAAATATTTATGTCTAGTATTTCCTAATTGGATTTGCAATTAGTGTCTGGTGTTGTTTATGAATAATTCTGCTTCTAAGGAGAGAGTTGCTTCCCCAGAGCTGTCCTCCATACAGTTGAGTATCATTAAAATAAGTCCAATCTCATGGGTACCAGAAGCTGACAATGCGTCTCCTAAACCAGTCAGTGAAGCCAGTGAACAGCAACTGAAATAAACAAAAACAACTTCTTGCTTATCACCAATTTGACAATTTGTTTCTTATACTATAACCAGAGTTACAGTTAAGGAATATGTCATTCACATTATCTGCATGGAATTAGAATTATAGAAGTTATGGTTAGCAGTTAGTGACAACAGAAACAAATGTCATCTGACCTATGGAAACATGTCTTTTATTTACACCATTTCTTTTCTACTTAATTATATCCACTGAAAAATTGACTAGTCAACCTTTAAGTTCTCACTTTTTTCTTTTTCATATTATCTTTCCTGTTTGTTAGCCCTGGATGTACTGTTTTCCTTATTTCTTATGAAACAGTAAGAGGCAGGTCATGTTTATTTTCTGTGTTACTAAGCCAGTAATGAAATAGTGTTCATTAACTAAGGAAACCAAAAACAACTATGTCTTTAAACATGTTTAATAAACTGATTCGAGGTGTTCTTAGTATATGATTTACTATACTAATTTCCTAATATAATATTAGAAAACATCCATTTTTTCTCCTAGATATACTTAACCTTTACCTTTGAAATTCATTCATGAAAATGTTTATATAGCCAGGATGTTTTACAATAAAGTAAAAATTTAATTAGCTGTCCAAATAACTATAGGAAAATAATACTAGCTTAAGTAAAAAGTGAGTCTTGGAATTATATGAAAAACCTACTTGGTTTGTACTTCTTGGTGTCTATAATGTATATTCTTAATTTATTCCTAGAGCACACAGGCTATAAAATAAAACAAATAAGGAAGTTAGTAAACACAGTGTTTAAGTTTGTACTACAGTCAGTAAGAAAGTGGTATGAAAAACAAAGAGTCTAGATGAGATGATATCAGGACAAATGTGCTTCGCAAGAGGAAATATATAAACTGGGTTGAGAGAAGTACAGAGGGAAAGACATTGTGATCCTCACAGTTTATGTGCTGCCCTACCTAGTGAGATGAGTAGTGATGAAAGAGATCCTAGACACATAAAAGGAAAAGTTGACCTCAGATGGGACATATGCTCCAATGGAGATGAAGACACACAAGGCAGGATGAGAGAAGGAGAAAAGGCATTTAATGTTGGTAAGATGTCTCTGTACAAGAATAGTTTCAGGTGACCATTATGTCAGAGCAGAGATCTACCATAGATAGTTTTTGCATACAAAACATTACCTAAAAGGTTACTATTTGTAACATTTTGTACTTGAACTAGAATGACATTTACATTTCTCAACTTGACTCTGGGAAGTATTTGCCCATCTCATGGGTCCAAGGTACCGTGGTCTTGACATGGCTGTGCTCATTTCAACAATATACATTTCACTCAGGACTTACTTTATCTTTTCTCTAATAAGCTAAAGAGAAAAAAAATAACATTAAGGGTACTTGAAAAAGCAACAGGAAAACAAACTCATTTGTTGTAACTCTTAAAACGTTACACCACTTGGGGTGGTGGTAAAACTCCCCACCAGAATCATAGACTATCCAACAAGTCTCAGGAATGGGAAACTTGGCTTTGAGATGTTGTTCAGGGAAGGAGAAGATAGCCATAAAAATGTAGCTGTTGCTATTGAATGTGATTGTTTTACAAAAATGAAGATTACATCCTACTGATAAAGACATCACACACTTTATATTCAGGGAATGGAGGAATCAAGGTGAAACTGACCTGAAAACCTCTCCTTCATGGACTCATTCTCATGGCGTCCAAGTAAAGGAGAAAAACAAATCAGTATTCCACCCATCATAAAAACCTACCCACAGGAGCAATGATCATGATAACATACTCTCAAGGATCTAAAGGTAACACATATCACAGGGGCATCCAACAATTGTCTAATTGGAATAAAGACTTTGAAGATAGGAATTCCATGCCTGCTATATTATAATTCAAAACAAGTGTCTGTTACTTTTAAAGTCATTGATTTCAGAAGAGAACCTAAAACTGTCAGCTATCCTTTAATAATGGATTGTGATCTACAAATTTAAGCCAAATAAACTCTCTCTTACAAAAGTAATGGGGAAAATGATTGTACATGGAAGGGAATAAAGTAATGTTACAAAATGTATGGAATTTATAACCACAATACTTTATAGTGCTTTTTATAAATGTTAGAGTGTTTATTGTGACTTTCAAAATTAAAACTAAAAGAGTACTTTATTATACGTTGTATTTTGTAGAGGGAAAAGTTAATGGTGCTTTTCTTTAACTTCTTAATTTTTGAGATTATAATTTAAAATCATTATTTTAACAAACATATATAAACACCAATGTTTTCAAAACATAAAAAGTCTAGAACTAAGAACAATTGTATAAATGAAATTAATTGTGTACTATTCTTTAAATATAGGCCAGCAGTTATTAAAGTGCTTTTAACTTATCATTTATCTCATCTCCTAAAGTCACAGTTGGAAAGTCTTCAATGTCATTTATAGCTACTGCTTTGGTTTCTCTTGATACAGAATCAGGCTTTCATATAATCGTCCAAAGTAGTGAACCATTGATTTCTTTTAATGGTAGAAGGAGAGACATAAATAAAAAGAGTTAAAATTCTCTAGTATGATTTCACACCAAAAAAAGCAAGTGAAAGTAGTTTTATGTCATACTATATAGTAATTTGGAGAGCATTATCACAGCTATGTTCTCTTGAAGTATATTTAACCATAAATGCATTATAAATACAGCTGTATGTAAACAGACTTCACAGTCATTTTCTTTTGTTGAGAAGGCAAAGAAATAATGATTGGCTATACCCAGCCTCTTTATAATGTAATACAATTCTAAAATTTTATATTCTTAGCTTATAGTAACATAAAAATAAAAATAATAAAGGAAAAATAAAGCTTTAGAGCTGATAAGCACAGAGTTATTTTAGCCAAAGTAGGTTTTAATTTTATTTTATTTACTTATATATCTGTGTTGAGTTTCTGTAAAAGCAGGAAGAGGGTATTGGATTCCGTGGAGCTGGAGAGTCACATAATCATCTGACACATGATATGGGGTGTGAGAACTAGATATCTACTATAAGAACAACAATTGAACTTAACTGTTTAGCTCTAACTTCCATCAAAACAGCTTTGACTGAAGGATTTTTAACCAATGTGTGCTTTAGTAATTTTTAAAGAATAACTTTATTACAAGGTTTTATGTTAAAAAAAAAGAAATTTCTTATTCATTTTTGCTTTGGTTTCCATGGCCTCGAATGATACAGTAGGACTGATGATTCCCCTTCCAGAATAACACACTATGGAAATGATGAGGGTACTCAGTCAAGTGTTCTTCAGTCATTGAAGGTTTGCTGCTAAAAAAGAGTGTGCCTGTAATGTCTTCAGTTTTCGCCTACACTGTGCATTTCCTCAGCTCACAATACAAGAACGAACCACTTATTAAATGTCCCCACTCTCAGTACCCCAACCATGATGTGGTATAACCAATAGAGGCATAACACAGATTTTATAGGTCACTATTAATACTTGGAACTTTCACCTTGTAAGTTTGAATTAAAGTAACTTCCTAAGTACCATGTTGATTTATTGTGGGTATAGTGAAATACTTAATTGAATGATTTTACATAAAAATTAATGACTGAAAAATGAACTATTTAACCAATCTCATTTTTCCCTTATATTTTTCTTTTTCTGTCAAAATGGAATATAGCACATGTAAAATGTCAAACATTATTCTGTTTTTATAAATGAGTATTCATATGTGTGTGTCTGTGTGTGTGTGTGTGTGTGTGTGTTATAATTAAGCAGCTTCTCTTGTACTAAGAAAACATTATTTTGCTATTTAGTGACTTAATTTTCATCTGATAATTAAGATGTAATTATATATATGTATATATACATAGGCATCTATATAAACATACATATACATCATATACACACACATTATATATATACATATACATATACATACATATACACATACACATACACATACACATACACATACACATATACATCATATACATATACATCATATACATATACATATACATATACATATACACATACACATACACATACACATACACATACACATACATCATATACATATACATATACATATACATATACATATACATATACACATACACATACACATACACATACACATACACATACATATACATCATATACATATACATATACATATACATATACATATACATATACATATACATATACATATACTATATAAACACACACACATACATATATGTATATACATATACACATATATGTATGAGTGTGTGTGTGTGTTTCTGTGTGTCTGTGTGTCTGTGTGTCTGTGTGTGTGTGTAGTTTGGAAAAATGAAGAAAGCATGGTTTTAATTACCTTTCTAAAATTTCTTTCTCAATATAATTGTACAATTATTTCTAAAATTTTTTGTGTGTTTATAAGTTTTTATATATGTGCATCTGTGTATGTATGAAGATCTTTGTGTATATATCTATGCATAATTTTGTATGCTTGTGTATACTCCAGGTGTGGACTTGTGTAATATGAAACAGGCAAAACAAGATAATGTTTACATTTCTAGGAGGTTTCACTAAAGTGATTGGAGATGAAGATTATTTTTTCCTCTGTGGATGTAAGCATGTATGTATAGAGATAAATGATTAAGTTTGTTTAATTTCTAAAGATTGAGAAACATTAAATAATACATTTCTATGTTAATCCATCCAGATTATAACAGGATACACATTAAGTCCCAGAGAGCATAACAATTTTTTGGCAGAAAATTTTTAAATAATATTATAGAACTTACTGAGAATTTTATAAGCCATGGTATTCTCTGAATCAAAAGGTATAGTAATAAATGTTTCCAAAAGTGTAATTTTCTCATGTTAAGAATGACTCCTCATTTTGCATTAAAAAGGAGAATTGAACTCAATATAATCATGTATAGTCCAAGCAAAAAGAATAGTCCTGAGACTACAACTGAAAAAGAATTGGCTGGAAGCCTTAACTACTTCTTCACTTTCTCCTCTATGCATACCATATGTGTCCCCTTGATCTCCTTAAGTTGTTTTATTGCTCTAAACTTTCAAGTAATCTATTGAATAGATATGGAGACAGTGGACAGCCTTATCTAGTGGAAGTGCTTTAAGGTTCTCTCTATTTATTTGATGTTAGCTATTGTCTTGCCATATATTGCCTATTATGTTTAGTTTTGTGCTTTATATCCCTGATCTTTCCAAGACTTTTATCACTAAGACATGCTGGGTTTTGTCAAATGCTTTTCCAGCATCTAATGAAATGATCATGTACTTTTTTTTTCTTTCACTTTCTTGATATTGTGGATTACATTAATTGACTTTCAAATGTTAAGTCACTATTGTTTCAATGGGATGAAGTACACTTAATCACGGTGGATGGTATTTTTGATGTGTCCTTGAATTCAGCCTACAAATATTTTATTTAGTATTTTTACATCAATGTACAAAATGAAAAGTGTTCTAAAATTTTCTTTCTCTCTTAAGTCTTTGTGTAGTTTAAGTATCAGGCTGACTGGGGCCTCATCAATCATGTTTGGTGATATTCCTTCTGTTTCTCTATTGTAGAATATTTTGAGGAATATTGGTTATATGTCTATTTAAATTGTTTGTGTAATCTTGATACAAATTTGTAAGTACCTTCTATTAATGAAATCATACAGTTCATCTAGATTTTCCAATTTTCTGTAATACAAGTTTTGGAAGTTAGACCTAATATAAAAGTAAATTTTATTTGCCTGAGCTAACTCTTGTCTCAGAATCGTATTGCCTCAGTCTCTATCCTAGGCCTAGGACTGGAAGAGTCTAGCCTCTGTAAAATTGTACCAAGCCTAGAATGTTTTCAGCCTCTGAGACTTACTCATTTCTTACTTACTAGTTCTCTCTAATTTCTGACTGGCAGTTTCAACTCACCTGTTCTAGCTCAAATTCATCTGCAATCTCACTGAATCAATCTGACATTTCTCAGCTTCTAATATTTTGCTCTGCTTAGCCTCAAACTAACACTGGCAATTTGTTCTGATGTACTGGCTTTTTCTAATTATCTGCCTTGTTCTGTCTTCACCTGTGTCTTGCTTGTTCCATCTCTAAAACTATCCCAGTAAAACGGCCTCCTTTTCCTTTTCTATGCTGCTTTTTAAGTAACTTTCTGTTCCTCACTCATCTTAAGAAAGAGTTGGGCATATTCTAGTCTATGAAATTATTGTCTCATTCATCACTTTGTCTGACATTCAATTAGACATCACTTTCAAATATGGGTGCTTCCTTCTACAAACTAACTTTATGTTCATTGTTTGGGATTAAAGAATTGTACTAGGGTGTGTGTGTATTTCAGCCAGAAGGAGTAAAGGTATCATTAGACATAAGCCACAGAACAATTAGAAACTGTTTTTCTTTTCTCAGAAAAAAATGTAATTTTGGGTTCAAAATGTGAACAAATACTATGCAACAATTTAATGATTCCTTAGATTTTCTCACTGTCTTCTGTTATGTCCCCCTTCTCATTTCTGATCTTGTGAATTTGGATACTCTACCTCTCTCTTTTGGTTAGTGTGGCTAAGATTTTCTCTATCTTCTTGATTTTCTCAAAGAACCAACTCTTGGTTTCATTGATCCTTTGTAGTGTTCTTTGTTTCTAATTTAGTGTTTTTAGTCCTGTGTTTGATTATTTCCTGCCACGTACCCCTCTTGCACAGTTTTGCTTCATTTTGTTCTAGCTGTGCTGTTAAGTTGCTAGAATGTGATCTCTTCCAATTCTTTATTAAGGCACTCAGTGCTATGAACTTTCCTCTTGGCACTGCTTTTAATGTTGTTCATAAGTTTTGATATGTTGTACTTTCATTTTCCTTGAGTTCTAGAAAGTCTCTAATTTCTTTCTTTATTTCTTCCCTGACCCAATGATCACTGAGTAGAGAGTGGTTCATTTTCCATAAGTATGAACTTTCTGTTGTTCCTGTTGTTGAAGTCCAGCTTTAATCCATGAAGGTTGGGTAAAATGCAGTGAGGTTATTCCAATTTTTTTTTTTTTTTTTGCATCTCTAAAACTTGCTTTGTGACTAAGTATGTGGTCAGTTTTGAAGAAGTTTCTATGAAGTGCTGAGAATATATATTCCTTTGTGTTTGGGTGAAATGTCCTGTAGAAATCTGTTCAATCCATATGATTCATAATGTTCATTATTTTATTATTTCTGTTTAGTTTCTGTCTTAATGATCTGTTTATTGGTGATAGTGAGTTGTTAATGTCTCCTGCTATCAACATGTGTACTTTTATGTGTGAAATAAATTTTAATAATACTTATTTTATGAATGTGGGTGCCCTTCCATTTGGGGCATAGGTTTTTAGATTTGAAGTGTCTTCTTGGTATATTTTCTTCTGATGAGTATGAAGTGTCATTCTATATCTCTTTTGACTAATTTTCTTTGGTTGTCTATTTACTAGATGTTAGGATGACTATTCCAGCTTAATTTTTTCTTTGGTCTATTTGTATGGAAAATCTTTTTCCAGCACTCTACTGTGAGGTTTTGCCTACTTTTGTTCCTGAGCTCTGTTTTTTGTACTCAGCAGAATGATGGAACCTGTTTTTACATCCATTATGTTAGTCTCTATCTTTTTAACTGAGTAATTGAGTCCATTGATTATGAGAGATGTTTATTAGCAATGATTGTTAAATCCTGTTACTTTGATGATGTTGTGATAGTGTATGTGTGTGTGTGTGTGTGTGTGTGTGTGTGCATGTGTGCTTCTTATTTTGCTGTGTGGAATTATTTAATTCCTGTGTTTTCTTTGGTATAGTTAACTTCCATGGGTTGTAGTTTTTCTTCTAGTATATTATACAGTATTAGTTTTATGTATAAATATACTTTATTATTTTTCATGAATGTCTTGTTTTATCTCTAGTGATAGTTTTGCTCTGTATACTAGTTTGGACTGGCGTCTGTGGTCTTCTAAAGACCACAAGACATCTACCCAGTCCCTTTTGGCTTACACATTCAGTGTAATACTGATAACTCTGCTTTTATGTACTTCTTGACCCTCACAGCTTTCAACATTTTTTTCTTTGTTCTGTATATTTACTGTTTTGATTATTATGTACTGGGAAATTTTTCATTGGTGGTCCAATCTATTTGGTATTTTGTGAGCTTCTTTTTTGTTTATAAGTATCTCTCTCTCTTTTTATTTTAATTAAACTTTTTTCTATGATTTTTGTTTAAAATATTTTCTGGTCTTTTGAGCTGGATATCTTCATCTATTCCTACTATCCTTACGATTGATTTCTTCATGGTGTCTCAGAATTCTTGGATGGTTTGGGTTAGGAATGTTTTAGATTTAACACTTTATTTGACTAATGTATCAATTGCTTCTACTGTATTTTCAGTGCCTGAGATTCTGTCTTCCATGTCTCATATTCTCTTGGTGCTGCTTGCACCTGTAGTTCATGGTCTTTTACATTTGCTTTCCACCTCCAGTATTCCCTCAGTTTGGTGTTTTCTTTATTTCTTCCATTTCCATTTTCAGGTCTTGAAATGTTTTATTCCATTTTTTACCTATTTGATTCTATTTTCTGTATATCCTTAAGAAATTCATTCATTTATTCTTGGATTGTCCTCTATCATCTTCACAAGATTGGATTGTGCTTCAGTTATGTTAGTATATCCAGGCATTACTATTATAAGATAGCTGGGTTTGTTGTTTTCATATTACCCTTGTTTGTGTTTTATGGTGGCATTTATCATCTGGCTGTCCTGGTGCAGGCAGGTCTCCAGAGTACAAGCCAAGTTGTAGGTAGGAAAATGAAAGTGCAGGGAACTGGGTGCAGTTATTAGCTGTACTGTGCTGTAGGGGAACTTGATAGACATAGTACTGATGAGGAGAAGGGTTATCTGTTTGTCCACAATGGCAGTAGGTCCCTAGGAATGCAGGCAAAGCTGTGAGCAGGAAAATGGAGGACAGATATAGCTCACCAAACCTGTGTCTACCCTAGTTGGAACCAACAGACAGGTATTGGCAAGCATGTGACTCACCTAAATTTTCCTTTGCTGATGGGCATCAGAAAATGCAGGAATGGCCCTGAGCTAGAAGATAGAGCAGAGAATAAAGTGTGTAGCTCACTGATAACAGACCCTTAGGGAACATGGAAGGCATGGGATTGGGGGGTTGGGAAAGAGAGAAGATTTACCTGGTTATCCTTGGTGCTATCAGATTTCTAGATATGCAAGCAGAGGTGGATATTCATACATCCTATCTTTTGAATTACATACTTGGCACAATTTGGTATGTTGTGCTTTCTACAAATTTTTCCTTTCTTTTCTGTTCAATTGTATTTTTAGAAAGAATCAGACTGGTTTGGAATTCTCTGTTCAGATAAAGGAGAGCTTGAAGAACTTCATTAGACTACAGATGTAGCCTATGTCTATGTCATACTTCTCATCATGTAGTAACCTGGAAGCAGAGAGATACAGCAGAAAAACCCAGGCAAACTAGTCCTGCTCTGTCAAGTTATCCACACCACCAGCATCTTAATACAATGTTTGATTTTTATCTCAAGTATTAGAGTGGTGCATTTGGGGACTTTGTAGGGATACCTCTTTTGTTCCTGTCACTAAGCTTGCTCTCTCTCTCCCCCATCCTCTCTCACTCTAATGCTGTTTCCATGAAGCCCATCAACCTGAGTGCTTTGATCATGACATAGAATACAATTAAGATTGTGTTCAATCTATTCCTGGGATTATCACCCATTGTGATGGTTAGTATTGATGTGTTTATTGGATCTGAAATCACCTTTGAGAAAAGCCTCAGCATATACCTGTGTGTGTATACACATTCTATTAGCTTCTTGGATTGTCCATTATCCTCTGCATTGGTTTGAGTACATGATGTGGTAAAATCAACCCTAAAGATGAAAGAAAAGTGAACTAGAGTAATCCTTGTTCCTTGTTTACTGTTTACAGATGCAATATTCCTAGTTTTTTTCAATCTCTTCCTTCCTCGACTTCCTTACCATCATGGACTGCCCCTCACATTGAGCCAAAATAATCTTTCTTCCTTAATTTATTGTCAATCTTTTTATGCAAATGGCAGAGAAATAACTAATACACCACCTTCTTTGTTTCTTTTACCATATTGCCACTGTATACCTATTGTTTGATTACAAAGAGCATTTCAAGTGAATCACATGTTGTATTCTTGGCCCTGTATGGTAGTTACTTAAGAGTTGATTTGATCATGAAGGCACTAACTTCAATAATTAATACATTGATTGGTTTGAAGAGACTGGGATATTAGAAGTTCAGACCCTAGATAAAGAATTAGACCATTGAAGTTATATGTTTGAAGAAAATATCTGCCTCTCTAGACCTAACCTATATCCCTGATTCCTAATAAATACATAGAAAGCAGCTTTCCATCACTTCTCATATTTACTGACATGACACTCTGCTTAACCAAAGCTCTGTATCAATGCAGCAATGTACAAATGGGTTGAATACTTTAGAACTGTGAGCAAAGTTCAACCATACTTTATATGGCTTTACTGACATATTTTGTCATAAAAAAATGCAATCAACCAGCACTAGTAAGTTATTTTGTTATTAGTAAATACACACACACACACACAAAAAAAAAAAAAACCCACAGAATTCAGCACTAAATATATTTATTGAATGTCCTCTTTATTCAGAATCTCCTTTTTAAAATTTCTATCAGTAGGAAGTAAAACACCAATGTGTTGTAAATTAACACTTTAAAATCACATTTATTTTATCTTCTAGTTCTCCACATGAACCCATTAATATTTATATATTTAGTAGACTCATGATATGTACCCCACATTGATCTTGAACTCATAGTGTTCATGAACCAGTCTTCAAATGTCCTGTACCAGTACAACTAACTTTTTTCTCTTTGTCAGAATCTTTTAAATAAATACATCTGAAAATATATTCTCACTGAAAAAAACTAACAATTAACAAAGCAGTTTTACATTTTAAATAAGCCAAGGAATTGCTCTAAGATGCCAAAGCTATTTAATGAGCCATACTGGCTTGAACTGACTGTTAATTTTTAATCCATTTAATGAACATCATTAGACTTTTCATGGGTGTGTTCTTGTTATTTTAATTTAACTATAAGACAGAATGAAATTGCAGAGGTTTGAGCATAATGTCTGAAAGAATTCTTAGATATAAACTAAATTTTTTTATGATGATTAGACTATGCCTTCTAAAGATTGAATGTACTATGTGACAATCATAATGCCAAAGTGTTGCTTTAATTCTCCAACCCAAATAAGACTGGTCAAAGAAAACACAACTAAATAATTATGAATATAAACTGCACGCCTAGATTGGGCAGATTCACCACTACACTACTCTATTCCCCAGCTATGAGACCCTTATAACTTGCATGTTTTCCAAGTCACTCATTTGTTCTTCCACCTTCTGCTCCTCAGTCATCTTCTCCTCCCTCTTCCTCCTCCATTGTCTTCCTCCTCCATTGTCCTCTCTCTTAACCTTCTCTCTCTTCCACCCTTTATTTCTCCACCTCCCCTTCTACTGCCCAATCACTGGCTCTAGCCTTTATTTTACAAATTAAGGTGGACAGAAATTTCAATAGAAGTCACCTGTGTACTGATTCACTCCTCCTTTGCATCCCCTCCCAGGAAAGTGGAATTAACATCAAAATACAAGGCCAGGGCATCCACTCCAAAGAACATAGCAGTTTCAATTCTGTTACACTGAAATAGCTAGATTAAGTTGGGTGAAAGGAAATCATATCAGAGGTCATTGGTAAAGACACTGAAATGTTCAAATGAGAGGATTTGACTTATTTTTTTTTCCTCTACAAATTTTTATAAAGTATATACTTTTACTCATAGATGGCTTTTAGATGTATCACTCAATTTGCTAACATAAAAGCAATGATTAAAATCCACGGGTTAAAAAAAAATAACAACAGAATATCTATTTTATCATTTCAGTTTTAGAAACCCTTAAATTATATTTAGAAATCTGGAAAGCTATTTGCAGCTACTCAGCTGCTTTGAGTCTTGAGGGCATCATTCGAAGTAACTAATGCTTCAGTGCACTAAATGGTACAAAAGCAGCTTTAAAACTGTAAACAATTTTCAAGAAGTACTGAACGATCCTTTGGGGAATATCTTAAGTATCTACAGGACCCGATTCATTAGTACATTGATTTGAATTGTTTCTATGATGCTAAACACAAACTTAGATGTATACCTTATTTATGGATAATTTAGCCATAGATAGCTTACATCTCTATTATCTCTACATGATAGAAGCTAAGATAATATACTTTTCATTCTTTTCACCAAGGAGAGCTAATAATTTAGAGACAGAAAATTATAATAAGCTTAAGAATATTCATTTATAAAATTAAACATAGTTTTCAAAATGAGAAAATTATTATAATTTATAATAATTTAATAGATATAAGAACTTTGGTCTTTATTGTAATTTCAAAAATAAAGAAAAGTAAAACCACAAACACAAAGAAAAAAATCCTTAACAGTGATTTTCAGTTTTCATATTAACAGTATTTATAATCATTAAAGAAAACTTAATCTACATTTGCTGTAGTTTTCTCAGGACTATGTTGCATCTTGTAATTCTTCCTATGGGAGAGGGGAAACATTTACTAAAGCTACTTTACCTCTCCTCTCACCAACTCCTACCAGTGATTTTTGTTTCACCTTTACCAAGTACATTCTCGACTACGTCTCAAATTGATGGCTAGTTTTTCTTTGATTGGTTTTGTGGTTGAGTGTGTGTGTGTGTGTGTGTGTGTGTGTGTGTGTGTGTGTGTGTATACATATAGCCTACTACGTCTATTAAGTGAGTTTTAAATATATTATCTCAAGACAGATGCACTTATCCTCAGAATAGTTTAGCTCTATCCTCTCAGCAATCACTTGCTGTCTTGAGTTCTTTTTCTAGGGGTGTCACTTAATGAAATCTCCCTATTTTTACATGAACACATTTACTTATATTTTCCTTGTTTGGGTCTTGCTTTAACAGCTATAATGCTAAAGTATTATGGTTGTAATACTTTATCATTTCTAGGTATCACTATTTCAAAACAAACTTCTTGGTCCTCTGGTTCATCAAATCATTCCACTCCTTTTCTGATGGTCCATGAAGAAATTCTATAGGGTCAGAACTTAGCTGGAGGTCAGGCAGTATCCTGACCTGCAAGATTCCAGTCTCCGATGTGTTCAAATTCAGCTAATCAGTCTCTGCAGCCATACATGGGTTTCTTCTCTCTCTCTCTCTCTCTCTCTCTCTCTCTCTCTCTCTCTCTCTCTCTCTCT
>JANHMN010000011.1:62239200-62266129 GCA_030674055.1 Rhabdomys pumilio
TCTCTCTCTCTCTCTCTCTCTCTCTCTCTCTCTCTCTCTCTCTCTCTGTGTGTGTGTGTGTGTGTGTCAGTGTCCCCCCCCTCTCTGTCTTTCAACAGATTATCAGATTATCATCTAAGATCCATAATATTATTAGCCCTAGGTAGTTTTCACTGTTCTAGTATTAGGCATAATTTTCTTCTTATTATGTGAGCCTTACATTCAATTAGATAGCATTTGATTTTTATCAATACATGACTGTGCTACTGCTGCACCTTTAGGAATTTCTTTCAATGCTTGTGCTTGTCATTGTTGGTGTTAATAGGCATGATGACTGGATAGTCATATTGATTGGTACTCCCTCTTAGCAGTCTATATAAAACTCTCTGGTAACATGAAAGCTAGACTGTAGAAAGTAGTCTTTCATAATAGAGATAGCTTGAATCTTCTGAGTACTGCATCCAAAATTCATTGCATCTTTACAGATACAGGAGAGGAATAAAGGAAAAAACAAATACCACCATTATATTATAATTATGTAATAATTATAATATTTATCAATACTATAATAAAATATAAACGTATAATATAAATAACTGTAAGGTATTTTTCAAGTAATTATGTTATTCTTTACTTCCCTAAAATTATATAATTATATAATTATAAATAGAAATATGTATTTTTCATATATATGAAGCCTAAATAATGTTATATCACTTATACTGAAAATATGCTCCCCAAGACCCACAAACTATGTAACAAAAAGGCCAGAATCAAGCAGAAGATATATAAGTTTTATCCCAATGCATCATTGTGACTTTTTACTACTTTCTACCTTGAGAATTATCTTTCAATAGCCACTAATACTGTAGATGCTACGCAGATTTGTTATTTTAAAAATGCCATTCACCAACTGCTTCAAAACCTAAGTAATAAACACAAAAGGGAAATGAAGTATGGTTTGTTGAAACTCTCAAAATTCTGATGAGAGCATTCTAACAAATTAGTAACAAAGGCATATTTTCTTCAAGAAATGCAATAATAACATAGTACGGCATAAATGTAGGAGGAGCTAAGGTGGGAGGAGTAAGGAGAGGAAGAGGAGAGGTAAAGAGAAGAGGAGGAGAAGGAAGAGGAGGAGCTCAGGACAGATGAGACAAGAGAGAGGAACATGGAGCTGATGTTTGTTCGCTTGTCTGTAGCTGTTAAAGGTAGTTGGTATACCTAGGCTGGGTATTAGGTTACACCTTTAATTGTAAGGGCATCTTGTTATTGATCATTACCAAATATATAAGCCTTTGATTAATCTTTAAGCATTAGCGTCTCATTTTTCTTCCACGCCTGCATGGTTGGCAGGATGGTCTGGTCAATGCTGAACCTTGCAGAGACAGCATGGAAGATTGGCAGAACCATCTCACATGCTGGTGTCTAGTGGGTGGCAGAGCTGGTGTTTCTGGCTGGCCATTTCTAGTTGCAGCAAGCTTGTGGCCTCTGGCCACCTTGTTGAGCTAGGCAGAGCTGCCACAACCTAGACAATCAGCTTGACTGGAATCCATTATTTTAAATAATTACAACAACACATAAATATTTTCCAGATTGCTTCTGTATATTTACATTGCAATATTAAAAATTTTTGAAGAAATGTCTATCTCTATGGACAAATTTCTATAACACTGAGAATTCATGAGAAAAATCTTGTCAATCTGTTGCCCATAGATGCATAATTTGAATGCTGTCCACATAAAATCATAGGCTTACTTTACACAGACATTGATAGATTATATTTTTTAATTTATGTTTAAGATTTGATTGTGTAATTCTTAAGATTGAACACTGCAAATGACAATATTGTGTTATAATGTCAAAAACTTAGCCAGGCTTGTTAGATAATTTTGAAATTTTCAAAAAAAAAATGTAAGTAAATCATATAATTCAGTATTATGTTCACCAAAATTGTAAACAAAACAGTTTAAAAGAAAAAAAAAGATAATTTATAACATATAAAACTTAAGATTCAAGCTGAAAATAAAACTATTATAAAATACGTATTTGAAAAATTAAAAGTATTGTAACACCTTAAAACTAAAATTTCAAAGTTAAAATCCAAATAGAATATTAAACAGTACTAGCTGATGTTTACAAGTTTCTTGAGATTATCATTTTTAAAACTCTTTCTCTTACTGTAACATATAAACACTGTTTGCAGTTATGCTAAATTTTGATTTGCATTGTTCCTTAATTTTACTATTTAAAAGATTGTACATTGCCATTTTGAATAACACTATTTACATATAGAAAGCAACTGTGCAAATTGAATTTTACCGAGGATATTTGTTGGATCTATATATCATGTACAAATGTACAATTAATGTTCCATCACAGGAATTGTAATATGCTGACACTCTTTGAAATATGGGATAAAATAAATATCACAGGTGAGAGGCACAGTGCTAAGATGAAATTATCAGTAAATTTTTATTCAGAAGATATGAATCATGATTCACCTAAGTGTGTTTAGCATATTCCAGGGCTCCCATTATGTTTGAATAATGTAGCGAAATCACATATCCACTGAATCATTACTCATTCAAAAAAATGAAAATTTGAAAGATTACTCTGATGTGTGACACAGATAATTTTATGTAAATTTACAATGCAGTTTATCTTGTATCATACACTCTTAGGTGAGGCAAAAGTAGCTTAACAGACAACAACAGTGTTAGAGTTACCCTAGAGAAACATTCCAAAAACGTGATAGTATTACAAATTGTGTTGACAGTGCTTTTGGATTCAGACATGCTTCTATTTGTTTCATCTTTTGGTTGTTTTTGCTTTTAATGTTTGTTTTTAATCACAATTACTAGAAGATTTTAGGTTTTATATACTGTGCATAAAATGAAACTATCTTAAGTGCTTTATTATTTATATTTAACTTAATTTGTTTCCAAAATATATGGCATATTTTTTCTAAACTGTAAATATATAATGAATAAATAATGAATAAATAAAAATGAATAAAATTCAGCACACTTTTTTTTAAAACATGGAGATTTCAAAAAGAATATAAGCTTGAAAAGACTTAGTTTCAGTAATATTTAAAGATCCTCTTTTCTTTAATATGTTTTGTTGACAAATTTGTATTCTTATTTATAAAACAAATATTAAGATTTAGATAAATTTTTAAAGATCTGAAATTGAGTATTGTTTTCCATGAATAAACTTTTATTACTGTATTGTGTTATGTTTATTAGAATATAAACATTATATATAGTGCTTTTATTTATATGTATTTACATAATTATGAATTATGAATAAAAACATAATAACAAAAGGGAGAGTACATGGCTAAACAGGAACACAAATATGTATCCAAACAGAAAAGTATTTTCATGAAAGTATAGAATTTCTAATGAAGATAGTTATTGAGATAAACACAGAATGATATAAAATGACTTGATAGCCTATAATAATAAAGAAACATTTTATTATGTCAGAATAGGATCTGCTTAATTTTGAAGACACATTTTATTAGACACTAATGAAGTAGCACTGAAATCAATAATAATATTTATTGTATGAAATATAATTTTCTTTTAATACATAAAATAAGTGTATATATTATATATAACACAATTGATTTATCTAGAATATAAAAAGCCGAAATTACTTCTCTGTCTACATTTTCTTAGTTGAGATTTGACACAGATTACACAGCATACATGTCAAGAATATTTTACTTATTTTACTTGTGTCAGTCCACCTAAGTGTCATTTTTGTATGGTAACATTCCCACAAAGAAATATCATATTTATTTTGAAAATTGTATGACTTTTGTTGGCACGCTTAATTAAGCATCACAATAACTACCTATATTTTAGGTAAGGAATAAAACTCATAATTTAACATAAGTAAGTAAATTTCAATACTATTAATCAAAATGAATCTCAAGTTGTAGAGAGTATTCTGTTATTTCAAAATAATTGCACGATTATCTGTTCATAGTAATTATACTTTCTAGATACTGACTACACATTTACTGGAGAGGGAAATTACCTATCAGTTTTGTAAAGGATATAGCACTGATGAATGCAGTGCAGATATCTTCCCAGTGTTTTGTACTTGAAAAGATATTAAGTAATAAGATATTCTTTATATGAGATCAACTGGAACTTTGCATAGACAAATTAGAAGATTTCAATGTGTCAAATATTTATTAATGTATCCAGTGATATAACAATAAGCAAAAATTTTAAAATAGGGTAAAATATCCAGGCAAATTTCTTGGAATTTTAATTAATATTGTAAAAGAAAATTCTTTGAGAAAAGTCCATGTGATCCAAAGCTAGACCTAATAGTACCATAATCATGGAATAGAAGATTACACAAGGACAAAAATATAGCAAGTCTGTGAGCTGTTGTTTCATTTATAGCTAATGGAGGCTATTTAGAGAAGTGTGTCAGAAAGTAAATTGTAGATAATATCTAGAATTAGTAAGGCTTTAACAACACCAAACATTGTCAGTCTTATGAAGAATTTTAGTAGTATAATGTCCAGATGAATTTAATAGAGAATGTCAAGAGTATTGAATAAAGATAAATACTAATCATCTCATTCTAATGTGTGTTAATGATACTATATGACATCAAGAATAGCAGCAGATAGAACAGCCAGGAGACAGTTGAAAAATTCCAGAAAAGAAAATAGGGTCCAATCCTTGACCACCACATTGAACCAGAATTTTGAGTCCATGTCACATGTCCTACCTCTTAACACAATGATCCTTCAATATCACGCTGACTTTCTTCTTATAGGTGGCTATATGGGGCATATTGATAAATTTTTTTTAAGAGTCTACAAAAATAGGTTTCAACTTGGTTTTTTTTTTCTGCGCACCTAATCTAAACAGTAAACCTTTTAGTGACTTACAGTAGATGGTAAGCCGAATCTTACTATCTTACTTCTAACCTTTGATGCCTCTATCAGTACCACATAGTAACTCATGTAAAACAAAAGTCTTCAAACTACTTAATTTTCTTTCTGCATCCTACCTGGTAAACTGATTTTTTTTCTTTCAAAAAGTTTACTTCACGTTTCAAATTTATTAAACATTTAACCACCCTCACAATATATACTATTTTAAATGTTAAGTTATATACTGTACTTTTTTTCTTAGTTACACATGAAGATTTATTTCTGTCCCCAGTGATCCATTATTTCCTCATGCAAAATGCACATGTCTAAAAATTTTAAATGAGACTTATTTACAATGAATAAATATTTTACCTGTATAAATATATTACTTTCATAAAAGAGCAAAGTTTATGTTTGCTACATATGAACTGTATATATGGCACATGAATCCCTAATTACAATAATAAGCCTTTAAATGACTTTTATAAGTCAAAATAATTGTAGATAGATCCAAATCTTTTCAATGGAATAAACAAAGAAACAAACAAATACACAAACAAAACAAAACAAAAAACATGTAGAAAAAACTAAGGCACAGTTAGCAGGATCTACTTCTAAACAGAAAAATATACATATGTATCTTAATAAACACCAACTTTATTTGTCTTTCAACTTTCAGACATCATATAAAGCATTAATCAGAGTCAGTTTCTCATTTGGTATAATAGTTCTCTGTATGCCTTCTCATAGTTGTCACAAAACATTATGGCATTCACTATTATTCTGACATACTTAAAATAGTTTTCGCTATGGTACTAACATACTATGTGAGAGTAAGAAAATAAAGTTCAGCAGGCAGTGGTGGCTCATGCCTTTAATCCCAGCACTTGGGAGGAAGAGGCAGGTGGATTTTTGAGTTTGAGACCAGCCTTGTCTACAAAATGAGTTCCAGGACAGCCAGGAGTACACAGAGAAACCCTGTCTCAAAAAACCGAAACCAAAACCAAAATCAAAACCAAAAAAAAAAAAAAAAAAGTATTTCTAAACAGATTTTCTTTTATTTTTGAGATTATAACTACATTTTCTTTCCTCCATTCCTTTCCTCCTTCAAAAATATCCTATATTCTCTTACTTATATGATCTTTCTTATATGTTCTTTTCAATTTCATGTACATAGATATGTAGATGTTTAATTTCATTCTTCTTCATGTAAACATCAAATTCTCCTAGCCATATTTGTTGAAAATGTTATTTTTGTCCAGTACAAGGTTTGGCCTCAAGAATAATATGACTGTAGGTACAAAAGAAAAAATATCACATGCTCTATTCTATTTCACTGGCTTATGTGTCTATTTAATTGCAAGTGCCATATTGTTTTTAGTGCAATAGCTTTATAATACATCTTAATGAATCGAATGAAATAACTCCTGGTTTTCCTTTTTTTCTCAAGAATACTTTAGCTACCCATGTCTTTTTCTGCTTCCAGATGAATGTTATATTTTTTTCCTGTGAAGTACACAAGAATTTTAATTATAATTGCACTGACTTTATAAATTGCTTTTGGTAGCATAATAATTTTTATAGTATTAATTCTACTGATTTAGAAATATGCTTTTACTTTGCATTTTCTTGTTCTTTCTCAGTCTCAGTGATCTGAAGTCGTTGCTATAGAAGTTTTTCACCTCTTTAGTTAGTTTAACACCAAGGTGTTTTAATGTCTAAATAACGATCTGATTATACAAACTAAAAAAATTCTCAGAATGTGGATTAAATAATTCACAGCATAATGAGCTATAACTCAGCTGAGTAAAAGGCAGTAATACTTGACCAGAGCTGGTCAAGGGATCTAGAAGCCAAAGCAAACAAGTCACTTAACCCAAAAGGAAAACAAATCATCATTACTCATTCATGCATGGTTTCCTACAGAGACTCCAAGAAGTTTATTATGTTTGAAAAAGGTACTCTGCCAGTAATGGAAAAGCAAGATGAACAACATTTCTATAAGAACTATTTTATGAAGAATTTGTTCATTCTAAAAGAAAACAAAAACAACAACAAAAATCAACCAGCTAAAATACAGCCAAACAACCTAGACTTCTCTTAATAGTAAGCAATGAAAGGGATAAAGAGAAGGGGTAAGAATAACTAGTATAAACTACAACCCATTCTCTGACTACAAGATCAACACATAGTTTTCACATTATTTAATTTCAACCTACATATTGACTTAATCTCAATCACACTGATTCTTATCCAAAGAAACAATCTTCTGTATTTTATTTTGTGTATCTGAGGGCATACAGGTATCTGAGGGCATACAGATAATGCTAATGATGCTTTCTCATCTCATAAAATGTGTCTGTCTTGTTTTAAGATAAACACTATGGAAAATGTACATATAAGGACATCTACATAACATAGTAGTGATGACAGAAAAATGTCCAATGTGCATGCATGATCATCATAATCAGGGGCTAGGATAAAGCAGGAATTAGAAACAGTCTGTGGTCTTTGTGAGGTTAATAGTGGCATCAGAGCTTGCCTTTCTGCACATCCCTGTTCTAACCCTTTCAGCACTCTTACTGTCTTTAGCTCACATGTCAGATGCTATCCTGATAGCTCTCCTTTTACTACTAGAATGGTGAACTGATCTAAATTTATACTTTTAAATTTTTTTCATCTGTATCATTTTCATATTTTTTCATCCTATCAAAAAAAAGGACAGTGCACATTTCCTGATATAATTTAGACTCATATCACGCTATGCTGTCACATTAATGACTCTTCCTCATTATACACAGAGCAGAGAGGTGAAAAGATACACATGCTTTTTCATACCTGTTTATCTGAAATATTTACATTGATGCTATGTTTACCCCTTGGATATATTACCAATATACCCCATGCTATTAAATATTGTTGGATAATACAAAACTCTAGAAAGTACATTATATTTAAAGGATAATAAGTATATAATTATGAAATTTCTCACATACCACTTTAGAAGGTCCAGTGTTTTTATATATTGAATGTGTGTTTAGAAACCTAAATGTATGTAGGTCATCACTCTTCTTTTATTCACTTACACTTTTTATTGGTTATTTTATTTATTTACATTTCAAATGTTGTCCCCTTTACCTTTTTTGTCTCCTGCCTACAATAAACATGAATTAGTGTTTATTATAATACACACATCTAGGATTTTCTCTCTTTAGTGATATAAAGAATTATAAATAACTATAGTAATTATAGCAGATAGGTTTAATAACATTACTATTTCAACTTAACAATTCACAAGACAATGGCTTCCAATTATTTTAAATATTCTTCACTCTAGTTGTAATTATGTAATCAGTTCCCCAAATTCTGAAGGTAGTTTGTTTCTTTGACCAGTATAAACAAACACTCAAGAGTATCATAACAAGATATTCAAAATTGTAAAAAAGATAGGAATATATGAAATATTTTCTCTGTAAATGGGTTTGAAATGAAGAAGAAAAATGATAAATGTTTGTGGGGCGGTGGACTGTAAGAAGCACCTGGGTGCTTGGTCGAGTGTAGGCCTGGAACCAGGACCCTTATTAGACAGCAGGCTCTGCTCCCACGCCCTGTTCTTCTCATTTAGCCTCGGCCCTCCACAGCCCCTCCTACAGAGAGGCTATGGCCATCAGTCACGAGGAACAGAGGAATAGTGCCTCAGGCTCTCCCACATGCAGATGATGTTTCTCCAAGCTCTCAGACCTAGCCAATAGGCGTTATCTGCTGCCAGACCCTAACCCACCCTGAAACTGTATATAAGGGCTTTATTCAGGGGAAGTAAAGCACGCAAGAATCATCCTGGTGTCCAAGAGTTACTGTCACAAGAGATGTAACACTTAGGGGAGAGATCTGCTCTCCCGGAACCTGCCTGGAACACCAAGCTGCCTCTTTGCCAGTGGCTTCTTATCCACTCAGCATGCAGAGACAGGTGCAGCACCTGAGAGTGACAGGGCTGTGACAGCAGCAATCAAGCAGAGGCAGCAGCAGGGGCAAGCAATCTCCCCATTTCTCCTCCTGCTTGCAATCTGTGCCCTTTGGCCATGACCTCCTGCACCAGGCCTGGCTGGAGACCTTCAGACAGTGGAGAAACAGGCAGAGGCTGCAGCAGAGACAGTAGTGAACCCTCCCTGCTCTCACCCTGTCCCCAACTGGGAGATTGTTGTGGAACACTCCCAGGAACAAGGGACCCACAAATATTCATAGTTAAAAATTTTGGTTCTGAAAGACATAGATAAAGAAATACATTGTAAAGTGAATCCATCTCAGTGTAGGTTATAGTCTAACTGTGACAAAAGATTCTAAAGTTCTTAAATTGATAAGAATGTAACATTTTCAAGGTCAATGGATCTGCAATGCTAAGATAAAATTCCAAAATACTTTCAGCAGAATCCACAGGTGTAAGACATTATAATATAGATTTGCTTAATGCAGCATTGTAGAAAATTATGTAAATGTGTAATTTTTGGCCTTTACACTGACAAATTACTAAAAAGGTTCTTTGAGGTGATTTCCTAGGGAGAAAGAAACAAGCTTTTGGTTTACATAACCTTTTCAGAGTCAGAGAACTCACAATGTAAAATAATGTCAAGTCTCAACACCATATAATGACTGAGGGTAATGACGCATATAATCATATTATCAGTTAATTTTATAGAAATAGGTAGTAGTGATACAAATATCAAATGGGGTATTTATTTCCCTATATACAATTTACATTTTAGCTAAGTATTTTTTTACAACTAAATGACATGTAAAAGTTATTGCAGAAAAGAGACTCATGATTCTAGTCTTGTGATTAACTTTACACATAAGGTATAGGAAAATATGTTAAATAGAACATATTAAAAATTAATATTATACTTCTAAAATTAATTTTGTAGAAGTCAAAGGAATCAGGTATACCAGGAGAACATAACACACAGAATCAACTAAATACGACTCATAAAGCCTCCCTCACAAAGGCAATCACTGAGCCTGCATAGGTCTGCACTAGGTCCTATGCCAACATGTGGAGGTTGTTTATCTTGAGGTTTCTATGGGACTCCTAAGAGTGGGAGTGGGATGTGGCTGACTATTTTGCCTACTCTTGTGATTTTTTTTCTATTGGGTTGCATCATCCAGCCTTATTATGAGAGTTTATGCCTAGTCTTATTGCACTTGTTATGCTGTGTTCAGTTGATATCACTGAGAGGTCTGCTCTTTTCTGATGAACAATGGAGGAGCAGTGGATATTTGGGAGAGAGAAGATATAAGAGGAGGGGAAATGAGAGGAGTGGGTTTTATGGAGGCTGAGGTCAAAATGTGTTGTATGAAAAAGAAATTTTAAAAGAGAAGCGCATTTTCAATTGGATGTGTTAAAAATTAATCACGTACTAGACTTACAAAATTAATTTTGTTAAAGAGATATCTTCACATTGCAGTGTATCATTTGTTATACATTACAAAAATGAAGCAAAGATATAGAATAACATATATTTTTGAAATTGCATAAAATGCACTTTTTCTTTTGGGGGAGGAGATCAAGGTCAAACCATATAGCTCTGATTGACTTGGAACTTACTCTGTAAACGAGCCTACCCTCTAACTCACAGGAATATTCCTGCATTATCACTCAAGTACATAGATTAAAGGCCTTAATCACTGCTATTATTCTCTATACATACAAAGTAATAAACCACCCTCTAATTTTATTGTCTTTATATCCATAGAATATTCATTCTTACTGTCCTCCACAGAGAACTATTTTTTTTCATCAGATGTTGACTAATATGGAGGCTTACAATTGCCAAAGGTGCAAAGAATAAGACACCAAGGTATATAAAGCCCCAAGATGGAACCCATATGCCATACCTACTTCTTCCAAGCCTTAGAGATAATCTTGAAAAATGATACAGAAAGACTATAATATTCAGAGACAGTAGATAGCTACAGTGAAGCAGTGTTTTCCACATATAACAAAGAACACATAAACTCACAGTGGCTATGAATATCAAAGGATCTGCACAAGATTAAGCCCAGAAAAGCCAGGCATGAAGGAGCAAGAAACTATTGGTAATTGATGATGCTGGGAAAGGGAGAGTCAGTTCTCTCAGGTATATGACTATGCTCCTGTAGATAGCCTTTCATCCATGTTCATATAGCTGGATCTAAATTGGCTCTGAATTTTTAAAAAAGACCACTTAAAATTTTGATGAAGTAGCAGACGCAGACAAAAGAAGTAGAGATGAGTTAGAGTTGGTTAAACGTCTTCCATGTGTGTATAAAATTATGAGATTATAAACATTTAATTTCAGTTTGACTGTTTCATAAATAAGGTAACAACACTACATACAATAAGTCCATTACAACTAAATAATGGCATGATATTTGAAAAATGTATATCTTATCTATTATTATAATTCTCTAAAAAGTAGTATTTAGTTATAAGGTAATTTAAAAACAATTTTTCAAAAAGATATGTCCTCCAGCATAAAGAATGTAACACAGAAACACATATAAGTACCTAGATGTAGAAATAAAAAAAATGAAGAGTTCATCTGAAATAAAAGATATTAAAATTCACGTTTTCTGAAATGTGCAACAAAAGGACACATTGAAGCAAGGCTGAAAGTACATAACCAAAACAACGAATAATCGACAGTGAGCAATTTACATGAAAAAGCTCATGGAAGAAAACCACTGAGGAGAAAATAAAAGAAATATTATAAAGATGTGCATTTTAAATGAGAAACATACTTAAATATCATCTTGAGAAGTAATTCAAAAACTCTATTTAAAGCTGTAACAAGTTTTCAAAAAGCAATTATAGAACAGTACATGCATGCCTATTAATACTCTCTTTATGCTGACCATTCAAGTGGGCAGACAGGCTTTAAAGAATTTTCATTTTCTTCATAGTGACTGAGCTTCGCTATTTTTAGCCGAGTGCAGATAATCACCTCTCAGAAATCCAATGCCCAGTGCATTATTTGTCTTCCTTCTGTCTATCATTTGCAAGCTACCTTGAGCCATTCTACAGGGAACAATGGGAACATGAGATAAGATAACGTACATTTCCATCTTCAGATATAGGGCAAACAAATGTCAAGCATGACTGTGACTTTTTTTTTCCTTTTTCTTTTTTTTTCTTTTGTTTACAGAATGCTTGCCATTGACTACTTTTTTAAAAAGTTCGACCTTAACAAACAAACATATAATGTACAGGAGCTGTAATTTCTGAAAGCTTTAGAAATATACAATCACTGCCAGGCAGTAGTGGCGCACGCCTTTAATCCCAGCACCTTGAAGGCAGACGCAGGCGGATTTCTGAGTTCGAGGCCAGCCTGGTCTACAGAGTGAGTTCCAGGACAGCCAGGACTACACAGAGAAACCCTGTCTTGAAAAACCAAAAAGAAAAAAAAATACAATCACATAAAGTAAATGATTTTTAGGATGTTGTGGATTATGTTCAGTTATTTTTCCCTTTGGTTAATGAAAGAACTAGTCAACACACAAAACACATACTCATCTAATTGGGATTTTAAAGATCAAAGTTTAAAAATACCCTAAATTCTGTACCTGTTCAAGAAAAGTCATGTTCACTGAAAACCAACTGAAGCCCGACTGCAGGTCTATACTATAATTTATACAACTGCTTACTACCTTATAATTACATAGCATCTTTCATTTGAAACAGAAGTTGTTACTGGAAACAGTTTTCAATCTTTGGCCATCTGAAGTGAACTTTCCTAAGAAATTCAAATGTAAATGTATACATTGTGACTTGGCCACCACAGCTCCGGTCTTTATTGGTTGTGGTTTTATACAGTGGCATCTGTCATTGCAAAGAGAAAAAATTGATATGAGATAAACACTACACTTGTCCATGGGAATAAGAAGAGATGTTTATAGGTTTTTATCAGGGATGACACCACTCACTCCTGCACATAAATCTCAGAGAGCTTTGAGAAAGATGGGGTAGAAAAAAAATGCATGAGCAAGATCAGGAAGTTCTCTATAAGTTGTGTCTCCTCTTTCTGTCAGACACAATATTCATAAAGTCTCATCAATATCGTTGATCAAACATATACTCGAGAGGACAACAGCAATGGAGTTGCCTAAGCCAACTTGGAAAAACCCAGAATGCATCAGTCTTAAATAAGGAACCAGACAAGTCAGAGGAGCAGGGGGAAACCTGAGAAATACACTTCCCCAGGAAGAGCACAACAATTGGTTGTCAGATGTCATATGTTCAGCCCTGAAAATATTCACACAAGTAACATTTTCCAACCCTAGTGGATTATATTTAGTAATATTCATGTATCTAAATATAGGTATGCATACATATGCGATATCATTTAATGAAAGAAGAGATGATGATCTTGAAGGAGAGGAGAGAAAGGTATATGTAAAAATTTAGAGAGAGAAAAGAAAAGGGGGAATTGTTATAACTGTATTATAATTAAAAATAAAGGAAATAAAAGAAAACATTTCCAAATTTTGTAAGGTAGAAAATTATGCCTTATAAATCTCATATTAATTTCCTTATGCTGAATATCTTTTAGAGTAGGATTTTAGTTTAATCTAATTGGTAGATTAATTGTTCTGTGAATGCATTATTTCTCTATGTAAATTTAATTTGCTTTTCTTATGTTTCTGAGTCAAATATTTTCTGTGGTACTTAAAATATATATATATTATCATAGACATATAGAAAGAAAACATAACAAATGCAATTGCATTTGGAATAAAGCAATATATTGTAATAAATATTAGTGTCTACTGTGAGTTTCTAGTCCACCTTTGATCATTCAGTTACTAGATTAAAAAAAAATGTAACTTTTATATTTGTAATAAGCTTTAATGCACTAGAGCTGGGCAGATATAAAGCCTTTAGAGATGCCAACATGGTGGCATAAAATTGTAAATTATCTGCCAATTAGAAGTTAATTGGGTCTGGCCTTGCCTCTTTGAGCTCCAGTGAGCTAAGAAATACATCCGTGTTTGTAAGATAACAGGAATGGGTTGCCAGCATTGCTGACAGAAACAATAGTCTAGAACTTACGTCATCAGACGCCAACAAGGCACACAGGATAAACGTTTTAAAATGTTTACTTTATCTTATCATGTCTATGTTTGTGTGTGTTTGTGCATACGACTGTTAGGTGTGTACAGATCCAGAGAGGGCTTGTGGTCCTTTGGAGATGGACTTACAGGAAGTTGTTGAGTGGCTTGCTGTGCATTCTAGGAACTTAATTAACTCTGTTTGTCTTCCAAAACCAGCATGAGTCCATTACAATTCTTGATCTGTCTAGTCCCCAAAATTTACATTTCATAAAATGTACCTTTCTAGCAGGCACTACACTTTTTTAAACATATATCCCCAACTCTAAGCTAGCGCATCAAAATCTCTTAACGCCTATAATAATCTCAGATCATGAAATGCAGCAGATAACAACAGGTTTGCTTCAATGTCGGTAAAACTTTCATTTTAAAGGTGACATTTTTAAAATCACCTTCCCTTATCAGGACAAGAAAAGGTAAAAATAAGCAATTTTCTTTCATTTATGAGCCATGAAAAGATAATTTCTTGTATTTCTGAGGAACCTTGATTACAAGTTATTTTGTTGTTGTTGTTGTTGTTGTTGTTGTTGTTGTTGTTAGTGGTGGTGGTGGTGGTGGTGGTGGTTGTGGTGGTGGTGGTGGGCTACTTAAGGTCTGAAAGTAAAATAACATGCAGTGAAGTCACTAGGGGAATAGAATGAGGATCTGAATCTCAGTGTAGTTTCACTCTCATAATTTTAGTGAACAGTGTAAGAATTCCTGTGGATGTGAAAATCCCAGGATGTTCAAGCAATTTGTATAAAACACCAAGGAAATATTTGTACATAGCCTAGGAAAGCATTCCACTCATTCCCTGTAAAATATGTAAACAAAGGTATCCCAAAACTACAAAAATGTCTATTGTAATATACTACTTAAAGACAATGGCAATAAAAGAAAATATCCCCATATTTTATGCTTTAAGATATTAGTTTTACTTAGACCTGAGTTTGGCTAAAACCATTGAATCGTATATTTTTAACCTACAACTGTCACAGTGATGAAGTACATTTTTATGATTTCATAAATGTTCAAAATAAAACCAACATTTAAAAAAAATCACAGACTGTTATTTTATCCTGCTCCCTGTACCAGTAACAACTCTTGTGAAAGATGATGTGTCTTAAGCATTTCAGGATCATTAGAAAGGAGCATTGTGAAAACCATCCTTAAAATTTTTTCTGTGAAAATAACCTCGTTTTCTGTGAAATGTCTGTTACAAAGTAAATGTGGGAAACTCAGGACAGAGAAGTGTTTTCCAATTTTCTTATTGTGTTCATTCACTGACTAGCCATGCTTTAGTGTTAACAGTTGTTTTCCTCATTTTATTCTTTGCCTTCTTTGCCACAGTATTTGATATCCACATGCCACAATAGCATTGTCAAGCATTTCCTAACCAGACGTTACTTTGATGATCTCCTACCGCTCTTCCACTTTGTCTGAATGCTCTGTGCTAGAAAATTGATAAACCAAATCTTGGGACACTGCATTTAACTCCTGACTAAAGTCATTCTACCTATCAAAAATTTACTTCTCGCTGGGAAGTAACTTTTCAGACACAGCCACACTTTCCAATTGTTCTTCTGCAGTGATGTAAGTAAGAAATGCAGTAAGTGCAAAGTGGCAGAAAATTTTTCTTTTATCATTACCATTTAAACCCTAATCACAGCTCCTGTGATGGATGCCATTTTGCAAAGTTGGATTTGACACATCAAGAAAAATTATAGAGAATTATAAATTAAAGATTTTGAAATATAAAAGGAAAAAATAAAAGAGATGTTTTATTTACTAATGAGATACTAAAATCTGAATGTTGTTTCTGTGTGAGTTTAAAAAGCAGAAACAATAAAATATTTAGCTCCGATATTTGCAAATATAAGAAAAGGAAAGAAAAGAAAAAAGAAAAGAAAAGAAAAGAAAAGAAAAGAAAAGAAAAGAAAAGAAGGTAAAATTCTCTTGGTCCAGGTGACTTTGGGACAAGTGGAACCAAAAATTGGGAAGGTAAGTGGATTTAGAAACCCCAGTAATTCTCTTATCTGAGAACTGTAGAACTGCTCCCATCCCATGTTTCTTTCCGGAGCATGTGACCACAACACCTCACATGAGGATCTTGACAACTAGTCATGTAGCATATAACACAGAGATCTCCATGTTAATGAGGTATCTAAATGGGCCAGTCCCAAAGGATTTAGCCAATAAGCTTCATTTTTTCGGGTATTCCTTCCTGCAAAAGATATTTAATCTCTGGTGCACCCTGAGTAAGTAGTACTGCATCCATTTTCCACTATGAATAAACAATTTAGACAAGCAAGAACTTTCTCTCTCATTAAGAGGTGCCTTGGAGGGCAGCCATCCTCATACAGAGCCATGCTCCCTAAGTCTCCCACCAAAGGCCCCTCTGCACTCTAGAAACTCATCCCTGAGCTAAACTGGAGTTTTCTCTTCCCCATCACCAGCCTACAGGACCCCCTCATTAATTGTGATTCTCAGTGGTGTCTGACTGCTTGGGAATTAAAATTTGTTGGAAATGAATCACCTGGCATCAGACACTACAGAAATCTTGATCCAGACTGACTGGATTTTCATTGTTATCTCTATGGTTCACTTCTCTGACTGACACCTGCAAAGACACCTTCAATAAGGGGTAATTTTTAGCTTCACATTTAAATCACTGTTTCAGTTATGAAATATAAAGCACCCACTGAAGTGGGCAAAGAATTTATTTCACACCAAGATAAGTTTCCAGAGATATTCCTAAATGTTGAATGTCCTGTGAGATTATGTAAAAGCATACAATCAAAAAGGCAAAATAAAGAGCATGAGAGGCGACTAATCAGTCAAGAACTCTGACTGGTCTTATGTTGGACACACAGTTAATTCCTGATACCTATTTGGTAGCTCACAAACAGCTGTAATTCCAATTCTATATATCCAACAACTTCTTCTGGCCACACTCTCACCAGGGACACAACTGGTAAATCCATATATACAGGTAGGCAAAAGTCTCTTATGCATATTATATATTATTTAAAAAAACATTAATGAAAGACACTAACAGATTAGGAAAAAGAAAGAAGTTTTCTAGGGTGATAATACTTTCTTTTTTTAGATTTAATAACTTGTGTAATTATGATTTATTTTACTAAATTAAACACACAAAAATAAAAGAAGTAATAAATATATAGATTAAAAGGATATTTCTGTAGAAGTAACCTTCTAATATAATATAGTTAAGAAATAATCTTACTAGAATATATGTATAATTGTGTGTTATTAACTCTGATTTAAATAATATGAGCTTAGAATGTCCATTTCTATGGCAACATTGGATGTAAAGATTATGAGCCCAAATAAACCTATTTTTCCTTAGGTTGCTTTTGTTAGTTACTTAGTTGAGCAACTAGTAAATTACTAAATACAATGTCAAAGTGATGTGGGTATGTTTCTATTCCCTGTTATTAAATACTTGAATAAATAGCTTAGGAATAGAAGGATTTAATTTGAGGTGTGTTTTATAATGTTTTCCAGAGAGCTGGCTCTGAAATGTTTTAGTCTGAAGTGAGGCAAGGCATCTTGGGAGAATGTGTAGGCAAAGATGTTTTTCACTTCACGATGATTGACAGCTTCAGTGGAGGAGGCACAGGGAACAATGTCTTTGCTTCTAGGACATACCACTGGAAAGTACTTCCTCCAATGATACACTTCCTCTTAAGGTTCCCTGACTCCCAGTAAAGCCTTCCTATTTTCATTCTTCCAAGGGATTAATCCACTAATTAATCTACAAAGCTCTAAATCTAATCATTCCATGAAATCCCAAAATGAAGGTATTTTTGCATTTTGTACATAAATCTGATTATGATATTTTTAACTGAATTCATCCATCTTAGTAGAAAAAATGAGAGAGATGTTGAGGCGATGCCTAAGAAGGACAACTCTCAGTCAGTACCTGTTAAAACCCATTGTTCTGTGTGTTGTGTAACTGTTTGGTGACTAAAAAAAAAAACTTCTCACCTCAAAGAGAATAAGAGATTGTTTATTCTGTAGGAAAAGATGAGTGAACATGACCCAGAAATATAAGGGTAGGAAAATGACTGGCAAAAGGCCCCTAACTCAGTGTGCAAAGACAAAGAGTGTTTATTCTGTAGAAACAACAAGCATGTGAGGGTCAGCCATTTTTGAAATTGAAACCCCAAACAAAGGCTCTCTGTCCTACTTATAGGGAACTGGAAGAACTCTCTAGAATTAGATAATCTAAAATTCCATTGGAGGGTGCTATAGGGTCACAGTTGGCAGGTGTTCTGTATGCCTATATCATGAGTGTTTAACTATAATATAGAAGTTCCCAGCACAGATGGAAGGTATTTTTCCATTTTGACGTTGGATCCAGACTGTTGTCTGGGAGGGGGTTTTATAACCTTGTTTCTGGATTTTATAGACTGTTCCTGGATCTGTTGTCTAACAGCTTAGTCTCTGGAACTTGTGGTTTTCTTTTTAAAACCTATCCTAGTCCTTTAATGGAGATAAGTGGAGTTTTTGCTGCCCTTTCAGAAACATATATTTAGATTACCTCAGCTTTTATGTTTCAATAACATTAGCAGTTTGAGGGTGTTTTTATAGTAACAGAATAAAGGAAGCCATGAATCAATGTATCTGGGCAATAAAGCTCAGAATCCCTACCCCTCTTTGATGTAATTTTCCTGTCTAGTATTTCCACCAAAGTATAAGAAAAGTTCTTTGATTCAAAGGTTTTCAGATATTTTAGTGGAAACATTAGGTAAGTAACTTAACAGCAAAAAGTGGAGAAAGATTCTCAGCTATGGGCTCCAGATACCGATAGGACTCGGAGACTTTTGGGTGATTTTGCAATTAATATATTTCAAAAGACTTTATCTATTACTCAAAGAATGTTAGCTCAGACTTGGCCATGTATATTTAGGATGTGTCCTATATAGAAAAGGCGTATCTGAAGTGGAAACTTAAGGGTTCTTTTGAAAGCCAATTGTGTTGGATGGTGTTTTGCAGGGGCAAACATGTGAAGAAACATTTTCCTAATGTGGACACAGGTGAAAGTCTATCGCACACTGGTGAAGCTGATGCAGGAGGAAGGATGTTCTGCTAAATCAAGCATGTGAAAGGACATGTGATGAAGGATTCTTTGATAACAACACTCATGTATTGGTCCCCCTTACATTGCATAGTTGAACTCCATATGCCAAGACTCCATAAAGAGAAATGCACCAAAATCTGGTGTTGTACCAGGGAGTTTTTTGCTACTTCCTTGGACTGGGGATAATTTGGCAGAGTGGTGTCAGCTGAGACAAGACTCATGCTGAGGCAAGACCTGTAGCAGATACTCAATGTTTGGAGGGAGTCTAAATAGGATTCGATAGACAGTGGAGGAAACTGAGCTTGGCTTGCCTTTGCTAGCTGTGCAAAGCTTATAGGTCTCTCATTTTTTCTGATCTTGGCTTTCTTAAGAGAGGGACAGCCAAGAACTTTTCCTGGTGTGTCTCACAGGTCCCTCCTACTGATTCATGCTAAAGCTGAAGCCTGACTGTTTCTGCTATGTCATGCTACTGCTGCTGATTTGTGTTTGCTGTTCTGACTCTACAGAACTAGACTGTTGGTGTATCCATGAAGTCATTGCTAGTGAATTGAATTGTCTCTGCTAAACTGTGAATTGAACTGCTTATTTCCAGACAATGAAGACAAGATTCACTCCAAAGTACATTTCTAAGCAGGTGCCCTTCCTCTTATGTTTGGGTTGTGGGCTACAAGGGACAATAAAGTATTTTAGAACTAACATTAAAAATAGGGGTTGAAGAACAAAGAAGTAATTTCAGACAGGAATCTAAATTTTAGGCTAGAAGAAGGAAGTAGGCTTCAGACATGAAAATGACCTTGGGCTAAGACAGAGAAGTAGGCTCAGATACTTTGGTCGTCCTGATAAGTCCTTAGAAACAGTGATCATGGGAGTGTTCATGTAATTGTGTTTAATGCCTTGCTTTTTCTTTGACTATTTTTGTTTATTGTCTTGCTTGTTCCTTGACTATTTGCATCTATTGTATTGCTAGACCCTCAACCTAGAACTGACCTTAATACATGCATGTAATCAAAATTGTATAAAAGCATAAAGGAAGAGGGGGTATAGGATATGGGGTTCTAGGGAGGGAAAATGGGGAAAGGGGATGACATCTATATTGTAAATAAATAAAATATCCAATAAAATAAATAAAAATAAAAATAGGGTTTGAAAAAAAATTAATATTTCTCATATCTCTTTAGAGACTAAATATACACCAATGTAAATTGTCATCATGTTCAGGACCTACAACATTCCAACCTTCCCAGGTCACTGAAAATCTCATCGGTTAATCAGTCCTCCAGAGGGATCATTGAAAATATGGTGCTTTTTTAAAACATCCATTCTCACATAAAATTTTGAATGTCTTAATAATTTTTCACTTATTAAGTAAATGATTTATTAGTCTTTATGAGTTACTGGCAACTCTTGTAAATTTTGATTGTAGGTTTTGAGAACAAACTTTGCATACTGTAAGAAGATATCACTCACACAATTAAATTGTTTTGTACCTTATAAATTTATATGTGAAATGTGATGATATGATCTTTATAATCTATTTTAATTATTTACTATATGTGAATGTTTAAATTTTTTATCCAGTAGCATTCTACTTTAAGTGTAACTAGATTATGAAGTATTAAAACTATTAATACACAATTGGCATTTATAGGTGAATCTCTGACATCCTATAATATAGATGTATATGAGTTACTTGAAAAATTAAGGCATGAAAATGTAAAATTTTCAATTTTAAAACCTGTTCCTTATTCCATTAACTCTTCAACTCTGTATGTCTAAAAACTATGAGAAATAGTTATTGCAATTAAAATATTCAAAAGTTATCTGAAGTTTTCTGCTATGATCTTTTTAATGGCAACACACTAAAAATTTAATGATACTGTTCTCCATAATTATCAGTAAACTTCAAATTACTATGTGGATTTTCCTCAAGTGTATATTAAAATTTGACTGAATACAACCTAAGCTGTGTATCTTGGATTTTTATTGCAACAGCATTTGCATTTGAGCAATGAAAATAATCAACTTAATTTGCCCTCCTAGAGAGCATGGAAGTGGCTTTGATTAGTCCATTGAAAGCCTGCCTTGTTTCCCTTGAGTTTGGATGCAGGGGGTAGAATTGCCAACATGATGTAACCCAGCAGGGATTCAGGGTGTCAAGGGTAAAGCTGACTGTATTAAAGACAAAAAGGAAGGCCATCAACTCGGAAGAAAAAAAAAGTTGTTTATGAAGAACCTGTCTCTCTGTCTTCTGGCAGGAATCTATCTTTATTATGGTCTTTCCATCACTAATACATGGCTTTGCTTCCTTATTGCTTATCCCATATATATTTGGAGACGTCTTTCTGTCCAGAAGATATTGAGAAACATTTGTAGTGCACAATGTGGGGGTTGTACCTATTTTTACTGTTAAGACTGGAAGATTCCATGTTTCATTGAATGTCTGGGAAAATTCTCAAGGCAATATTTAAGCAACACGGATTTAAAATACTATAATCACAAATGCACTCTAAGCCTAAAAAGCCACCATAAAGAGAGTTTGCAGTAAAAGTTAAACTCATTCAAAATAGCTTAATTGAACCCAGGTAAAAATTCAATTGTCCTTAAGATGTGCAAAACTAGAAAGTACAAATTAAAGAAAAACATTTGCATTTAATAAATATTAGAAATTATGCAAAGAATTGGGGAAACATAAAAATCAATGAAAATATTGAGTTTAGATAAACAATGTCACCTGATTTAATTTTCTGTTGCTATAAATAAAATATTCTTAGTAGGAGCAATTTAGGAAAGAATGGGTTTTATTTTATTTTATAATTTAAAGATACAGTCCATTGAAATGATAATATAAACCCCATTTTTCTCCATTTAAGGACTAGGCCTGATTTCCAAAAAAGGCACCAGCTTCAGGAATAGACCATAAGTCTCAGAAACTAGGTCATAATATACCAGCTCTAGGAACAGACCATAAAATCCAGAACAAGATCATAAAACCCTCTCACAAAGAGCAGCCTGGAGAGAACCACAAAAATGAGGAAATATCTCCTAATGGGCCATCTGTGCTGGGCAGCCCTATTTCATGACATGGTTAAATATCCTGTGACATAAGAATGCAGACCACTGACCACCTGTGACTCCCCCTAGCAACCAATCACCAATGAAATTTTAGATTACCTAATATGTCTAGAGAGTTTTCCGCACTTCCCTACAAGAAGGCATGTGTGCCTCTGTCTGGGAGTCAGCATTTCAACTCATGGTTGACTCCACATGCTGGTTGTTTCTTCAGAATAAACACTCTATGTTTTTGCATACTATCTGAGTCTGGGGTCTTCCTTCAGAGAGTTTTGGACCCTTACACCATCACAGCAAGGTAGTCAAGATATTACAAACCAAAGTAGTCAAATCCATATGTAAAACAGACAGCAAAACTTAATGCATATGTTTTTAAATTTAGCTCAAATTTTCAAATTATATATATATATATATATATATATATATATATATATATATATAATAAACTATGCAAATCTTGGAGATGGTGCAACCTACTTTTTCAGTATTTATTTCAATAGGTATATATTTATTCATGTATTTTTATTTACTTCTTTTTTCCTTAAGTTCCCTTACTAATTTGTATTCAGGATACTCTTTTCTAAAATAACATCAAAAACAAAAAAATATATCATCAATGTATAGGTTATTAAACTACTCACTATATTCTTTCTACTTAATATAACTGAGAAATTAATATCCAGGGTTATTGTTGCTGTAATGTGTATAGTCCCATCAGATATACCACATTACTGGGAAAAACAGAGCTCCCTACGGAGTTATCTGTTCCATTAATAAAATAATTTAAGAATAAAATACATTCTGATAATTTAGCTTGATATTTCTGTGTAACTCCTAACATTGGGAGTAGGGCAAATCTGACTCTTTATCCTGCTCTTGAGACCCTCTTTTTTCTGACTTGGGTAACCTTGCTCAACCTAGTCTTATTGTTGTGCCTAGTCTTATTTTAATGTGTTATGCCATGTTCCTTTGATATCCCTGAGAGGCATGCTCATTTTTAGAAAGAAAATGGAGAATCAGTGGATTTGCAGAAGAAAGATTAGGGTTAGGGGAATAGGAGGAGCGGATGAGGAGAAACTGTAGTCAGAGTGTAATGTATGCTACAAGAATTTTAAAAAGGAAAAAAAAAGGAACAATGGAGTCACTTAAGAATGACAGGGGATTGGGAAGAAACTGTTAGAAGGAGGAGAAGCCATAATCAGGATGTATAATGTGAGAAACAAACCTGATTGGTGGAATTAAACAGAAACTTGGGGACAATGTTATTAGATATTAAAAAGAATAGCCACAGGGCAGACAAGCTATAAATCTCAGCAGTTACCCTCAGGAAGAAAGGGATAATCTCAAAGTTTTCTCATCGCCACTCCTTTCCTAAATAATTCTTTCTACGTCAAAGTATTAAACTAGCCATCACGCACTCCACTTGGAACACACACATTTACAATGTTCATCAGCTTAAGAGTCTATACGTTTGAAATCCTAGCACCCTCATCATCAGAGAGGCTTCTTCAAGCAGCTAATACGAGCGAATGCAGAGACCCACAGGAAAACATTACAGAGCTCTGGGAACTCCCGAAAGAGGCAGAGAAAAGAGGTTAGGTACAAGAGGGATCGAGGACACTAGAACACGCCTGATAAAACCAACTAAGTAGTGTTACCCTAGCCCTTGGCGCTTGGGAGTAGGAGTTAAGAAGGTGTAGAATCAACTAGACTCTAGGACTCAGGCAAAGAGAAGAAGCAGACTTGTTTATTGTAGTAGTGATGCCCCTTTATATCCTCCTCCCATGTCCCTTTGGTCCATAACTGCTTGTCTGGCACAGCTGGCACCAGCTAATTGGCTGCCCATTCGCATGCTCTGTCTTTGTTCATCTCTAGGGATTAGGCAGATTCTGGGGTTAGTAAATGCTGAGGTGCCTGCTGCACATGTGTGGGCCATTGTGGGCTGCTACTCAGCACGATTATAAAGCAGGACTCATAGGGGCTCAAAGAGACTGAAGTAGTAACCGCTTAGTAAAAACTAAGAGGGTCTGTGTTAGGCCCTCTGCATATGTGCTGTGATTATTTTGTGTGAATCCTAACAGTTGGATAGTGATATCTCTGATTTGTCTGCTCCTGGTACCCTTTTTGTTTTACTCGTATACCCAATCCAGCCTTGATATGATATGTATGATATATGATATGATTGATATGATATGATATGATATGATATGATATGATATGATATGAGGGTTTGTACCAAGTTTAAATGGATCTTGTTATCACATGTTTGGTTGATAATATGGGGATGCCAACTATTTTCTGAAGGGAGATGGAGGAGCAATGGATCTTGGGGAAGATTGCAGAGAACTGGAAGGAGTAGAGGGAGGGGAGTTTGTGGTCTGGAAGTATTCTATGAGAGAATAAAGACAAAGAAAACAAAATTAAAATACCTGATATATATATATATATATATATATATATATATATATGCACACAATGTTTCCATGAGATAGCATTTATGTTTAAAGGAATATAAAATATATTCTGATCCAAATAAAAGTAAACATACACACTTTTTTAAATTGCACTGCTTCACTCTGACACACGGAGCAGCAGCAACATTTATAATCCCTGAAAGAAGGTGTAAGCAAAACCACAGGGAAGCCACCTATTGAACTGACAGATCCATAGTTGGAAAGGTGTTTTTTTATTAAAGATGAGAAAGAGAATTGCCAGAGGCCTTTGGGGAATTCCAAGGCCACAATGTCTGCCTCTTCAGCTCCAAGAGGAGAGAAATCTGATTAAGGACAGGCTACGTCTCTTGGGAGAGGAGAAAAACTTACAGGCTTATATAGAAAAACCACAGATGCAAGGTCTGGGAGGAAATTTTATGAAGCATAGCAGCCTAGAATTTTAGGGTGGTAGAGGATAGGCTTCCAGGCTTGGAGGATGCACCATAGCTACAACTCAACAGAGAAGTGACTCTTCCTGGTAGACACAGAGCTATCTACAGATTTATAGGGACAGATAAGAGTGAGCTGCTTTCTCTCTGCCAGCAGTCCCATAGTGCAGGTTGACAAGTGTGAAACTGTCATTTTGGGTCTATTCAACAAGTCTATCACTTTTTAGGGTACTCTGAAGTTTTCCTTTAGGTTCTCACAAAGATAAAGTTATGAGTAAATTCATTTACCAACTCTCATTAGCAGGATTATCATACTAACAGGACACAGCATAATGGATTTTTAAATCAATATTTCATGTGTCCCAAGGTTTGTACCTTTCAGGTTCTTTTCAAGTTTAGCTTAATTTCCAAGAATTATTTCAAAACAATGGAGATACAAAATCAGAGTTAGAAGTTTTTGATAGTAGTTTGTTATTAAAAATAAAGAAAAATATCTCCAACTAATTTGTCTGCAAGGCTGCAGCATTCAGTGTCTCCTTGGTCATAATTTCCTAGCTATTATTAATCCTGTATGTCAGAAACATAATATGCTATGTTTATGCTTTTTGGCTATGTTAGAATCCATTGAGCAACAATAAATTTATAAATTTGGTCATGTTGGCTGCAATTTGCTAAATAATAGTAATTTCCCTTCATAAAACGGTTGTTGTCATTCACAGTTTGCTGTTATTGTAATTTTAATTAACGATGAATGACTAGTATTAACTCTCTGATCCCATACTTGAGCTAGTTAGAATATTGAGTTCAATTAGAAAGGGCTGAAATTGCTACAAGCCACACTACAGAGCCCAGATACTGAGGCATAAGTCTATGCAATTAATGCATAAGACTGAACCCTGAAAGAAAAAAAGGACAGCTAGATGGGTGGACAGCAAATAGAACAACATGCTTCAGTTGTTCTGGAAACCCAAGGATATTCAGGAGTTCTCTGCATTTTGGTCCCTTGGTGGTCATGTTGAATGGTTCTATGAACTCAGTGCAGATAATGCTAGCACTTCTGTTCATATTTTATGGGACTCAAGCAGTGATGTATTCTTTATTTTCAGGATTTATTTAAAAAGATTATGGACCTGAATTTTCAAAGATACTTAATCACTTTTATTAGTATATATAGTGATGAATTTTATCCTGGCTTCCACATACATTTGTGACATGCTTTATTTGTGCCACATAATTTCTATTAAATTCACAATAAGCATATGTGCAAATAAGGTGTAAAACAACTGTGTTAATATAATAGTATTCAAAACTTGGTCTAAATATTACCTTGAAAATAGAAGAACCCAACGCAAAGCATAGTTTGATTTTTTTTTCACACAATGTAAAGCTTGGCAGTAAGCCAGATCTGGACACAGTATATTAATATGGAACAATAGGATAAAGAAATATAATGAACTCCAACAAAGTGCAGAACTAACAGAATCAGACTCCAGTTTAAGTGTTGTATCAAAATTAAGTTTGCAACATACACTAGCATATTAGCAATCCACATAGAATAATTATAGATTTGTTTGCATGCAAGCTTTACCTCTCATATACCTGTATTCCTGATCTCATTTGTGAAGGACAGAAATATGTCTTATCTCTACATTCCCACTTTTTGGCAATGAATCAATTGATGAAAATCAGATAAACAGAAGAGAAACCATATTTAACTTGGCTAATATAAGTCATACAAGTCACATTTGCAATGTGCATAGCAATACACAGTAGTCTCATAAAAATATGATTGTTGCTGGGCGGTGGTGGCACATGCCTTTAATCCCAGCACTTGAGAGGCAGAGGCAGGTGGATTTCTGAG
>JANHMN010000011.1:62266229-62291066 GCA_030674055.1 Rhabdomys pumilio
AACAATCATATATATATATGATTGTTGAAGAATGTTGTATAAAATTGCCTTGTTTTGGCTTATATTTCACTAAGATAAAGATTTCTTCTGAGCAATTCTCTTGCAACATTCCAATGAAGATGCATGTTTCCTTCTTATTGGAATGTCTTTTTAGATCTAATGCTACTTTTCAAATTACCCAATCTTCACTAAGCAACAGTGGATATGCAAACAATGAATATTTGGAGAAGGGCATATATTCTCAGATATCTGGATATTACAAAACAGACCTAAGTTATATAAAAAGCAACTGTAGTTCAACACTTAGAGTTAGGTCAGAAAATATGAATGTTGAATCTATATCTTTTAATCACGTGACAGAGGTATCATAAACATGATTAACCTCTTAGAATACAGTCTAGACAACTTTCTGTCCTTTTTACCTTGTAACATAGTGATAGATTAAAAACTATTTTTTTTTTTTGATACAAAAGGCACAATCTTATTGGACAGTATAAGTCCCGGTGATTTGATCTCTAAGTAGCAGAGTTGATTTCCAGTTTGTCACACCCTCAGAAGTCTTCTAAAATTGTCCACTCAACAAACATGAGTATTAACTCTGCTGTTATCTTGATGAGACTCAAACCCATCAACAAAATAAATTCTTGTATACATCCATGATAAAGTTTTTAGATAAATCAGTTGGGGTAGAAAGATAATCTTAATACCAGTGACACAATTCTGTGGGATAGTGTTCTGGACTACAAAATAAAGAAAGTGAATTAACATGAGCATCCACAACTCTATGCTTCCTGGCAGTGGATGCCATGTGTCCAGTTTTTTTTTTTTTTAACATCATCATAATTAGTAAGTCTGATTTCTCTTCATTGTATTCTATTGTGAGAATAATAAATATTTTAAATGCTAGAAAAATGCAGAGATATTTTAACACTAATGTGTCTGTAGTATCCTATATTATAATTGTTAGCTTTCAAGGCAAAAAAAAAGCCTGAAAAAAAATAATGACTATATTACAAAGGTATCTATATAGACAAACAGGGATGTATTTATTAAAGATACCTTGAGAGTTAACACATGACACAATCAAGAATTACTATGGAAGAGGAATCTCCAAGAGGGATTTGGTACATTTAATTGGCTTGTATATGTATCTGAACAGATTGTCTTAAATATGGTAACTGTTGTGGGAAGCCAGCCCACCGAACATGGCACCATTCCCTAGACAGGAGTTCCTTCACTGTGCATGAGAAACTGAACATATTGTTGAAGTCCACTGGTGTCCTAGCCATGTAGTACAATTGTTTGTACTACAGCCTTTTAAGTGTCAACTTTTTATAAATGGTAGTATTCCATGAGCCGGATTTCAGACCAGTTCTATATCAATTTGCCAAACCCTGGTATGAAGTATATAGTGTCTTCAGCAAGAGGAACTGTGCTCCCCTTGGACTGTCCTGACTAACATCGTGAAAGTAGATTTTGCATGCATGGTACTGAGGCTTTCCAAATAAAGATTTTGAAGATTCTTAAATTTTTTTCCAAGGAGAAGATCATAATACAGTAGAAAAGAATAGATATGGATAAGAAATTGCATGATTTACTGTGAATGAGCAAACTGGCAATAACTAATATCATTATAGAACACTTGGGAGACATTGGAATTAATCAGTGCAGGTACTGTAGTAATATGCCTTAAACTGATGTACAACCTAGATCAGTAATTTTTTAAATCAAGTCAATCATACTTCAAGGGTGGTCAGAAAGCATTTAATTAAAAAGGCACTTTCAGGGAGGTGACTGTAGAGATATTTTATTTCATCTATCTTCTTAGAGATTTGTTCCATTGAGTTGTTACTTTTGCACTTTAAAGTAGTCTCCATTAGTTAAATTGGTCACCACATGATAAATAGGGTGATGTAAATATTTTAGTTATCCAGTGCCCTTATATAATTAAAAATAAGTGTTCAAGAGAGACTCATTAGTTGGAGATAAAATGACAGTTTCATTTTACCCCTAAATGATTTTTTTCCTAGGATACAATTTGTCAAATGTTGCTTTCAAACTATGATCATGCTTCCCCAAAGAAAAGCTGTTTGATACTTTATTTACTAGTTTTTTAGAAGATATTAATTAATGTAAACAAAGGTTTTTCATCAAGTATATATGGCGTATTTATATGTCTGTCTATATTCATAAAATATATTGTTTGTCTACTACTAGAATATAAATATTGAGGAGACCAAAATATCTAAGACTATACATTTTGTCAAGAACTTTCAACTATCCTTTAATCTGGGAATGTAAATTAAGCATATTGCAAATTAGTATAAATATGTGAGTAGTTTTTTTTCCAAAGTTTCTCAGCAAAATGGGACCAAACTGATAGACAAGCCAACCGAAGTCTAAAAACAGTGCTTGTTCACAATCAAGGATATTATTTTAGGACCAGCTTCACCAAATCACACAGGAAATACAAGATACATCTTTATATCCTTGAGAATTATTATCATGGAATTGAGTAAAGTATGCTTTCCTAACCATAAATTTATTTTCTTCATATCCATTTCAGTGCAATTCAATCTTTAAATATAAATATTAAGCTCTTCTATGATATTGTAATTGTAAATACTGGCGTCCAATTCTTTTTTAATATGTTCTTCCAACTTTGTTCTAATGTCATGATTTCATTCATTGTGCTACTAACTACTTCCTAGGCATAACTCTGGATAACATTGAATATTTAATAAAAGATATTCCTTCTTGCCATATCCAATCTGTTAAGTATTAGAATTATTAGAGAGCAGAAGAACAATAAAATTAAATGATACATAGAATAATAGCTTCTTTATTCCATCTTTACTATACCACATCATTCTTCTGATTGTGAGCAAGGAATTATACCAGAACTTGTTGAATCCTGTCTTTTGGTTCTCTAGTATGACAAAGGTAAATACTTGACTTTTCAACCAATCAGGAGCAATACACACACACACACACACACACACACACACACACACACACCTTTATATATGCAAATATATGTAGATGCTCATACACATATATACAAACATATTTGTGTATAGTCAAATAAAATAAAATAAGGCTCTATATATCAGTTTCTCTTTGTCTATCAATTTGATTCCAACTTGTTGAAAACACAGAATATAATTGTTTTCCAATTTGAACTTCAAACAACACATTGCACTTAAATTGAATTGTACTTTAATTGCTTTCAGTTATGTTTTTTAACACATAAAGGAAATAGGACAGCATATTACTTTTAGTGATATGTTAATAAAAAGAGAATGAAAAAAATGCAAAGCTGAGAGATCAGTGCAAAGAAATAGGACTTGATGAGTTTCAGTCAAGTTACTTCATCATCTTCTAGCAGAATTTTCACAGGCTAAACTATTTTCAAAGAGATGAAGGGAACTTAAGTCAAAGGACACATCTTAAGGTTTATAAAATTTCAACAGAATGATCTTGATACTTTAGTGTTGTGTTATTGTTTATATTATGCCCAGAAAATATTACCTTCACAAATAATACATTTACTTAACTCATGGAGACAAGTACTCACATTAGAGCCAAAGCTGAGTCAACCATCAGATTCTTGAATCACTTAAAGCTGAAGTTATAGAAATTGGCTTCAAAGACATTACAATCTTAATGCATCTGAAATTAGGAAAATTGGGATCTCAGTATGAGAATGTGCTTGAAGAATTTACTTTGCTGTAGAATCAAACCAGTCTATTATCCCAGCCACTTTTGAAGCTGTCATCTCATATTAAATGAATACATCAAATATTTACTTTTTAAATGTTTCTAAAGATAGAATATAACAAATTAGACATAATTATGACATTTCTGAAGTATGATTTAATGACTCCCCTTCATCTTGATTTGCATTAGGATAAATTTGTCTATCATTATGCTATCCAAATTCGTCCATTTTCCTGAAAATAAAACTTGTAAGTTTATATTTTCTTATACCTAAATAAAATTCCCATATGTGCATGTGTCACATCTTTATTGAACAATCAAAATCATCCATGTCTATTTATCTTATATGGTTCCAATTCCCTGATGTTGTAAATGCAGAAGCATAAACAGTACTATACTAGTATTTCTGTGATATGATATAAGCTCCTTTGAGATAATATTCACAAGGAAAGTTTTAGCTAAATCATATGGTAGCTCTACTTTTAATTCATTGAAGATGCCACACTCTGATAATCATAATGGTTGTAATTATTAAAACTCTTACTAGAAACAAATAAATGTTCCTCTTTTCTGACATACAGCCAGTAAACAAATGTGTTGGGAAAACTGTGTATCAGCTTGAAGAAGCATCACATTCAATTCATGTTTCTCTCTATATAAAAACAATTACACTGAAAATCACAATTTAGTGGATTAAATATATTATTGTATACTCTGAAATTATAGAATGTCTAATGGAAAATGTAGAAACTTTGTGAGGATATAAGTATAGACAAGACTTATCTCAAAACAAACAAAATCATTAATATGGACTCTAAACCCAAGAATCAATAGATGAGGCTACATGTTTTAGAAGTTTCTGCAGCAGAAGTACAAATATCTAGAGAATAGGAGGAATTCTTTACCAGCTATGCAGACAAGGACTAATATCCAGAATTTCCCAAGAGATACAACAATTTTATATAAAAACTCATTTCTTTCTTTTTTTTTAAACACTTTATTTATCAATATTTGTATAAACACATACATGCATACATATATACATACACATATAAATGATAATCAAACAATAAAATGCATTCAAAAAGTATGGGGGGGTTGAGAAGAGTGGGAGGAAGGAGAGAAAGGGGAAAGTTAGTGTTCATATATGAAATTCTCAAAAAGGAATCCAGTTTTTCAAAATGTTCAACAGACCAACCAACACTTCACAATATGAAAGCAAATATGACCTACAACCATGTAAAAGGACACCTCAACTCACTACAAACTTTGAAGTTCAAAATAAGATCAATAAAAAATTATTTCACCCAGCATACTAACACAAACCACAATAACGTTTTATAATTCAAAGTATTTCTGAGAACAAGAAAATAGATTGTCAGGAACTAAATCAGCAGAACCAGGGGTACACTGTGTGTTAATTTTTTTTGTTTGTTTGTTTGTTTGTTTGTTTTTTATCAAATCATAATTTTTACTTTTTAACACAGGGGTTATAAACACAAAAATGCAGAATGTGGGGAAGGGGATGACACAGGAACATAGATGTTCAGGGGGAGTACAGATATCTTTCAGAACAGAGTATCATCTGGGTGAAGGTTTAGGGGTCAGATCACTATGACTCTTCCTATGATTCCCTTGTCATAATCTAATTTAGTACTATCTGCCAAAGGCTGCCTATTTACAAGGTTTATGACTACTCAGTCTAGTAGTTTTCAACGAAAGCTGTCTGTTTACAATAGTTTATAGCCCTCTGTTTCAGTGTTTTTCCATAGAGACCCAAGTCTTTGTGTTAGCAGGCATATATGTCCGGCCTATTGCTGATTTTAGGCTTATGACTGATTTTAGGTTTTCAGTGTATAAGCAGGGCTGTCCCTGACATCTCCTCCCTTCTCCAAGTATAGAAGGGCTGTGGCGATTCTAATCTTGCCAAGGTGGGGATAGAGGCCTGACCTCCAGTAATTAAAGGGGACATTGTAATGGCTCCAGTCCTCCTGTCGTTGTCCAGTGAGGCATAAGGGCCATACCCGTCCCGATGTCTTTTTCCTGGAGAGGGGATACTTTTGACATCAACCCCTATGCAGTCAGGCTTGTCCCTCAGGGAACCCAGAAACATATTTTTAACTTTTATTTATATTCCCTTGCAGTGCTTAGCCTCGCAGCCTCAGCAAGAATTCAGATCGCCAGACAGAGGGGGTTCTGGGTGGCCCCTCTCTGCTTGGTCTAGGGGTGGAAGCCTCCTCTTTTAGGATGGGTGGAGATGGAACTTAGGAACACCCTGGATAGAGAAACAACCTCATCTAGACTCTCGTGGTCCTCCAAAACTAACACATGATAGTGTAACTAAATAGATTTTGCTATCAGATTATCTGTCTGTTGTTTCACAAAGTTAGTCAGCCTATTGAAGGCTCAGGGACCAAGGGAAATAAGCAAATATAACCCAATTAATAATCCCAAGATGGAAGGAAGTACGGTTAACAATCATGGAGAGGTTGAAGACCAATTCTTATACAAGCTCTCCTTTTTTCTTTCTTTCTCTGTCTTTTCTCAAGACCATCTCTGGCCTTTTTCATGTTCTATTTAATCATCCCTGTTTTGTCTATATAAAAGCAGCATTCTTCTTTAAGGGCTGTACACAAACTAGAGCTATTTACAGTCTTTTCTATTGTAAAAGAGAAAATCAGATCCAATAAATTCTTTTGGAATTTTGGGGAATCACATCAAACAGCGAAATGAGGGATTTCTTCAGATTAGTGATGTCAATCTACAGCTGTTTGATGTCCTTGTCAAAGGCCCATTGGAGGTCTGAGTAGTATAAGTCCAGAGGCCAGCATCAGGATTAGAACTCCTAATGGCAGACATCACAGGTGATTAATTTTTACCTGGAAGAGAAAAAAGAAAGGAATTTTCAGGGAAACTTCTCTTCCCTGGATGACAATTGTTATTCATCTTACTTATAATTGGGCCTGATTTTGGGGAGGTATCTATTTAATTCATTAATCCTTTTGGTGGCCATTTAGTTGTGCCTTCTGTGGTATTAAACAGTCATATCAATCCTTGGCCCCATATAGGAACTGGGTCCTGGCCATTCCATTTAAGGGTAAAAAGGTCCTTCCACATAGTTGTGACATAGTTTTTGTTGGTCTCAGCCACGCCAGAGGCAATCAGCGGGAGATTTGCTGTGAGTTTTCAGTTTTAGAAAGTTAAGAGTAAACAAGGCATGCTCCTTCCACCCTCAAAGAGTTATAAAGACACTATTTAAAGAAATATAATTCATTATTAATAATCTCTTTTATCAAAGGACTATTATAAAACAGCCAACAGTTAATCAATCTATATAATGTATCAATTAGTGAGAGCTTCTTCTACTTTTTGTAAAATTACTCCTCTTTTGTCAATTAATTGTTGAAGGAAATTAAGATTTGCATCTCTCTTAAGATTATTATACAGAGACATAAATTCTTTTGTGAAGAGCTTAAAATAAGATCTTAACCAATAAGCATCTCCTGTAAACTTTTGAAAATCATTTGAAATAAGTAAACTATCTTTCTTTCCTTTGTTTTTTGTTTTTGCTTTTTTCTTTTTTGCCAGACCAATTATCTGTTATTTCTTTTTTATTGAATATTTTACGTATTTACCTTTCACTATTATCTCCTCTTCCTTTCTCCCCCCAAACCCTTTCTCATACCCCCTCTTCCAATTTTAAAAACTCATTTCTACCAATCAACAAATATACAATAAAACATGCACACAGTTTCCTAAGAAAGAAACTCAATTGACCACTTAGCATTTTAAAATATTTTCATCATCTTTAGTCATCACAGAAGTACAAACTAAAACAACTTATCTCTCAGAATCACTCAGCACAGGCTTTGCACAACTGGGTAAAGAATAAGTTTCATATCTTCTATCTCATTGAGGCATGTGATCCAGCAGGTTAGCTGAACCTGGACATCTGTGCTCAGACTTCCAAAAGCTGTAGTTCTTTGATTTCATTTTTTTCCCCTCTGTAGTTAAGGAATGTTGTGCCACCTCTCACTGGCAGACTGATCTGATTCCTGTCTACCTGTTGAGTCTTAGAAATATCAGTTTACTTTTTGTTAGATATATTCCAAGTAAAGCCTCTTGTCTTCACCAGTTTCTTATATGAAAGAAATTGAAAGTATCAAAATCATCAAGCTAGAAACCATAGGCAGAAACTACACTAATCTCTAATTTTTGCTTTGTAAGGTGTCATACTTATACTCTTATGACACACTAACTTGAATAAATTCCTGGCTAATTCTTAGCTACAGATATTGGAGTCTGGGCTTCACACAAGTTAGAAACCACTAAATACCACTGTATGTGTTCTGTATAGGAAGTTAGTATTTCTATAACTTAGCTTCTTAAGATAATTTGGTAGAGGCATGGCTAAATGACTTTTCGAATTCATTTATTTCCCTAGTACTAGAAATTAAGCCCGCAGTTCTACACATGCTGGACATCACTCTACTCCAACAAGCTACATCACCATTATCACCTTTCAGAAGAATGGCATAACTCCTAGTGCTAGACTATCAGGAGGCTGTGAGCTGTCGATGTAGTTGGGACAAAACTACTACTCCCAGGGTCTACTGGGAGTGTGTCAAACACTCTTAGGTACTGAGCTTTTTTAATAGGCTCCTTTTTGTTTTTTTACAACATACAATATTTGTCACACTAACTAATTTCCTCAAGAAAAAAAAACAGTATTGTTCTTTGTGTAAATACAGTGTAATGAATGTGATTGGTGGGGTATAATTTGGTAAATTATCTACTTAATAATATAGATAGAAGTATGTGTATATCTGTATATATATATACATATATATATATATGCCCCGCGCAATCGTCTCACCTGCAAGAACGCACGCGGACACACCAGGATCCTTCTGCAGCAAGACGTTTATTGCGATGATGAGAGGAAGACCCAGAGCCCAAAATGGCACTGCTTATATACACCCTAGGGTGGCGTGGACATATCTGATTGGCTGCTCGCTCATCACCCCAAATGACGCCCGGAGATGGGTTGTGACTTGGCACGGTTTCGCCACTTGCACATGCGCAATTTACTTGTTTATCCGCTGGAGCACCGAATGCCAGTGCCATCTTGTAATGGCGAATGCTGTCACCGCTCGCTGTGGCTCTCTACATATATATATATTATACATACACAAACATATATGTATATATAAAGACAGAGAGTGAGAAAGTGAGAGAGAGTAACATGTTTGCAGAAAAAATTATAATTATATTGCTAGATTATATCTTTAATTTTAAGATAGGATTGTGCAAATTCTTGTTTAAAAAGAAGCTCAAATAAAACTTTCAATAGGAAAATATTTTACATTTTAATTAGTAAATTATATTATTCTACTGCTGAATCAAAATGAACAAATTATAATTTCACTTTGTTCTATTTGATCTGTTTCTGACTGCAAGGGTCCATAAGAAGAAGAGAAGGTTGGGTATATACAGTTTAAGCAGAGCTTTACATCCTTACACGATGACTTTGAAGTTAGCCAGCTTCAAACATTGATTACAATGCAATGAAAATTCAAAAGAGATGAAGTTGCAATCTTCAAAAAAAAAAAAAAAAACTTGCTCCAGTTTTACTTAAAGAATTATTCCCATTATCCTAAAGATGAGAAAAGCCTTTCCATTGTTGGAAAAATAAGTGAAGAAAATGTATGTGTATACATAGAATAGAATGTTATTCAGACTTAAACAGAGAGAGAGAGAGAGAGAGAGAGAGAAAGAGAGCCACAGGTGACAGTAAGATTCATTAAATTATTAATTATTAAATTAAATTATTAAATTAAAAAGGTCATTAAATTATACAAGCCAGATTGAGAAGGAAAAATAAGGCACATTTTTATTCTAATAATATAGCATAAATAGTAAATTTCAGGGCTGGGTAGATGGGGAATAGCTGCAGTACTACCCATATACTTACAAGGATCAGAATTTGGATCCCCAGTACCTCTGAAGAAATAATCTGAAGCCCTAATAGCCTGCCAATAATTCAGTTTAGGAGGCAGAAAATAGACATCATGAAACAATCTGGCTAATTAGACTAGTCAAATTGGAAAACATCTTGTTCAGCAAGAAACCCTGATTTTATACTTATGGTGGACAGAAATTGAGGAAGTCGCTAGACATCAACTCTGGCACAGACACACACACACACACACACACACACACACACACACACACACACACATTGGCACAGGCACACATAGACACAACACACATAGAGACACACAAACACACACAGAAACACACATACACACATGGGGTGGGGGTGAAAAGGGGGACCCATGTTCACATGTGAATGTACATAAACATATAGATGCACACCATATTTAAAAAGTAAGCAAATAAATTAATTAGTTAATAAATGAAGTAAAAATCAGAGTAGCTACACAAATAGAGAATTGTCAAGTTTCAGGAGGTGGTAGGTAGAAAATTGTAAAGCTTCAGTTAAAAATAATAACATATTTAAAGTATGTATTATACAATAGTGGATCTCAACATGACTAGAAGTTAGGTTTTTAACAGTGGAAAATCCTTTTTAATATAACAAATCATTGTTATAGTTTGAATTAAAATGTTCTTCAGAAGATCATGTTTGAAGACTTGCTCCTCATCTGATGGTAGTATCTGGGAAGATTCCGGCACTATTAAGACCTAATTCCCAATATTGGCCTGTGCATCAGCTCCTGACTACAGGTTTCCATTGTGTATAACTTCACTAAATAATAAACAGCAGGGTCGAAGCATTAGCCAAATGAGCCCTTTCCTCCTCAAGATGCTCTGCTCATGGTCTTCCAGCTAAGCAATGATAACCCTGACTACGGACACACGTCTCTCCTGACATGACAGATTAGAATGTGGGAGCCAATCATGCCTTCTCTTTCTAAGTCATTTCAATCAGCATTGTTGATTTTGAAAAAAAAGTAACTAATAAAACAGTGCTTACAATAATTAAAATGTAAAATTAAATTAAATGTAACAGTTTGTGAAGAATTCGAATTAAAATGAAAATATATGAGGAATCTAAAAACGTAAAAACATAAAGGCTAAATAAATAGCAACTGTGTTGCTATTGTAAACAGAAAGGTGATCCCTTTAAAGACAGTGTTCACAAAAATGGTAGAAAGACTGTACCATTTTACAAAGTGTGCCTTTCTGCAAGCAAAAGGATATCAACCACTGCTTAAAGGACTAACATAGAAAACATTCTTTATTAAGTATGAATGTTTGTGGTGCTATTAAACATACACACATATTTTGAAATTCATAATTGAAAAATAGTTATATTAGATTGACCAGTATTTTGAGAACATACTTAGATTTAAGGATTATAACTTACTTTCTTAGGAATTTTTCCCTGTTTTATAATAACATAAGAAACCTAAACACAATAAAAGTGATTGAAAGTATATATTCCCAGGACTGATAGGATTATAACTTCTACAAAAAATATTAATTTAATCTTTACAAGAAGAGTTTTATACTTGCTGACTTAACAATTTTCCAAATATTGATGAGTGACTTCATGATATGAAGCTCATAAAACTTCTATAGCCTTACAACTCAAAGGACCTTGAGAGCATACAATTCAATATTTTTCAAACACCTTATGCTTTACTGCTACAAGCCATTACTCAAAGAAAAATAAACCCAGCTAACACCAGGTAAAGTTTTCAGAGTTGAACTGGTTCCTTAAAAAATGTAGCTCCATTTATTGATTAGTATTCCTTCTTGAATCCAGAGAGCTTCAAAATCAGCATCATAATCATTTGTGAAATTAAATATTTGTAGAGCAGAGAATCTGAAAGGCTCTATTGAGTATCAAAACCAAATCTAAATAGAGCATAATTATAACACTCCAAATAGACTCAGTGTCTGTGCTATTTTTTCTTTTTTTTCTTTCTTTTTTATTTATTTTTAAATCTTTTTAATAGTACAGACTTTATTCTTGTCCTGGTCCACCCTCCAACTGTTCAGCTTCGCAGAACTCATGGATCTATCTCCAAGAGGATGTCTCTACCCTACCAGAACTCCCCATCCCTTGGGGCTCCAAGTCATTTGAGGGTTAAGTGAATCTTCTCTTACTAAGTTCAGACCCGGCAGTCCTCAGCTGTATATGTGTTGGGGGCCTCATATCAATTGATGTATGCTGCGTGGTTGGTGGCTCATTGCCTGAGAGATACTGAGGTTCCAGGTTAGTTGACACTGCTGGTCTTCCTATAGGTTGGCCCTCCTTCTCAGTTTCTTCCAACTTTTCCCTAATTAAACCACACCTATCACCAATTTCTGTCCACTGGTTGGGTGTAAATATCTGCATCTTATTCTTTTCAGCTGTTATTGGGCCTTTTGGAGCTAGATCCCATTCTTTCACCATCTGAAAAAGACTAGGACCCTCCTTTAAAAAATTTATTAGATTATACAACAACTATAGCATACATTCTGTTGAGACATAGTGCATCGAAGAAAGCTAATCATACACTTAAAAATCATTAGTATTTTGCTATATTAAGTTCAAAATAAAAAAAGGAAACTATTCTGTATGATCTTGTTGGAGGTCCAGTAGAACATCCACTAGGAATACTAAATGATTTTTACTTAATTGATATAAATTGGTTAAAGAAAATAATTGGAAACTGTGGCCCTCACACATAGACACACCGAAAAACATCAAAACCTTTTCCCATAATGATCCAGGAAAGGTAATGATGATATTATAAGCAAATATAAAACTAGATTTCTGGAGATGTGACTCCATGGACCTATACTTCTCTTCAAGAAAGTGCACTCACTAGAAAATAAGGGTATCACCATTTTTGCTTATGATAGTCTTTTTCGGGGTGTTTCTGTGTGCTTTTGTGATTATATTTTGACCAATAAAGTGTTGATAAGAGAACCAACAGCCATATACTTTGGCAAAGCTGAAGGCACTCTGTTGCATATAGGTGTATAACTCTTAGTGACAAAATATACTGGCAACCAATTAAAAGTTTCACACTTATATATGAATCATAGAATCAATTCAAAGTTTTTGTTTGACTACAATCCCAATTCCTAAAGAGTAGAAGGACCTACAATGAATGAAATTGGACTTGTATTTGTTTAAAAGGTAGCTCATAGATCCTTTTAAGTAAGAGAAATAGAATAGAGAGTTATCTATTGGGGAAAACATGAGGAACAAAAGGGAAAAGGAGGTAAAAGCAAGTAAGGCGGGAGTTACAAGGAAGGAGTATTAAAACTATGATCACCTGAGGGTTTATATGAAAACCTAAAATAGTAGAAGCTTTCTAAAATACATACATATTAGAAGGCAATATAATTCAAATGTCAAATATTGGTGGAGATGGAGCCACAACTGGATACTTCTCATCACTAAAGGAAGTTTCCACTTTCAGTTGGGAAACAGATGGCATCTAACTGAGATGGTCAAAGGTTCCTCATTGAAATCCCCAAGCAATCTAGGCTACTGCCAAGGTCACTCTACAAAACTGATGGTAAGGCTTTATTAATGAAGATAAACCCTGTACAATCCAGAGAATATGGAAAGGTCAAGCTGATGTCTACCTAGAGTGCTCATTCACTCCCACTGTCCAGCTTTGGTCTACAATGCTATTCTTTCTGCCAGACACTCTAAGAGAGTGGGAATAACCAACCAGTATTTTACTGAATTAAAGTCTCACTCCACAAGAGTGAGTGTCCACACCCTACCATGTTGAGAGATGTGGAAAATTGAGAAGTTTAGATAGGCCAGAGATCTAGAGGGAAAGCAAATACTACTGTTCTGCTAAAGAAACATACCAACAAACCATCTCCTAAAGACATTTTGCTATGTTCATTAATCAGTGCCTTGCTTAACCATCATCAGTGACACTACTTCCTGCAACAGATGGAAAAAAAATACAGAGATGTACAAATGGAGAAAGTACAGAGAATGAGAGACCTTGGCACACATAATGCTAAATGAGATTTTTTCACCAATCCCCTCCTCTTGGGATTAAGAACCCCTGAAGCAGAGTAGGATTAAAGATCATAAGAATCAAAGCAGATGGACATCAAGAAAAGAAAGCTGTCTTAGCATAGCAAGACCAATGTACTCTGAGCTCACAGAAACAGTGGCAGAATACACAAAGCCTGCTTGGGTCCATGTCAGATTGTATCTCTACTGTGAAGACAGCAGTGGACACAAACTCCCAGCACTAACTCAGAGCTATCCCCAGTTGATAAACACTCACATGGTAACAATTAGTTCTCTCAAAAGAAGTCTCACTGGGTATACAAACCACATTTAAGAGCAGTCCCCATAACCAGCAGTAGATGACCAAGATAAAAATGGATGCATTGAATTTTTAGAGATTTTTTTGGATCAAAATGCTTTTTTAGAACATTTCTTGTTTATTTTCTGCTTTGCTTTGTTTTTTGTTTAATTGTTTTTTTAAACCAAACAGAATCATTATATATTTATTATGATTTCTGTTTATTTTTTCAGGGGATTTCTTGCATGTGAACATGTGTGTTTGTTTCTTATTCTTTTGTCTTTGGTTATTTTATTTCCATTTGGTTTGTCCTATTTTGTTTTGTTTATTATTGCTTTATCTTATTTTAATTTATCTTTATTTTTAATTACAGTTTTCTAAGGTTCGGGAGAAAAAGTTGTGGACTTTTTAGCGGAGAAGGTGCAGAGAATCTGGAAGTAACTGGAATAGGCATAATATCATCAAAATTTATTGTATGGGAAAAGTAGAAAAATGAAGCTGAAGAGTAATTATTTGATTAATAGTAAAATAAATGTCCTTTACAATGACAGTTAATTGAACTGTCTGAAATCCACACAGTAGGAGAAAAGCAGTTTCTGCAATGTGTTCTTGATGTCTCTCATTGTCTAAGTCTATCTTTCGTTTTCACAAGCACACATGAAACAAGTAAAAATAATACAAGAGAATGCTCATTGTCAATTAAATCACTTGATCACTTCTGAAATTCATTAAGCTTACAATCACAAGAACACCATGCAGTGCATGTTTTAAAGAACATTTATTTTCCCAACACGAATAGCTATCACATCCAGAATTAAGGTGTCAGCAATTTGGATCTGAGCTTAGAAACTAGTTCCCCAGTTTCAAATGTTTTCCTTTGATGTCTTTTTAATACAAAATAACTGATCAAGCTTTTTTCTTTGTGGATAGTATAAACCAAATTGCTAATCTACAGCCATACAATGTATACCTGTTTTGTACATGTGTGAAGATGTGAGTTAATGGGTTATGGGATAAGTTTTCCTTTCTATATGGTATATGAATAGCAGTTTAAATCAATTTAGACATGTAATATGTAATTTACTGCTCCAATATTAAAATTCAGATACAATAACATATGAAAATATGAGATTAATAAATTTGCCTATAAACATCACTTCAATCATTTATACTTTTCCTTATAAATTTCTCACCTTTAAAATAATATCTTTTTTCTCTAAAGTACAATATAAACAGAATTAAGTGTCCTTTTAGGAAACATTCCAGATACTTAAATATTTAATCGTTTACAATTAATGTCCTTAGTGTAACTGAGTCAGCATGTAAATATTTAATCCCTCCTCTGTAAGCTTCTACATTTGCTTTTATTGTAGAATTGTAGAGCACTGCTATGATTAACTTAAAGTCTACTTAGATCATCGCAGCTGCTGGCCTTGGATCCAAACAATTTGAATTATGCTTTGAATTACGTTCTCAGCGATATCTACCCACTTAATCCACTCTTCATAATTTATTAGTATTACACTCATAATACATGTAGTCATATTAGAAAAGGAGAGGAGAAATAGCACAATTTTTAATCACCTCTTAATGAGGCCATCAGTGGCTGTATCCCTTAGACTGTAAACATAGTATAGAACATATATAAATTCATAATGTGATAAGTAATAAAGTTGCTTTTTACTGAGTTACAGATTAAACATGCTGTTCATTATATTAAACTTAGAAATGTCTCTTCAACTCCTAGAGTTTGTCATTTCAAACACTTAGAAACTCTGCATCCATGAAGTTTGGTGAAAATGATTTTGTGTTAATCAGAAAGGAAAAAAAAATAAGTCTTCTAAAATATATGGTGCATTACATGTCTAAATTTGGATAACAGCATAGAATATCTTATACCTGCAGGTGTCTGATATTCAGAGTGAAACAACAACAGAAAAATGTTAGCTTAAATATGAATAATTGAACCAAGAATAGAACTATGACTAGAATCCCCGCCTGTTTTTTTCCACTATTTTTCATTGGAGCATGAAGCGTGCTGAGTGTGTGGATTTTGTTATGACACTTAGCTGTCTCTACTTTACACTTGAAAAAGAACATTACAAAATCAAACACTATTAGAAAAGTCTACTTTTAAGAATGGCTAAAAGAAACTTTTACTCTTAAGTATACAATGCGTCAGCAAATTTTTGCTGTGAGGATATGTGGACTTTAATGAGGTTTGGAGGTCAAAGAATCTGCTTCAGGTAATATGCAGGAAGGAGAACAGGTTCAAAAGACCTGTGCTTACAAGATATAGCAGCCAAGAAAGGAAAATCACAATATGCATAGAAATAAAAAAATGATGTATAGAATCCTCAAAATGAAATTCAGTATCATATGATCACACATTTCCTGTTTCCTAGAAAAACTAAAAAACAATATCTGCTGAAGATACACATTTTAATGGACAAATGCCATCTATTTTTGTCTCTTAAGTATTACCAAAATTAACGAAAGTAATTGTTGCTTTGTTGAATGCTTAATTGACATTTTCAGCTGTATGTAACCACGTGTCTACATGCTAGTCACAGTTAGTGAAATTTATGTTTATCTTTATTTGTTTTTAGATTTTCATGAAGAAGTTTCAGAAGTAGTCACAGAAACACACTTATTCAATAGTGCCAGCTGGTGATTGTCAAATCCTACTTAATCATATTTCTATATGTAGTGAAGACGGTAACGTCAATGAATCTGCAGAAACTATTAGCTGTTAAGTAGAGGATTATGATAATGATACAATAAGATAGCTATAATTAAGTAACGATAAAATGACTCTTGTGATCTCTATTTTGGCTGATGAGTTCATTCTAGCTCTGACTGATGATCTTGCTCCTCACCAACTTGCTTACTGTCGTCCAGTGGACAGAGACATCTCTCTGTCCTTGACACGCGTGTATTAGCTTCACATTTTCTGTAAATCTCCAGATATATTTTACATAATTTATATGTTGTTGTTGACAACAATAAAATAACTTCGGAGAGTGTTGACCTATACACTACTGACACATTGGAACAGACAACATCCTTCAATTCCTTCTTAATCATATATAAAAGGTTTCCCCTTCTTCATTCTAATTCTGTTCCACCATAAGACATCTTAGAAGGTGAAAATTGCCATCCTAAGACATATCAAATGTATTCAACCGCAGAAAAAAAATTTCCAAAGCAAAAAGTGAATAATTTAATAATGAAGAAAATTGTTAACCTTAGTAAAACTTCTTGAAATATTTGAAGCTACAACGCTTAAAGAAAGAGTAAAAATTAAACACTACAGATACAGTGGAATATTTCAAGAATTTATTTTATACCATATGTTTCATGAAACATCAGGAGATTTGGAAAAAAAAATAACCAAAACAATACAAAACAACAACGACAAAAAACCTTTGTAAGGAAGATATTGAAGACCCTCATCTAAAATAAAGCTGAGCTCCTTCTGTGAGAGCCAGTGAACATGGAGATAATGTAATTCTCATAGTAACCATTGTAATGATTCTAATGAGCAAAGTGTTATTGAGTTTTTCTTTGTGTGTGAGAGAGATTCAATTATTCACTTACTTGGTATTTTATATCATTCAGGATTTTTATTTGTAATGTAGTCAGTGTGATCAACTAGTCCCTAGTTACTGAATAGTTACTGATTTTCATCGCAGTCTGAAAAGGCATGATAGACATGTTAGACACTTTGTTGTTGTTGTTTTGCTGTTGTTGTGATTTTCCTTTTGGATATTGTTGGGTTTTTTTTGTTTTTGTTTTGGGGTTTGTTTTTTTTTTTTGGTAGTTGGTGAATTGGTACCTTAACTACTAATTTTATAAATATATCACATAGAGGCTTTTATTTTCTTTTAAATTAAGACTAAAATATTATGTGAGCATTTTTTTTTAATTCTAGAGATAAGTGTGTGCTCATTTAAGTCTCTTTTTCAGATTCAGTTAGGAAATCCATAAGACTTACCAATCAAATCACAGCGTTAAAGAAGCATGTTAAAGAAGTAGCAAAATAGTTATTCTAGTTTATTTTACTAGTGATGATAGATTATGTCATAATCTTTCTCATAGAAGATCTTGTGCTATTTAAAAAACAAAAAAAGTGATGGTATTTTGTTTGCCCACTGAGGGAAAGACAAAATTTTCATTTAGAAATGGGCAACTGGGAGCAGCAATGAATATTTTAAAATGATATATTATTTTAATATATATTTAATATAAATTAACTTACTGACCTAAAATGGAATTATTCCTATGGGTACAAGGTATCCAAAGTTGTGCTCATAAATCACACATTTTACCTTTAACAAAGCAATATATTAACATAGAGATGATTAGAATAGAAAAACATGACTCTTACTCTATACAAAAGACATACATTAATAGACTCAGATTCCATTCAAATAATATCAAGTTCACTATCAACTATTATGTTGTTGTGTAAATGATGATAATTTGATTGATACTCAGATATAATTAAATATAGTTAAATATTATGGGAACTTGAAACATTTTCATGTTAATCCTTGTAATCACTTTATGAATTGCCCTACATTAGTAGTTTTGAATTTTACTTCCTACAAATGTACAGACTATAGCTTGCCTAATATACATGACCATAAGTTTATGAAGCATAAGAGGAGTGGGTAAATCATTGAAGGAGGATAAAAGAAAGAGGGTATATATCCATCTTTGAGTGTTGGATCCATGATTTAATAGCTACTTGATTTTGGAAACTGTGCAACTACTGAAGGAATCTTCCAAACAATTTCAATAATATAAAAATAATAGTACCATTGGAATTGCTGTTGAGAGTCAATGAGGTAATATATTTCTAGTTGGTTAATGCTATCAATATATGTGTACCTACTACTGTAGCCATCTTCTAAGTTAAATAGTTTTACATTGTCTAAATTGAAGGTTGATGGAACTTTTTAATGGAGCAGAAAATATGGATTTACAATCTGTAGGACACCGATCTTGCAGTCATGTTTTTTTCTGTTTTTACTCACAATCTTTTATATTGAAAAACAATCTTAGCTAAAGGCATACATTTGAGCACCAATTTGCATAAAGAGCACCAATTTGGTCAGTTAGCTTGCCCTTTCCAAACTCTAGTTTAGATAGCCATAGTCTCTATAGTGTCTATAGAAACAGAAGGAAAATTACCACAGCCACAGGGGAAAAAGAATGAATCCTTTTCTTTCTTCATGTATTTCTGAGCCATTCTACTGATAGTGTTCTCCTAAAATACATTTTTCTGACCAGTTGCTGTAAACTGAGTTCCAAATTCCACTTGCTAAACACTGAAAAGAAATCAGAAGTAGTGAGTAAATAGACATTAGACACAATTAATGAGTTCAGTTTAGGACAGTCTGTTATTCTGTATCATTATCCAGATTTGATTTTCATTTTCACTTTTGTTTGGATGTTTATTTTTGAATGGAGATATCATGTAATTCAGTATGTATCTTACCTTTCATATTTTGCATATTGATGCATAATATAAAATTAGTTACCTTTCTGTTCTTGGAAATTTATTCTAATATCATGGAATGAATACAAGAATTATGTCACTATATCTATCCCAAATAAGGTTGTTATGGGTAGACAAATGGTCCTTATCTGGGAGATGAAGGGTATTAGACAAAGATTAAGAGAACCCTGGCTAGCACTACCTCTGTATATTGCACCTATAAGTCTCTACTCTCTTAAATAGATGCCATAAGAACCATAATAGGTATGTCAGAACTTCCTCATTGGGACATATGTATCATTAATAGGATATTAAATCCTAACTTAATGAAAAGGCACTCTTAGATCCTAGAAGTCTGTTTTATTGCTAATGAGAGCCAGAAAGGGACTGTGGATACAGAGCAGAGGAGAGGTAGGGAGAATGTCGTAAGAGTAGAGGGAGGAGAAATGATAATCTGGTTATAGCATGTGAAAAAACAAAACTTTTTCAATAGAAGAAACAAAATGGGAAAAAGGTTTTCCTAAATCTTTACCAACTAACAATATCACATGCAAATTCCCCATGGTACAAGATGCTTAAAAGTATCTGCATGCATTTATTGTGTTGTTACTTTATTCACTATTCGTGGTTTGCTGATTCTTTCAGGCCCTAGAATGTTTTTCTTTGAACACAGCACAGACTTAGTTCTTTCAGAAACAATAATGTTTAACCACCACAATGGTTCTTGATGCACAATGATAAGCTGAAGAAGACCTTGAGAAGGACAGTCAACACCTAAGGCCATTCATGCCATGAAATATCTGTACTGTCCTCAAAGTAGGAAATGCTTCTTGATTGCATACGTAGAAAAGCTGTGTTTTGCAGGATCAAAAGAGTGAGATCTGGGGCTATATAATTTCACAGTGCATACACAAATTTCTCCTCCAAAAAATCTATAGTAAATTTTCATTTTGTTCCTATAAGTAACAACTCTGGAGTAAGTGACTTATCAAAGTATATAAATACTTCCCTGCAATTAATTTCTATCTTTTTGCTCCCTTCTTTTAATCTTCTTGTATGAAAATAAGCACTATACAAACTGGGACACTGAATAATAGATACACAATAAGTGAACTAATATACATATGGAATAATATTTAAACATTCATTAAATTAATACACATACAAGAATATAATAACTAAATCCTTATACTTCACAGCATATAAACAACCATTTCCATACTACATAGAAATAGTCATAGGAATGGAAATATTACTAGGCATGAACTAGAGAGCAAATGCTTTTTGACATTTGTTTTTCCTAAGACTTTTCTCTATGACAATAAACAAATGGGCAACAAAGGAAAATTTGACAAGTGAGGCCATGTCAAACATTAAAGCCTTTTGAATTAGAAAAAAACAAACCATCAGAGTGAGGAGAAAATAGTTATGATATCACTATCACATAAAAATATATTAAATTCATAATAATATATCATCCAAATTCAGTCAGAATAGCTATCATAAAAATGTGCTATAATGTATGTAGAAAAATGTGAGTTTATATACATCATAGATAATTATATAAGTTAGTTTACTTACCAATACAAAAGAGTTTGAAATTCATTTGAAAGTGGAAAATCATCTATCATTTAATACATAATCACAGAACTGGATATATATAAATATTAATTATGTGAAGAAGACATCTCTATTCATATATTTAGTCCAGTAATGTTGAAATAAGTTTTGTTGTATAACACAAAATATATTATTCAACTTTAAAAATAATTGAATATTGTTAATTTGCCATAATGAGCTGGATACAGAAAAACAAATAAGGCATTCTCTTATGTAGAAGCCCAAATGTTGGTGTCAGATAAATACATAAGTAGAATGGGAGAGCAAATAAATTCCTAGGTGATTTTATATTGTTGACATGTCACAGTTGTGTCAGATGGATGGCAAAGGCTTCTTAAGTTCAGGTGCAAATGTTGAAAAGATCAGGGAGTGGGGAGTGGAGAGTAGGTGGGAGCATACCCTTGTGGAGGCAGGAGGGGGAATGGGATAGGGGGTTCCTGGGTGGTGGGGGGAATGGGGTGAGGGGATAAAATCTGAAATGTAAGCATAATATCCAATAAAAATATGGAAAAGAAAAAGATCAGAAAATATCCACCATAGTTTCTCTTCCTGGAAATGTATGATCAACAGACTGCTTGCCCACAGAGAATGCTCCTACTGAGATTAGTTAAATTTACCTCCATATTCAGCTCTGTGTAATAACCCTGACTTCTTGTTTTGCTGTATTTAAGAAACATTTTAAGATGCTTGGAGAAGAGACTTTTCTACTAGGAAGTCCCTTCCACCAAATCCCGGCTTTCTTCTTTCAAGGTGTCTCTCTTGTACTCATTACTTCAATGCTAGAGTTAGGAAAATTACTGAAACCATGCCAGTCATTGTAATTGTAGTGTGAATACCTTAATTGTGATTACATCAAATAAATATACATCTATACAAAATTTTGATTGTGGTCCACCCATAATATAATAATAGAAGATACAGAGCCATAGGAGAACAAGATAAAGCTGTAAAACACATATATGTATCTATTTAGTCAAAAAGAATAAGATGAAAGTTTATAACTTACATTAATATTAATATGACTGACAGGATTTTAACAAAAAATTTAAAATAGCAATTAGAAGATGTTTGAATACTTTCTAGCCAAATAAATTTAAAAGGCTTGAAATGGTAGAATTACTATTTGCACAGACCTAGCCACTGCACATTATGCACATGTATTAAAATGTCATTCTATACCCCATATATTCTTGATAGTTATATGTCAACTTGACACCAGCTAAAGTCATCTGAGAGGAGAGAACTTCAACTAGGAAAATGTATCCATAAGACTGGACTGTAGGCAAAAATGTACATTATTGCCTTAATTGTTGATTTATGGATGAAAGCCCAGCCCACAGTGGTTAATTGTAATCTCTGGAATTGCAGCCTTGAATTCTACAAGCCATGAAGGGAAAGCCAGGAAGACCACTTGCATAGACTATACATTAGCTTCTGCCATCTGATTTCTGCCTTGTTTGAGTCCCTGCCTGACTACATTTAATGATGAACTGTCAAGTGGAAGAGGAAGCCAAAATCCCTCTCCTCCTTAAGTTGCATTTCATCATGTTTCATCAGCAATAGTAACCCTAAATAAGACACCAAGGATGTTACTTAATGAAGTAATAATTTAATGCAAGAAAGGTTCTAATAGGTCTATTTTATTAAAATGTATTCTCTTTTTTATTTGCTGTATGATCAAATGTTTCCTTCTTTTCTTCTTCTTTTTTTTAATCCTGAGAATTTATTTATTTACTTATTCATTTATTTTATCAAATCATAATTTTTACTTTTTCACACAGGGGTTATAAATACAAAAAGGCAGGATGTGAGGAAGGGGATGATACAGGAGCGTAGGTGTTCAGGGGGAGTACAGATATCTTCCAGAACAGGGCTGGGTGAAGGTTAAGGAGACAGGTCACTATTACTCTGCCTATGATTCACTTGTCCTTATCCAAGTTGGTACTATCCACCAAGGCTACCTATCTACAAGGTCTATGACTACTAAGGTTGGTAAATTTCCACCAAAGCTGCCTGTTTACAATAGCTTATAGCCATCTGTTTCAGTGTTAAAATGTTTTTGTAATCAATATAAAGTTAAAATATCTTTACTGAAATTATTAGCTACAGATTTTAGTTGAAAGCTGGATTAGATAGCTCAGTCAGGGAATTTATTTCCTTGTAAACATAAGGACTAAGTACAGGGATAAGAACCTATACAGTAAAGCTTGAAAGTTGAAGACCTCTATATTGTCAACATTGGGAAAGCAGAGTGATATTTATCTTTGAGGTTCACTGACCAGCTGTATCAAGAAAAAACATATTAAGTCTGAGGAAGAATACCAAGGGCTGTAATCTTGCCTTTACATCTATGAGCATGTACTCACTAGCACATGTACAAATATACAAATGAAAATAAATTTATATTCACATGTTGATTAAATTGTTACTCTTTTGTGAGTATTGGGAAGAAGTTTATTGCTAATTAAATAGGTTTTCAAATTTTCAAAGTTTCAGAAAACTGAAATAATGCCAGCACATACTTAAAGTTTTCAAATTATGGTCTGAGATTATAAACAAGAAGAAAATAGACTTCCCTTTCTGAAGCATTGCATCATGGATGATGCAAATTACAAAGTTTGATAAGGTACTAAAGCAAGTAGGTATTTTCAACTACATTGTTTAATTTGAGATAGACATCTAAAACAACATTACAATAATTTGCCCAGTACTATCTCATCTGTTTTATTTCTTATTTATTTTTTTTAATTACAGGACATATTTATAAACTATCCTTATTTATATTTACCTATATCTCTACATATAGAACACACACACACATATGTCTCTGTGTGTATATGTGTGTGTATAACATACATATATAGATTATATGTGTAAAATTTACCTTGAATATTTTGTTAACATTTGTTAAACAAATGTTATGTTTATTTAACTGATAAGCTTATATTATGATTTTTCTTATCACTTTATGATTCTTCAAGTTAGCTATTTCACAAATAAATAATACAAATGGCTGAATGCCTTAACGTTTTCATGTTGGTCTTTATATCTGACTCTTCTATATTGTCAGACTGATAATCTCAAGCTTCAATGAAGCAATTATATCTTTTATTACAGACAGTAACACACACTTCCCTGTTTTATTCTTTTATATTGAACTTAAAATTAGGCACACTGAAGGAGTTTGCAACCCCATAGGAAGAACAATATCAACCAACTAAACTCCCCAGAGTTCACAGGGACTAAATCATCTCCCCAAAATTACACAGAAGGGACCCATAGCACTAGCTGAATATGTAGCAAAAGATAGCCTTATTGGTCATCAATGGGAGGGGAGGTCCTTGGTCCTGTAAGGACTCAATACCCCAGTGTAGGGGGATGCCAGAGCAGGGAGGGTAGGTTAGTAGGTGAGCACCCTCATAGAAGCAGGGAGAGGAGAATGGGATAGGGGATTTCTGGGGAGGCGGGAAACTGAGAAAGGGGATAACACTTGAAATGTAAATAAAGACAATATTCAATTTAAAGAAAAGAAATTAGGCACACATTCAGAGATGTTAAGACTGACCTTTTATCAAGCTTCTAGGGCATGCAAAACTCCTTTAAATTTTGAACAGTCAAATATGAACAGTTGAGTCCGAGCCACCAACCAGGAGCATACATGGGCCTGTCCAAGACCCCTGCCCCCCC
>JANHMN010000011.1:62291076-62319351 GCA_030674055.1 Rhabdomys pumilio
AAAAAAAAAAACCCTGATTTTCCCCTATATCATTGTTTTCTAGTTACCTTATAGAATACAGCTATTGAACTACTGTTTTTAGATGCAACCCATTCCTGCTAATGGAAGCTTTACTGGGTGACTTCACCAGTGTTTGTATATCTGCACAAAACATCATGACCAAGAAGCAAGTTGGGGAGAAGAGGGTTTATTTCCACATTGCTGTTCTTCACCAAAGGAAGTCAGGACTAGAACTCAAGCAGGTCAGGAAACAGGAGCTGATGCAGAGGTCATGGAGGGGTGGTGCTTACTGGCTTGCTTTTTCTGGCTTGCTCAGCTGGCTTTCTTATAGAACCCAGGATTACCATCCCAGGAATGGCACCACCCACAGTGGGCAATCCCATCATTGATCATTAATTTAGAAAATGCCTTACAGGTGGATCTCAAGCAGGCATTTCCCCAAGGGTGGTTCCTTTCTCTGTGGTAACTCCAGCTTGTGTGAAGTTGACACACACAAACCTACAGTATACTGGGTAAGGAGAGTTTTTCAGTTGAGGTTTTTTCTTCCCTCTTCTTTGGAAATTTTACTTTGTTTGGCTTTATATGTGTGTGTATTTATATGTATTTATATATGTGTATATTTTAGGAAGCTTCTACAGTCTCAGGTTTCTATATGACACCTCAAAAGCCCCTTAACTTTATCTGCCTCTTCCCATAGTCGCTAATCTCATTCATTCTTATTATTTTTGTTTGTTTGTTTGTTTGTTTGTTTGTTTTGTTTTGTTTTGTTTTTTCGAGACAGGGTTTCTCTGTGTAGCCTCGGCTGTCCTGGAACTCACTCTGTAGACCAGGCTGGCCTCGAACTCAGAAATTTGCCTGCCTCTGCCTCCCAAGTGCTGGGATTAAAGGCGTGTGCCACCACCGCCTGGCTCATTCATACTTAACAATCTGTTCTATTTTTCCCTTTCTACTTCATCCATTGCCAGATATCTGGGTGGTTTCCAGTTTCTAGTTATTATGAATAAAATGTTATGTAAATATCTGTTAGGCTCATCTGGTTTATAATATCTGTTAGCTCAAGCATTTCTTTGTGTCTTTTTTATATGTATGACCTAGCATTTGGTGAGAGTAGAGTATTGAAACCATCTACTATGACTTCCAAAATTTGATGTCCTTTACTAGGGAGGTAGACATCAAGAACTGCAACATCCTAAGTGTGTGTGTGTGTGTGTGTGTGTGTGTGTGTGTGTGTGTGTGTGTGTATTTTAATTAATGATTGTATGGTGTTCTTCCCTATCTTTTCTAATTCGTTTTGGTTTGAAGTTTATTTTGTGATATGTTAAAATTGTTACATTGGCTTACATCTTAGTTCTATTTGCTTAATATGTTTCCTATTCTTTTAAATTGAAGTACTTACTATTCTTGATGTTAAGTCTGTTTCTTGATGGCAGCAGAAAGATGGATTTTTTAAAATCCTGTTTCTTAATCTCTCTTTTTATTCAGAGATTGATACATTTGTTACTAAGATTAATACTAAGATATTTAATTAGCAGTATTTGTTGATTCCTTTTTTTTGATTATAATGGTGATTTTCCTCCCTTCTTTTGATTTGCTGATCAGCTTCTGATTGAAGTTTTTCTTCTAGTGTAATCAGTAGGACTGAGATATTGCTTAAATTTGGTTATATCATGGAATGCATTTCTTCCTCTATCTATTGTATTTGAACTTTTGCTATCTGGGATATGCTCTCTCTTAGAATGAAATTCTTATTTTGACAAGAGAAATTTATTTCTATGATTTTGTTAAAAATATTTTCTGTGTCTTTCACCTGGGTTTTTTCTACTTCCTCTATACCCATCATTTGTAAATTTGATCTTTCCACAATGTCACAGATTTCTCAGATGTTTTATGTCTGAAGTTTTTTAGATTAAGCATTTTCTATGACGGTGGTATTTATATCTTATTCCTTATTCACAATATTTTTCTTCTATCTCTTGTATAATGTTAATGAGGATTGTCTCTGAGGTTCCCATTCAAGTTTCTAAGACTGTTTTATTTTTTGGGTTTTCTCTCAGTTTGAGGTTTCTTCACTGATTGTAGACATGTTTTCATCTCTTGAACTGTTCTTCATTTTAGTTCACTGATTGGATTTTCAAAGATTTCACATTCTTGAATTATTCTCATTTAATTAATTTAATTAAGGATGTCAATATATTTTAAATGCAATTTGAAATCTTTGTCCTCTGTTCCAGTTCTTTGTGACTTTTAGGGCCCAGTGAGGTATATATTATATAGTTGTTGGATTCCAGTGGAGGTATATTATCCTCGCTGTCCATAATTGTATTTGTACGCTTCCATCTACGCATCTGATGTTTGGTTTATGAAAATTCGAGATTTTGATATCTGGTTTTTTTTTTTTTTTTGGTTGGTGTCACTTTTTGTAATTTCTATCACTCTGTAAAGTCTTAGAGATGTAGTGGTTGTGTATCGCTTGGTAAGGAATGCTTCTAAGATGCTGCCAAGAATGGACACTGGGGTTCAAGATAGAATGTGCTTCTAGGTATTGGAACTGACATCAAGGAATGCACATAAGCATAAGGAGAGACAGCTGAAGGGGTTCACAGGAGGGAGGAAAACAGTGTGTTTCACCAGGATCTGTGGTAGCTCCTAACCCAGAAGTAGGGTGTTAGATTTGCAGGAGAGAAGGAAGTGTTATGAAAATCAATCTGCTTCCTTGACTACCATGACCAACATGTGTCAAGAGATGGACTGGGGGGGGGGGGGGGGTTGGCAGCTGAGAAAAGGGACTATGGGTGGAGTTGAAAACTATAGGAGAAGATCTTTGTGATGCACTAAAGATGAACGAAGAGAGGAAAGGGAGGTTTCAACATGCAGTCTGTGTGCAGGCGGGAATGAATTTGGTAGCTTTGATTTGAGGTAGAAAAGAGAAAGTGAATATTTTCTGTATACTTTCTTTCCTAGCTAGTATCACCATTGTTCATTGAGATCTTGACAAAACTTAATATATTTGGAGACACTGTCTTGGTTTTGTACATGTTTAATGTGGGACAATGGGCTGTGAGAAGCAGCTGGGTGCTTGGTTGAGCATAAGTCTGGAACCCTGGACCCTTATTGGACGGCAGGAGTTTGGCTCTGCTCCCAGGCCCTGGTACTTTTCATTTAGCTTCAGCCCTTCACAGCCCCTCCCACAGAGAGGTCTATGGCCATCAGTCACAGGTCTCAGGCCCTAGAGAGATTTATATACTAATGAGGTGGCCAGAGGTTGGAGCCAATTAAGCATTCTTCCCCAGCCCCTTTCCACTCTCTCCCTCCATATTTAACTCAGGTCTGCCCTGAGTTTGGGTACACATCCAGATTCATCTACATATTCCATGAAAATAAAGCCTGTAAAACTCGTGGACTTTCTCATGTCATTGGGAATACACTATGAGGAACCATGGAGAAGCCTTTAATTAGGCACCATGGAGCCTAAAATCTCCCTGGAGGAACTTTCAGTGTTCCCAGCCACCCTACTACCCTCAGTTTAAAGGAGGAAACATTGTTTTCTAACACATGCTTATTTTTAACACATATTTTAAACTGTGTATCACTTCATCTTTCAATACTAATTGCTTTTCATATTTCAATGCTGTTTTCTAAAATTGATGTGTAAAAATGTGAAAGGCAGACCTGTGCATGGTCCATGCCATTAATTCTAGCATTCTTTAATCTTCTGGAAGCTAAAATAAGAGATGAAGAAAAAGAGTTAGCCATCAAACTGAGATGCACACACACACACAAAAAAAAAAAAAATAAGGAAATCTTAAACGAGAAAAATAGAATTTGTAAAATATCTATCAACCTATCATTCTTACAATATCTTAAGGTCTAGAAACAGATACAGGGGGCAGAATAAAATGAAGTTATTGTGGCATTAGCCTAACGTAAATAATCTATAAGCATAAGGTCACAGTGTCGTTTCTTGGTTTTAATATACCATTTTGTACCTTCAAACATGAATTTAACTTATCAAATCTTACTTTGATCATGGGAGAAATTCACAAAATAAAACATGAGAACTTGAACTTTAGGGACAAGACAAACAGATCAGTCATTAAATGGACTTTCTGTTCTTTCAGGAAGTATTTTTTCAAAGTTCAGTATTAAGTACTCACAGGAGAGCACACAAGAATCTGAAACTCCAGTTCCAGGCTATCCAATGTCCATTTTTTTTTTTTTTTTTTTTTTTTTTTACTTTTTAAGGCTCCTTAGTGGTTCAGAAAATATATACATACTCATATACCTAAAATAGAATAAAACAAAATAATAAAATAAAAACATGGGAACTTCCTAGACAATATACATTTCAGAGAGCTTTCATTATTTTACTATTCCCCAGGTAATAGTTGCTCAGAAGGAAAATATTTGGAAAAAAAATATGTGCAACTGTCCCATGAGCTACATTGGTCACGTGTCCCTCAGCACACACACCTTCAACACATTTATGTCTCTTTACTCAAGTAGCAGCCAAAGAAATAGAGCTTTTGTTTTTAGTAAAGAATCAAAGAAATCCAGCTGTATGTTTCACACTCAATTTACTTTGAGCAGGAAAGTGCTTGACCGTTATATAACTATAAAAATTCCAGTAGAAAAAATTAAATTAGTGACCTTGAGGCAGTTATATTTTTTAATGGAAGAGTGAATTTACCTCCTCACTCATTAATCAAGAAGGAGGAGGTGAAACTTTAAGAGAAATAAATTTCCAAGCCAAACTTGAAGATTGCAGCTCTACCCATCATGTACTCCAATGTGCTAATAAAAATGGCCTTACCTGTGTGCATTTTGCCTCCAATTTCAACTACAGTAAACTACTTTGCAAGGCCAGACTCATAAACAGTGGCAGAAGCAATGGTGATTCTTCATCTTCTCATATTATTTCCCTTCAACTATCTCATGTCATGTGAAGGCATATTTTATACAGTGGATGAGGAATGGACCAGAAAGATGTCTCTATGATACAAATATCAGAACTTCTTTGAAGAAAAAAGAAAATACAGAGGAATTTGTATTGTAAATGAAGAGAAGTAAACATGAAATAGGAAAAGATAGTTATTAAAATATGTGTTCATATATATGTACAAACAAAATTAACCCATGCATTTTTCATATATTATGTATAAAACTCTATATTTTATGAAAACATCATTTTAGATGTATTGCATTGTAAATATCTGTAAATAACAGAGAAAAACAGGTTGAATAGTGTTACACAAATTTTAAAGTAAGAAAAACAACAGACTGAAAAATAATCATAGAAAACTCAAATTAACAGGAAGGATGCTGATCACATTTCTAGTTTTAAAGATGCATGCACTTTTAGTCAGATTTCCAGGGATTTCTACAATGAAAATTGCTCACTGCTTATTAGACAAAGGACTAATGCAGTAAGCAGTAGAGGCAGTCTACCCTTTTGATGACCTATGTCTAAATCAAAATAAACATCCTAGTTGACATCTCATCTTCTCTCTTGATTATTTTTCATTCATGTCCTACTTCTTAATTATTTCTACCTCTCTTTCTTTCTAGGCTTTCCTGCTTTGACTAAACTAATTTCTTCTTCGTGAGCTGACAAACTTCAATTAAATCCAAACAATAAAGTAACTGATATGGTAAGTTTTTAAAGACCAATCTTCGTATCAGCATCACACTAAAGAATATTGTCCTGATGTGTAGGAATATGGTTAATTGAGAGATTAAGAGGTTGGTATGAAAGTTAATAAATCTACAAACTATTTTTATATCAGGATATAAATTCTTAATGATATAATTGATTATAATTGTTAATAAATATTGATTTGGGCACAGATTCGAAATTATAAATAAAAATATATCAGAATGTTTTGTAAACTATAAATATTTTAACATTAAATGAACACCAAATTCTGCTAGCACAAAGAGCTAAGTTTAATTTTTCACCATACTTTTAAGAATATGTATGTGCTCATTGATTTTGAATAACATCTAAAACTGTGGTATATGAAATTAACAAAAGGCAGTAATACAGAACATTAGCATCTACTTTTGACAAAGTTATTTTGAGAAAATGAACGCATTTAAAGTTATTAAACTAAAGAATATTTTATAAGAATATTTTATATTAAGAAGATAAAATGCCATTTCAGATGTCGAGTTTCACTAATTAAAAAAAAAAAAATTACACCATCATAGACATCTTTGCAAAGTACCATGCAAATGAAGCCAAATAGTTAGAGTTGGATTTTAGAGTTAATTTTAAGTCAATGCATTGTTCGATTAATCTAAGATCTCAGAGCAAAATGAAGTGTCACAGGAGCAGTGAAGTGTAGGGATAAAGAAAAAGTAACAAGTGTAAACTCTTTCCATAGTTTCTATAAAGAAATAAGTTGTTAAGCTATGCAATCCATCCAGGTTAATCTAAACTTCTTTGGTTTCCTAAGAAGAATAACTGGTGAATTATAAGAACTGCAAGAGTTCTTGTTTCAGCCATTTTCAATAATTATTTTGCCCAGGCTTTGCGTTGATTCTATGGACTATTCTGTATTTGCCAACAAATTACTTCTGTTTGCTAAAGAGATACTGATCTGTTTCTACAGCTTGCAAACAAATGATTACCAAGTACACAAACATTGTTTATTCGTTATCATTGATCTAAGGGCTGTCAGAAGAGTTGCAGTCATAGCTTAGAATAAGCAATTTGCTAAAGGAAATCAATGCAACGTTTTGCCTTGAACATAAAATCAGATTAAAAGTGAAGCTGTTGGGGGAGTGAAAGGTTTTCTTATCCCCTCTAAAATTATGAGGATAAACAAACAATCAATTTTCTTATCAACTGATTATATGGGACAGATTCTGCAAATCTATTATTTTTATTGCCATGAATTATCTTGTAGAATACACCACTAAGCTGCCACAGTGAATAAAAGGCAAAAGCTCTTACAAGATAAAATTGAAAGCCCTATAAGCAATGTGTTTAATAACTTCCCTCTCTTAGTAGATGGTATAATGTTTGTCTTTATTCTTTCTAAAGATCATTGTGTCTCATTTTACAAAGAAAACAACAGTGAATAAGAAGAAATTGCTACAGAATATTTTCATTTATTTTAGTATTTTTTGGAATCAATTCAATATTTTGATCACAATACCTTAATCTTCCTTTTGTATTATATGTGAGTGTGTATGTGTGTGTGCGCACATGCATGCATGTGCACACACTCTCATGGATTTACACACCCCTACTCTTCTGTCCTTTTTGCTGGTCTTATCACTCTTCCCAAATACTCATACTATTTTAGTGTCTTTAAAAATGTTGTGAAAGAAAAATTTTCCTTACACCATGCCAACCAGTGCCACCACACAGCACCACTGCTCCTGTCTCTATAGGTGCAGAAGGTTCCTTTCCCCATAGGCCTCATTACTCTGTCCATTACATTGTACATACCTAGCCTAAGGAGAGCATATACACCAAAAGGATAAAATCTTCTTTTTTAAAAATTTGTCTTATTGATGTTTTCTTTACCTGAATACTCAGTCCATGCAACAGTAAATAGCATAATGCTACCATAAAATACATATTTGTTAAATTAATTAATAAAAGTTATTGGAAAAAAACTTGTCTAAAATATTATCTAAAGACAGCAAAAGAAAATCTGAAATATTTTTTGTGTTATGTTGCAAAAATCTCATCCTTTAAAGTCTATTTTAGATGAACTAGTTTCTCTGTGAATGAAATATATTTTAAATATTGATTTCCCTTGCAATGCTTATAAGCAAGTACTGTCATAAATCAATTCAGCCAACATTTCTGAATTCGTGTTGTGAGCAAGGGAAGTTACAGGATAGTGAGAAAAGGGGATGAACTTGTTTTGTTTTTACTTCTTGTTAATTTTCAGATACTAGTCATATTAGTTGTGGAAAATGTAGGTAATGAGCCAATAATACATAATATATTTTAAAAAGGGAATATGTCAGCATATTAAATAGCTATGTGATGAAATATACAATATATAACAATAGATACATGCTAGATGGGTACTAAGTTGATGACTAAAGACACACATTATGTTCTACATGGTGGTAAGGCTTTCTTTCCAATTTACACACTGTTTACATGTGTCTTATGCTTATACCATGAGAAATGTAATAATGTACCTTTTTGGAATTAATAAATAACAACTAAATAACCAAGACAAATGATAAGGATATTTACAAAGCTTTAAAACCTAATTTTGTATTTAAACATGGATGAAATGTTTATGGTTGCAACTAGCAGTTTAGTATGCTTTGGTAAGTAGCAGTCACTGTGAGTTTCCGTTATTCTAATAACTGTAGATTCATCTATGAAAAGTTTATATAAAAGATACATTCACAGCTTCCCTTATACTAAGCTAAACTTTGCCTTTGAACTTTGCTTAGATTCTCAATTACACTTTTACTATTTATAAGATCCAGATAAATTGAAAATATATATACATAAAATTCAAAAATGTCAAATATTTCAGAATTACAGTGTTTCACAAGCTGGCCTGTGGGATTCCTCACCACAACTCCAGATCTTTTAATTAGGAACGACATGGGGAGTCCTGAACTTTAAAATAACTCCCAAGAAAACACAAGTCCCACACAGAGGTAAGAGGGAAACATTAATGAACATTAAGTTTCTTACATTTCCAAAGAACTACGTGAAAGAAGAGTGCTGACACGTCCGGCTGCTTCCTAGTCAGCACCAAGATGTGTGCATGCACTGTTTCCTTTCTAGTCCCCTCTCAGATGAACTGCATCATTAGTTTTTCCTAAAGTAGTAGCTGCGGTGGATGGATGAATTCCCTGTCCGAGCAGATCCTCTGTGTATTCGTGGACATATGTGCCACTCTGAGTGCTGTGTGCTTCTTTTACATTATGTCAACTTTTGTGGCTCAAACTTTGGTTCTTAGATTCAAGCCACGTGTTTTCAGTCTAACTCCACTTCCCATAATGTAGAAAGAGTGCGAGTGTATTCTAGTTTCCATGTTTCTCAAACGTTTCCTTGAACAAACCTCATCCTATGGCCTAGGCCAGATGTCACACCACTTACATCTTATCAGTGCTCTTTAGTGATTCGTCATTGTAACAGAGCTTCCTAGTCCATTTCTTTCATTTAACCTACAGGTCACACCCCGGCCATTCTCCCCCATAGAATAACTACGACAATGACCACCAACAACTTATCTTTAACAAGAAATTCTCTTTACACACCTGTGATGTATTTCTATGGTCATTCTGCTCATTGGTTAAAAATAAATAAATAAGAAAATTGAGACTAGGAATCCATTTTCTCTAGTAATTCATGGTATTGCCGACATTAGTTGGGAATCAATTTTTCTCTCATTTATATCTTTCCTTCATAATGAAAGTTATTTGTTATGTTTCAGATTATTCTAATTTTCTTTCATCCATATAATTCCACAGAAGTTTTTCAAGGAAACTGATATTAACCATATGTAGTCAGTCATCCTTGACTGAATTCCTTATGGAATTTGGCAATTTTTAATTTTTTGGTCATGTATAAAAAGCATTTTTATTTTAACTAATGTGATTTTCTTTTAAAATAATAAGCATGTATGTATGTATGTATGTATGTATGTATGTATGTATGTATGTATACACAGTTCTGTGTCTTGGAATACATGTTTACATGTGGTCACAAATACACATTTATACATATACCTGTCTGCCTAGAGACTGACACTGGTTTTCTTTCTTGGCCATTCTCTGTGGTATATACTAAAGGTCTCCTGCTAATTGAACTATTTCACTTGAGAGGCTTGCCGCAGGGATTTGTAAATGCTAGATACTGAAACTGTGCTCAGTTCTCACACTTTTATGACAAGCATTTCATTCACTGAGTTCAACTCTAACCACAAACTCGCTTCCCTTTGGATCTGAACTTTCAAGTTTTTCTTCTTTCTTTTTCATTTTTTTTTTATGTCTGGCAATTTTTATTATTGTAGTATGTAAACGTTAATTGTTCCATATTGATCAATGCTGTTATATTCAGTCATCTGTTAACTTTTATGTATATTCTTGAGAACATTCTATTGAGACAGTCCAGTTGTACACATGGATATTTTTATCTATACTGCAGATTTTTCCTATCTTTTTTTATTGGATGTTTTATTTATATTTCAGATTCCATCCCCTTTCCCCATTTTCCCTCTCTAGAAACCCCCGTGCCCCCTTTTCCTTTTTGCTTTTGTACAATTTTTTAAATGTTAATCAAAGGCTTTATAAGTATAATAATGCTTAATCAGAAGTGTAACCGAATACCCAACCTAGATATATAAACTATCTTTGACTGGTGGAGACACGTGAACATCTGCCTCCATGCCCCCTCCTCTTTCTCTCTCTCATCACCTTGCTTCTCCTCTCCTTCATCTTCTCCTCTCCTTACTCCATCTTTTTCTCTCGGTGCTCTTTCCCCCTTAGCTCCTCCTACATATCATCCTTCCTGTAAAAATAAAACTTTTCTCTCAAAATACAATTAGAGCATAATTATTCCTATTTGTACCAGAGAGGTACAAGATAATATTAATACCCAGTCCATCATTTTGTTGACTAACTAGAACCTCTGTCGTCTCTCCTAACTAGAACACTTAGTTTTGACCCTGGCTTTTTTCTTGGCTTTAGAATGAATGTCAGCTGAACACCATCCACTCAGATCTTTTCTCTCAAAGTAAATAGCCAGGATTGGATATGAGACTATAGGTCTTCAACCCCGTCAGAAATCCTGAATGACTGAGTTAACTGAAGTTATAGGAAGCACTAAGCATAGCTTCTAAAACTTAGCCAATTTATAGAGACCACTGAACACCTGGACAGCTCCTATACTACAAACATTGGAGCATCAAATCTTCAGCCTTCTGGCCCAAATTCATCTGACAGACCTTAGTGATGCAGAATTATTAAGGGCTGATTACTCTGTCTAGGCAGACATAATCAGTCGACTATTCTGCAAGTGCATCCTTTTCTGGACAGTAATTTGTCTGTAGATGGGAAGAGGCAATTCTTGCCCAGTGGCTGTCTCCGCACAAATGGAGTAGCTCCAAGAATGTTCAATTTCTTCTTAGAATCCAAGACAGGAAGCTGTCAGGAGCAGACAGGTCTCTAATCAAAATGAACATTACTACAGAAATGTTTGTAACGTCAAACCTGTGGACTCCTGATGTTTTGAAAACCAACAATCCATGTAAGGCCATCTGGACTGTTGTCTGTTAACTCCTCTCAGCTATTTCTAAATAAAATATAGAGAACATCTTAACAATAAACTCCAAGCCATGAATTTGTTATAGTCCCTTACCTCACAGGCTAACCTTCTCAAATCAATTAAAAAAGTTAAAGAAGGACTGGGTTTAAGCCTTGTATTCCTAAATGTGTTATACAGGCACAATGCCCATGAGAGTACCAATATTCGTCTCATTTTTATATCAATAAGAAGCTCGTACAAATGAAAACCTTAAATTTGAAATCAAAGTGAATTTTGTACCATTTTAGAATTTATAACTTCATCATGACACTAATTATACAGATTTCTATCAATAGGTTATGGCTATGCAATAAATCCTAGCTTATCATCCCTGTTCCAACAAAACCTCTACTTTTCCCTAGAAAGACAGCCCAGTATTAACCATCTTAGTCCCTAAGCCCGGGGAATAGGGGCGCTGACTCTTCTTTAACTTCTTCAAGCTGATTACAGGCATTGAGATATTAGAAGAGGGGTCGGGGGAAGAGTAAATTGATAAGCCTCTGATGCTGGGTTTTCACTGCATCCAGATGGAATTCCAGGACACCGGAGGTTTGAGCAGGTCCGCTCAGTTTGCTTGATGAGTAGATACACCGAGGCTGTGTATTCTGTAATATACAATTCTAAGAACAAGTTTTAGTATCAATAATTTTTTTCCGATGGGGCTGATAGTTTTTTTTAAAGATATTGGTTCTAACTACTTTTCTTCCCCTTTTTTAAATTAAATATAATATTTACATTTCAAATTTTATCCTCTTATCCCATTTACCCCACCACCCAGGAACCCCTTATCCCATCCCCCCTCTTTGTGCTTCTATGAAGGTGTGATTTTCCAGTTTCTATGATGCTGTTTTCATTACCATAAACTGCCTCCTAAATTTCTAAATCCTTCCATTTGTGTTATTAAATCTCCTATTTTTCTTTTATTCTTTCTTTTATCTTTCTTTTTTCTCTTTTTTCCCTCTTTTTCATCTCTTTTTAAAAATTGGGTATTATATTTACATTTGTGATTTTTATCCCCTTACACTTCTTCTTCCCACCACCCAGAAACCTCCTACTCCATCCCCCCTCATGCTTCTATGAGACTGTGCCCGCACCTACCCCCGCACCCACTATACCCTCCCCACCCTCGCATTCCCACCCCAATCTGTGTTCGTTTTTCATGGGACCAAGAACCTCCTCTCCTACCTATGCCCAACAAGGCCATCCTCCCCTCCATATACCGCTGGAGGCATAGGTCCCTCCCTATGTGCTACCAGGCTGGTGGTTTAGACCCTGGGGGACTCTGGTTGTTTGGTGTTGTTGCTCTCCTCCTGAAGTCACAAACCCTTTCTGCTCCTTCAGTCTTCTCTCCAAGTTCTCCATTGGAAAACCCTTGATCATATCAGTGGTTAACTGTGAGCATCATTCTCTCAATGTGTTACTCTTTGGCAGACCTCTAAGGAGACAGCTATATCATGTTCTTGAAAGCATGCACTTCCAGCCATCCACATCAGTGTTTAGCTTAGGTGACTGTACATGGGATGGATACCCAGGTGGAATGGTCTCCAGATGGTCCCCCCTTCAGTTTCTGTCCCATGTTTTGTTTCCATATTTGCTCCCTTGAGTATTTTTGTTAATCGTTCTAAGTAGAACTGAGGCATCCCCTCTTGGTCTTCCTTCTTCATGAGCTTCATGTGGTCTGTGGGTTGAGTCATCACTATTCCAAGCTTTTGGGCTAACATCCGCTTAACAGTGAATGAATACCATGTGTGTTCTTTTGTGATTGGGTTAACTCACTCAGGATGATAATTTCTAGATCCATCCATTTAACTATAAATTTCTTGAATTCATTAATTTTAATAGCTGAGTAATATTCCATTGTGTAGATGTACCACATTTTTTGTATCCATTCTTCTGTTGAGGGACATCTTGGTTCTTTCCAGCTTCTGGCGATTATAAGTAAGGCTGCTATGAACATAGTGGAGCATAAGTCCTTATTATATGTTGGAGCATCTTCTGGGTATATGCCCAGGAGTGGTATAGCTGGATTCTCAGGTAATGCTTTGTCCAGTTTTATGAGGAACCGCCAGACTGACTTCCAGAGTGGTTATACCAGCTTGCAATCCCACCAACAGTGGAGGAGTGTTCCTCTTTCTCTGGATCCTCTCCAGCATCTACTATCACCTGAGTTTTTGATCTTAGCCATTCTGACTGGTGTGACATGGTATCTCAGGGTTGTTTTGATTTGCATTTCCCTGATGACTAAGGATGTTGAGCATTTCTTAAGGTGCTTCTTGGCCATTCGAGTTTCCTCTGTTGAGAATTCTTTGTTTAGCTCTGTACCCTGTTTTTTAATAGGGCTATATGGTTGTCAGGAGTATAATTTCTTGAGTTCTTTTTATATCTTGGATATTTGCCCTCTATCGGATGTAGGATTGATTAAAATCTTTTCCCAGTCTGTTGGTTGCTGTTTTGTCTTATTGCCAGTGTCCTTTGCCTTACAGGAGCTTTGCAATTTTATGAGGTCCCATTTGTCAATTTTTGATCTTAAGGCATAAGCCATTGGTGTTCTGTTCAGGAAATTTTCCCCTGTGCCTAGGTATTTGAGTGTCTTCCTCACCTTCTCTTCTATTAGTTTCAGTGTATCTAGTTTTAAGTGAAGGTCTTTTATCCACTTGGATTTGAGCTTTCTACAAGGGGATATGAATGGATTGATTTGCATCCTTCTACATGTTGACCTCCAGTTGAACCAGCACCATTTGCTGAAAATGCTGTCCTTTTTCCACTGGATGGTTTTAGATCCTTTGTCAAAGATCAAGTGACCATAGGTATGTGGGCTCATTTCTGGATCTTCAGTTGTATTCCATTGATCTTCCTGCCTGTCTCTGTACCAATATCATGCAGTTTTTATTACTATTGCCAAGTAGTACAGTTTGAGGTCAGGAAGTGCGATTTCCCCCAGAAGTTTTTTTTGTTGTTGAGAATACTTCTTGCTCTCCTGGTTTTTTTGTTGTTCAAAATAAATATGCAAATTGCTCTTTCTATCTCTATGAAGAATTGATTTGGAATTTTGATGTGTATTGCACTGAATCTATAGATTGCTTTTGGCAAGATGGCCATTTTTACTAGATTAATCCTGCCAATCCAGGAGCATGGGAGTTCTTTCCATCTTCAGAGGTCTTCTTCTATTTCATTCATCAAAGACTTGAAGTTCTTGTCATACAGATCTTTCACTTGCTTGGTTAGATTTACTCCAAGATATTTTATAATATTTGTGACTATTGTGAAGGGTGTCATTTCTTTAATTTCTTTCTCAGCCTGTTTCTTTTGAGTATAGGAAGGCTACTGATTTGTTTGAATTAGTTTTATATCCTGCCACATTATTGAAGTTGTTTATGAGATTTAGGAGTTCTCTGGTGGAAATTTTAGGGTCACTTAAGTATATTATCATATCATCTGCAAATAGTGAAATTTTGACTTCTTCCTTTCCTATTTGTATCCCTTTGACTTCCTTTTGTTGTCTAATTGCTCTAGCTAGGACTTCCAGTACTATATTGAAAAGGAAGGGTGAGAGTGGAAAGCCTTGTCTAGTCCCTGATCTTAGTGGGATTGCTTCAAGTTTCTCTCCATTTAGTTTGATGTTGGCTACTGGCTTGCTGTATATTGCTTTTACTATGTTTAGGTATGGACCTTGAATTCCTAATCTTTCCAAGACTTTTAACATGAAGGGATGTTGAATTTTGTCAAATGCTTTCTTAGAATCTAGTGAGATGATCATGTGTTTTTTTTTTTCTTTGAGTTTATTTATGTAGTGGATTACATTGATGGACTTCCGAAAATTGAACCATCCCTGCATTCCTGGGATAATTCCTACTTGATCGTGATGGATGATTGCTTTGATGTGTTCTTGGATTTGGTTTGCGAGAATTTTATTGAGTATTTTTGCATCAATATTCATAAGAGAGATTGGTCTGTAGTTCTCTTTCTTTGTTGGGTCTTTGTGAGGCTAAGTTATGAGCATAATTGTAGCTTCATAGAACAAATTGGGTATTGTTCTTCTGTTTCTATTCTGTGGAATAGTTTGAAGAGAATTGGTATTAGATCTTCCTGGAAGGTCTGGTAGAATTCTGCTCTAAAACCATCTGGCCCCGGACTTTTTTTGTGGGGAGGTTTTTAATGACTGTTTCTATTTCTTTAGGGGTTATACAACTGTTTAGATGGTTTATCTGCTCCTCATTTAACTTTGGTATCTGGTATCTATTTAAAAATTATCCATTTCCTCCAGATTTTTCAATTTTGTTGAGTATAGTACTTTGTAGAAGGATCTGATGATTTTTTTTAATTTCCTCTGTTTCTGTTGTTATGTCTCCCTTTTCAGTTCTGATTTTCTTAATTTGAGTACTGTCTCTGTGCCCCTTGGTAAATTTGGCTAAGGGTTTATCTATCTTGTTGATTTTCTCAAAGAACCAGCTCCTGATTTTGTTGATATTTTGTATAGTACTTTCTGTTTTAACTTGGTTGATTTCAGCCCTTAGTTTGATTATTTCCTACTCCTCTTGGGTATATTAGCTTCTTTTTGTTCTAATGCTTTCAGGTGTGCTGTCAAGTTATTAATATATGCTCTTTCCACTTTCGTTTTGAGGGCACTTAGAGCTATAATTTTTCCTCTTATTACTACTTTCATGGAGTCCCACAAATTTTGATATTATGTCTCCTCATTTTCATTTAAATCTAAAAGGTCTTTAATTTCTTTCTTTATTTCTTCCTTGACCAAGTTATCATTGAGTAGAGCATTGTTCAGTTTCCAAGTGTTTGTGGGCTTTCAGTTGTTTTTTTCCATGTCAAAGACGAGTCTTAGTCCATGGTGGTCTGATAGGGTACAAGGGATTCTTTCAATCTTTTTGTATCTGTTGAGGCCTGTTTTGTGACCAATTATATGGTCTATTTTGGAGAAGGTACGGTGAGGTGCTGAAAAAAAGGTATATTCTTTTGTTTTAGGATGAAATGTTTTATAGATGTCAGTTAAGTCCAATTGGTTCATAACTTCTGTTAGATTCATTGTGTCTCGGTTTAGTTTCTGTTTCCATGATCTGTGCATAGCTGAGAGTGGGGTGTTGAAATCTCCCACTAATATTGTGTGAAGTGCATTGTATGTTTTAAGCTTTAGTAAAGTTTCTTTTATGTATGTGGGTGCCCTTGCATTTGGAGCATAGATGTTCAGAATTGCAAGTTCTTCTTGGTACATTTTTCCTTTGATAAAAATGTAGTGTCCTTCTTTATCTTTTTTGACTACTTTTTTTTGAAAAAACAGTTTTATTTGATATCAGAATCACTACACCAGCTAGTTTCTTGGGGCCATTTGCTTGGAAGATTGTTTTCCAACCTTTTACTCTGAGGTAGTGTCTGTCTTTTTCACAAAGGTGCGTTTCCTGTATGCAGCAAAATGTTGCGTCTTGTTTATGTATCCAGTCTGATAGTCTATGTCTTTTTATTGGAGAATTGAGTCCATTGATATTAAGAGATATTAAGGAAAAATGAATGTTGTTTCCTGTTATTTTTTGTTATTGGCAGTAGAGTTATGTTTGTATAGCTACCTAGTTTTAGGGTTGTTGGAAGATTACTTTCTTCCTTTTTCTAGGTTGAAGTTTCCCTCTTTGTGTTGGGGTTTTCCACCAATTATCCTTTGAAGTGATGGATTTGTGGTAAGATATTGTGTAAATTTGGATTCGTCATGGAATATTTTGGTTTCTCCATCAATATTGATTGAAAGTTTTGCTGGGTACTGTAGTCTGGGCTGGCATTTGTGTTCTCTTATGGCCTGTATGATATCGGTCCAGGATCTTTTGGCTTTTATAGTCTCTGGTGAGAAATCTGGTGTAATTCTTATAGGTCTGCCTTTATATGTTACTTTGCCTTTTTCCCTTACTGCTTTTAGTATCTTCTCTTTGTTTTATATATTTGATGTTTTGATTATTATGTGACAGGAGGTGTTACTTTTTTGGTCTAGTCTATTTGGTGTTCTGTAGGCTTCTTGTATATTTCAGGACATCATTTTCTTTAGGTTAGTGACGTTTTGCTCTATAATTTTGTTGAAGATATTTACTGGCCCTTTAAGTTGGGAGTGTTCACCTTCATCTATACCTATTATCCTTAAGTTTGGTCTTCTCATTGTGTCCTGGATTTCGTGGGTGTTTTGCGTTAGGAGCTTTTTACATTTCACATTTTTTTGACTGTTGTGTCTATGTTTTCCATTGTATCTTCTGCACATGAGACTCTCTCTTCTATCTCTTGTATTCTGTTGGTGATACTTGAGTCTATGACTCAAGATCTTTTTCCTAGGTTTTCTATCTCCAGGGTAGTTTCCCTTTGAGATTTCTTTATTGTTTCTACTTTAATTTTTAGATCCTGGACAGTTTTGTGTAATTCCTTCACCTGTTTGGTTGTGTTTTATTGAATTTCTTTAAGGGCTTCTACCTGTTTACTTGCGTTCTCCTCAAATTCTTTGAGAGTGTTGTTTATGTCCTTTTTAAACTCCTCCATCAACATCATGAGAAGTGATTTTAATTCTGAGTCCTGCTTTTCTGGTGTGATGTTGTGTTCAGGACTTGCTATGGTGTGGGTGCTGGGTTCTGGTGATGCCAAGTAACTTTGGTTTCTGTTGTTTACATTCTTATGCTTGCCTTTTGCCATTTGGTTTGCTGCAGTGCTATTCGCACACAGTGGTTCTGACTGTAGTCTGCCTTTCTGGTTATCTTGGTTGTGTCAGAACTCCTCGAGGTCTGGATGACTCTATGATTCTGATCTCCAGCTGCTCAGGGTACAATGGCTCCTCTAGGATTTTTCAGGATATGGTATCTCCACAGTAGTAGACCAGCTAGGTTTTTGCTGCTCTGAATGTAGTTGCTCCTCTATGATGCTTCAGGATATGGTGTCCACTGCTCTGCAGCTCTGTGGGCTGTGTCCTCTCTAGGATGCCTGCAGCTCTGTGATCCTTGAACTCTCTTGGGTACCTCTGCAGCTCTGCAGTCTTTGACCTCCCTAGGATGCCTCCGGACTCAGTTTCCAGAGGGGAGCAGATCGGCTGGGAGACTGCTCCAGCCACTGGTATCTGGACCAGGACTTTCGAGTTTTTCAACTGCTACAATGTATCAAGCGAAACATGAAGGGAAAAGTGCCCTTCTTCAAACACTATTGTGTTATCCGTTTTCATCCTCACTACACACTTATAATTATTATAATAAAATCAAAGGTATTAGAATATTATTTCATAAAGTAAAAGGTATTAATGACTTTGGAGTCTGGTTTAAGGTGTAGACAGGAGTATGTCTTAACAGAGTGGCAATTTTATAAAAAAATAGTGAACAGTTTATCATCTGTAAATAATGGCACAGACACAGGGAACTGAACAAAAGTCATCTGTATTGCTTATACACTTAAACATATAAAAAGCCGTATATTTGTAATTTGTGAAAATCATTTTAAACACATCTCAAGGCAGAAGAACAGGTCAAAACACATGCAAGGTAAGAGGGAATTGATTAAGACCTGGAAGAGACATTACAACAAAGAATTTCTAAAAGGAAATAAGTTCAATATAAACTGTGCTGTTTCCCATTATGTGGATAAACAGTGAATGACTTTTCCTGATGGGGGCAAGTCAATTCTGACCTCAGCCTACTATGTGTTTGCCAAAAGTACACTGCCATTCATCAAGGATGCAATCTTGACTGCAAAGTACAGAGCCATTTGATTTGACCTGTTCCCCAGCTCACAACTGGTTAAGAAGTTTTCAATATTCAAGAACCAAGCTCATCATATTATCTACTTTGTCCAATCTGCTTTGCTATGTGTCAGGTTTCATAAATCGCTAGGATTTTAGAATTCTGGAAGACAGATAGGCATAGAAATCTCTGTCTTCTTCTTTTTCTTTCAGTTTTTTTTTTCCATTTTGATCTTATAACATAGTGCTTTTTCTTATGTCTGAATGGCATTCTTTTCTTTTTATTTTTTCTGTAGCACACATTAAATTTTTTTTAAATGAAGTAAGAAGTATTAATCATAAAATATGTATGACATTGATATTTAATTATATGAAATATAAATATAATTTCTTAAAAAGCACAAACACATATGTCAAGAACAAATACATTAACAATGGAATACCGTATATTAAATTACACCAGAATCATTTTTTAAAACTGTGTTACTTACGCTAAAATAGAGCTGTATCCTATAGTTTATAATAATATTTGTTATGACTGAAAAAGGCCACATGCTATTTTGGTGTGATAAATTTTACTAGTGAAATTGATAGAGCAAATTATTGGTGTAAATGATTAATATCACCATGAAGACAGTGAGCACAATAGGGACTTTGACTGTAATATTTCTATCAATATTTCTTTCTCTAAATGCACTTGATATGAGAAATAGACATATTTGTTATAATGGAATTAATACTTTTTTAGATCCCCTAAATAACTGAACTATCTGAACTTAAATATAAATATTTTGCTTGTTTTATGCAGGAAGAGTGCTACATAAGCTCTCAGTGTCTCAGTAGGCTTCAAAAAGTAAAAATCAATGAACTCTTAATGTTTATACTAATAAATGTCTTTATTGTTAAAGAGATGATTAAAGAGAAACAAATGGAATTGAAAACAATTTTCTGAGAAACCCACAAAATAAAACACTAAAAATTATATCCAATAATTACTAAACAATAAATTATTACAGAAAATTTTATTATTGTTTCAAGATTTTAACTTTGCATTTATGCAGCCTATAATGTGAATAAAAGCATTTATAAAACCAAATGTAATATTACTGAATATAGTATGAACAAATTTTAGGACATACTAGGTTTTGTCAGTATGAGCACAAACTAGATTTTATGAATTAAGAGTAGTTCAAAAATTTAACAACAGTTGCTTTAAATAAGGGGATCCTCTGTAGTGAGTTAAGTATGTATCTACAGTATAAGACAACATGTGCTGAAATGTCAAATACTATAGTTTATATGTAATTCTGACCAGTCAGTTGATAATTGTAATCACAAAGAACATTGTAAAAATAACCTTCAACCTGAGATTCATAAAGCAGGATGTCATATAGAAATCTAGGCACAAAAAATTAATAATGTATTAGGATGCTTAGGTATAGGTAGGTATTTTTTAATTTTTAATTTAGTCTTATAACCTGAAATATTTTAAAAATAATTTATGTCATTGTTCTGAATTTTGTTTTTGTATAAACAGACTAGAATTATGGACTCCTTTCTGTTGTCCAAATTTTGTATCTTTATTTTCTTTTGGATTTCCATTGAAATTTACTATCTGCTCATTATGCCACTATGACAGTTGTACCAATGGTGTTTTCCTCAGCAAACTCATTTAATTGCAATCACAGGAAAGATGTAAAAAATCAAAATAGAGTGAACTTTATAAAGCAACTGGAAGCAATACTTTTTAAAAGCAGGGCTAGATGCTGGAGAGCTGCTCAGTGGTTAAGGGCCCTTGCTGCTGCTCTTGCAGAGAACACAGGTTTGTTTCCAAGCACCTGCATGGCGATTAACAACCACCTATAATTACAGTTCTAGGGCAATCCAATGTTGTCTTCTGACATCTGTGGCCTCATGCAAGCACATGTAACACATGCATGCATACATGTGGGTAAACATTTCCACACATAAATGAAAATAAACTGTTTTACATAGCATCATGAAAAAGAGGAAGATAAAGAAAATGTCAAAATTTGAAAATATAAAGCAAGTGCTTTATGAAAATTTGGGTTAGACCAAGAACTGAAAATAATGATCAGGAAGAAAACTTCAAAACTCTTTATTGTTTCTTATTTAATGATGTGATAGTATGTCGATATTGTTTTTTTAATTTTAGTAAATATGCTCTATTTTCAAGAGGGGTGATCCTTAGGGGACTTTATGTTAAAAGTGTATAGCTATTTTGTACTTTCTTAGGAATTATTTGCACAATTGGAATTATTTATAAGCTTATAGTCTATACTTATGAATAATTCCAAATACTCTGAATTTTGAGTGTATTAATTTCTACACACTACATACATTTGTTACCTTTAGAGATTCCACAGATGAATGTACTCAATGGAATAACTTGATGCTCTCAATACTTCTGAGAACAGCTGAGGTTGCTATGCAGGTGGTTAGCTTGATCTTTGTACTATTCTATAATGAAAGAAATAAGACTTAAACACTAAAGAAAAATATAAATATAGAGCAAATTACACAATACTCACCATCCCTAAACTATGTCTTAGTCTCCTTTACATGTAACTGATTGGCTGGAGAGGCATGTGCATGGTCTCTGGACCCCTCCTGCTATCATAGAGTGTCTCTGGACTCAGGCTTCATTTTAACCACACTAAGTCACTTGTGGGAAATCATATATAGTTCTATCATCCTGGAGAAAAAACAAACCTTTAACTGTGACAGCTCCAAATTGCTTAGAACCCATCATTCACACTTAGGGATTTGGTAAAGAGAGAAGTAAAACACGAACACAGCCCTGTATTATATTTTTCTATTTTATTCTTCCAAACCAGAATCAGTTATTTGTATCTCAACTACATCCACAAGATAGTAATCCAATATTTGTCTGTACAATATTTTCCACACTGATAGAGATTCCTTCTTTACATATTTCATAAGTACTTTTTAAATTGTTTTTGTGAGTAAAGATGTTGGCTTCTCTTTATTGTATAACAATAAAGAGAATTGTGTATAACAATAAAGAATATTATGAAGCATATATAAATATATGTATAAAATATAAACCTGTACTGTTAAAGAGAAATAGAAACTTAAAATTTAAAAATCTTCAAATTATTAGTATATGCACATATACACATAGGTATGCGAATATACTGGCAAGAGTGTATCACTTTGTAGCTATGACTGTCAAAACTGTGCTCTATAGAACAAGTAGTTTCAAATAACAGGTCTTCTTGTCTCTTTTCAAATCTGTGATTAAACACGTGTACTGCTATGCTAGTGTATATACATTTTTCAAAATAAATTAGTTTTGCTTAGAATTTTATACATGAATATTGTATTTATATCATTTTGTCTTTCCTACCTACAATGATTTTAATCTCATACCTTAAAATCCATGACCTCTTTTTTAAAATAAAAATTGATGTGTGTGTGTGTGTGTGTGTGTGTGTGTGTGTGTGTGTATACTCAGCCATCTGATCCAGTAATTATGATCATATATATATATATATATATATATATAGAGAGAGAGAGAGAGAGAGAGAGAGATAGATATAGATATAGATATAGATATAGATATAGATATAGATATAGATATAGATATAGATATAGATATAGATATAGATATAGATATAGATATAGATATATAGATATTTGTTTAGTATTGACCACTTGAGATTGGACATTTTATCAAAGACTCAGCCCAGGAGACAATCTTCTTCCTCTCTTAGCCCCCAATATTGTCCGTTATCTTCATCTAGGATTAGTGGTTTACAAAATATTTTGTTTCAAAGCTGGCGTGTCAACTAGTGTTGTCCTTGTGAAAGTCTTTTATAAGAGACTACATTTTTTTTTACATATGCAGCTTGTCTGCCATGCATATATAGATATCACCATCTCATAGCAAATTTTCGTATAGTCTTTCCCTATGTCTTCTATGGTGTTCCCTAAAACTTAGGTCAAGAGATGTTGCAGATATAGCAACTGGGACTGAACACTGTCTAATCACTTTTCTTTGTGTTTTGTCCAGTTATCGATTTCTGTAACGATGACTGTCTGGTGCATAAAGAAACTTCTTTGATGAAGGATGAGAGCTGAACTTAATCTCTTGGTATAAGGGTATGTATTTAGACAAGGATAAAGCTATTAGACATTACAGTGGATTAGGACATTGTTAGTAATAGTTTCTTCTCTAGGGCCCAATATCTTACTGGACATGGGGAGTCAACTAGGTTTATAATAAAATGCATTAAGTGGATCATATATCCAAACTTATTTAATCATTGTCCCCAAGATACACGTGCTACTCTATCCAGAGTATATTTTGCTGTGCTAGTGTTGTTTGTGGGCTCAACAGTTTAGTAGGACTCTTGACTGCTTTTCTTTGATGGCACAGTGCATAGGAATTTGGGATAATATGAAATCTAGTTCTCAGGTAGGAATCTACTAGATATGTCAGTACCAGTTCAATTTGCCAATTCTGTGTCTGAAATGTCCTCAACAAGAGGTTATGACATGCAAATTGTGGCATTCAATCAAGCCTCTTGAGTTGTTTGTCATGGTATTTGAAGAGACACTCAGTAATATAGTATATAATACTTAGTAGCTATTGTGTAGTAACTATTATTAGATAGTCCTGAGGATGTTTTATGTTGTTATATTGTGTCTTCAGAATCAAGCAAAATTTAGGAAACTGATTGACATTCAAAAGTAGTTATAAATAATGGATGGGACGAAAGAGGCTCTGAGTGAGTGAAAGGTACTCATCATGACAGGAGAAAGAGATAACAACCAAAACATTAAAACAAAATTATCTCAAATGAGGTTGTGATTCAATTTTTTAAAGTGCTATTTTGGAGCTCTTAAATTGTGTAATTCTAGATCCCCACAATTAAAGTCTCAGTGTTTTTATTCTCTAACTACTATCTTCACATAAAATCTGACAAGCAGATTATGGGGAGGCATACACAATATGTCAGCAAGATAAATATGTGTTGGATCAAATCAAATGGCTGTTGGTAGGATTGAACCAGTATTCAGGTTGATTCGTGAGTTGGACAGGAGCTAATTTTTTAGAATTTACTTCTATGTTGATAATAATTCATCAATCATTTTCTAAATAATTCAAAGTTTTGAATAGACTGTAAAGTGTATCTAAACTGTATTTAATAGTGCACTCTAGGTATTTAATAGTACACTGTAAAAAATAAATAAAATATCCAAAGTACATTTTCTTAGTGAATCCGTTAAGGAAAATACTTTAGAATCCTGATAAAGAAGTAATTTGTAATGTCCAACCTATGGAAACATGATATTTATTGTGATTTAAAACTCTAAAGACCTTTTGATTTGTCTATGTTATGTGTAAGAAAATCAGTGGCCAATTTTCAGATCATTATTATTTCAAGGACAGTAAATATTATATTGTCTGTGAAACACTTTTCTATATGAGGATTTAAAATGGTACTTATTAATTCTACAGTTTTAGTTTTGTCATTGAGTCAGAGAAAATTGTTCTGGTATTCGGAAACCTACTGACAAATTTAACATTTGAATAACAGCTGTCTTATAAATTACAAGGAATTTTTTTCATCATTTTCGATAATTTTTTCATTCTTTGAGAACTTCATGTATGTATATAATTGGATATTTGTATTCATTTTACTCCTTTACTGTTAGCAAATAAGTTCATTAGGTATAGACTTTGTGGGCCTATAAACACACCTTTCTCTACATCTCCCCAGCCTTGTGATGGTCTACTTCAATGTTGACTTTCACCCTGCAACAATGATGCATTACCACACATGGAAATGAATAGGAAGTTTGGCCCATCCTGGGTTTGATGAGAATTTTTAAATAAGGGCCTGGCAAAAAGCCATGGTAGTAATTAGTTTTGGGCATTGATATGTCAGTTGGTGCTAGATAAATCACCTAAAAAGTAAATACATCGTTGTTCAAAGCAAAGAGGAAGGAAGGAGAAATAAATGGAAAGGAGAAAGCAAAAGATGGAAGAGGGTTCGTTTTTGTCAAGATAATTAAAAATCAACTGGCTAAGTGTAGAAAGTATATAGGAGCAATGTAGTTTCTCTAATGGTATTTGTCCTATTTTGCTTCTCTGTGGCTGTGGTAAAATGCTCAGCCTAAATGCTACATGAGAAAGATGGTGTTTATTTAATCATATACTTCCAGGTCACAATGTGGCATTTAAAACAGTCAGGGCAGGATCTCAGGGACTGGAACTGAGTGTGGGAAACAAATCAGAGATCATCTGGGAATGCTGCTTACTGGCTTCTTTGCTGACCTTTGCTTAGCTAGCTGTTTTACAGTTCAGACCTACAGACTCACCTTGGCCACCACAGTTACCTGAGTACTCCTATATCAATTAACAATAAAGAAAATTCCCCACAGACATGCTTAAATGTCTGACTAAGGCTACCCACCCTGAAATTCTTACTCAAACTTCTAGAACATACATTATATTCGTTTTTCTATGTTTGTGTTTTGTCTGTCTGTCTGTCTGTCTGTCCGTCTGTCTGTCTGTCTTGAGAGAGCTTTTGTCTATGTAACACTGACTTTCCCAGAACTAGCCATATAGACCTGACTGGCTAAGTATTCACAGATATCTAAGATTCTATGCTTCCTGAGTGCTCAAATTAAAGGTGTGTGCTACCATGTCCAGCTGAAATATTATACTTTTAAAAGCTCAAAAATGTTTTCTAATACATTTTGCTTGTCTAAAAAATGTATAAGCTCCATTAAGTAAGAAAATGGACATTATTATTTTGGGGAATAAACTTGTCTATGCAAAATGCAAATATATCATATATTTGACATATTTTTTGTGAGATGTTTTAGTCATGTTTATGTATAACTGTTCCATGACTAAACAGTTTTATTACATTTTCATCTGAAGGCACATTTTCTGATTGTGCCAAGTATGAATATAAATGTGATAAGCTATCATTTTGTGTAATTTGGTTCAGTGTTTGAGGCCTCAAATTTTATCTATCTATCTATCTATCTATCTATCTATCTATCTATCTATCTATCTATCTATCATCTATCTTTCTATATCTCCAGAAACACGTGGACAGCTCATGTGTTTATAAGGTTTTAAGGAGGAGGAGGAAGAGGAGCAGGAAGGGAAGGAGGAAGAGGAGGAGAAGGAAGAGGAGGAAGAGGCAGAGGAGGAGGAGGAAAAGGAGGAGGAGGAGGAAAAAGGGAAAAAGTGGGAGAAAATGTGGGGAATTTGAGTCTTGTGCATACAACTTTACAACTGAATAGGGATGAAGAACCTCTAATAGCTTTTTAGGCAGAAAGCCAGGGTATTTAAGGAAAGTTTACACTCAGCAGGCAGAGCAAAGAGAAATCAGTGTAGGAAAGCACTGGTCCATTCCATCCCATCTGAACACTGAGCGGCTTAACCTCATTGTCCAGCCACCATGACTGGGATGTCAAACTCCAGATGGCTTCCAGGAGAGCCTGCAGATGGTGAAGATTACCTCATGGCTAATAGTCTAAGGCCAAATTTGAGCATTTCTAAACATTGACTTTGAGTAGAAATTACATCTAAACAACTAATCTAAATTGTAGTTTATTTGAAAAAGTAGGAAAAGTTTTCTAGTTTATAGAATATATGATTAAAATTTCTTTTCATTTGTTTTATATAATTTAGAGAATGTATTAAGGATGCAGAAATACATTAGAATTTCTACAATTTTTATTACATATATGATTCTGGCCTTAATTTTCTAGATGCTTGTTTGCAAAGCAACTTTGTGTACAAGAAAACTTACATTGTATACCCAAATAATGCATGGGACATTCCAAGCAGCATTTCTGTCTTAATGGAACAGAATTATAAACTCAATTTTCTACTTACATGTTGAGTTTAAAATGCTATTCTTAATTTAGCTACTGAAAATATTATTTTTCTTCTTCTTCATAGAGTTGTTTTGGATATTGAAACTCAAGTGTTGTAGTTTGAAGACATGTTCTCCTTAGGGTATCAGTTTATGTTTGAACAATTAGAAGAATGAAGGTGGCTAGTTTTCCACTGTCTACAAATGCTAGACCATCAAACTTATATTTAATTTATAGGCAACATGCTTCGTTGAAAAGTATTATGTAAGAAAGGTAGCGTAACGAACTTTTAAGGGTTAGATTTTTAGAAGCCCACATTAATCTCATCATTTTTCTCAAGTTATAAAACCATTCACCTGAGTTGATCTTTCCCAAAAGAAATCAAGTAGGTGAAACTGACTATAGAGGGAAAGAATAAAAGCTTAAAATATTATAAGAAGATGAATCAAATTCACTTTTAGTAAGGTTACTGCTTCAGCAAATCATTTGATTTATTGTACAGTCTTTGGAAATTAGCTTCAGTGTTTGTGGAAGTCATCTGTAAGGCAATATGACCTATGAACAAACAAAGTCTTAGAGTTAGTATTCAGGTGATCTCCACTGACCTGCTCTCAGGAACCTAGCATCATTTACTTCATCAGTCATCTTCTGCCACTGCCATGAGCTTCAAGTATATGTGCTGCAGCTGAAAAGGGCCCCACCATTCACTCCAGATCTCTCTGTGTGTCTGCCTTCACCAGTGCCTCTCACTGTCCTCTTAACTCTTTTTGTCTTATCCTGTCATTCCTCACTCTTTGAATCTGTCTCTCTCTTTCTCTTTGAATCTCAATCTCTCTCTCATGCTCTCTCTCTCTCTAGCTTTCTCTCTTATGCACTCTTTCTCACTCTTTCTAGCTCCCTCTCACTCTCTTGCTCTCCCTCACTTCTCTTTTATGTTGTCTCTCTCCAGTTAAGCAACTACTCTGTCTACATGACTGCCATTTTGTCCTCACTGGAAAGAATTCCATTCACTCTTCTCTACCCCCACAAACCTCTTAAACCAGACAGTTGTGTGTTGTAATTTCTCAGGGGCACATATTAGCATAGTTCAGCAAAAGGAATCCACTCACCTCACTACCTTTTTTATCTCATCATTTAATGTGCATGCTTTTATAGTGTGGTCCTTTATAGTATGTGCTGTGTTGAGGTCACATGTCCAAGGGTTAAAACCATAACTGCAGTTACTAGACAGGATTCTTGACAAAAAAAAATCTACTGTATAAGCCCCCCTTTTCTTCTATTCTCCTCCTCCTCTTTCTCCTCCTTCTTATCCTCCTTCCTCTTCTATTTCTTCTTCTTCTTCTTCCTCTTCTTCTTCTTCTTCTTCTTCTTCTTCTTCTTCTTCTTCTTC
>JANHMN010000011.1:62325838-62405105 GCA_030674055.1 Rhabdomys pumilio
AGGAGAAGGAGAAGGAGAAGGAGAAGGAGAAGGAGAAGGAGAAGGAGGAGAATAATCTGTGATAACTCAGGATCCCTTAATTCCTCTGCGAGACTTATTTATCTGAAAGTCCTATGTCACAGGACATGAGACAACATATTTTCCAGGTCAGACAAAAAGAAAGAAAGGATTTAAGGAGTTTAAACTCATGTTGATCTCCTTGATTTCCAGTTTTACAGGGGTTTGTATGTGTCTGTTTGTCTCCCTTGTTTGTGTCTTTGTTTGTTTTGGCGGGATGGTAAGTATGACTTTGTGTTTTTACATATTTTTTTGTTTTATGTTTGTTTATTGTGTTTTATTCATCTTGTTCTATTCTAGTTGGTTTCTATATGTACCTGTTCATTTTATAACAAAAGAAGGAATGAAGGCAGATTTGGAAATGGATAAGTTAGGAGGCAGGAGGATTTAGTAGAGCAAAAGGAAAGGAAAGCATGAACAGAATACACTGCAAGAATAAATCTATTTTCAGTTGAAAATATGATTTGGAAATAGTATAAAACCTACCTAAACTATACCTTGAAACAATGATTCCCTTGCCCACAATTCACTCTCACATCTTGACAGTACATTTTTGCTGTGTAAATATAAAATGCAAAAAATAAAATAAAATAAGATAAAATAAATAACAGAAAGATGGACACATGCAACCTTACTATTTCTGTAAGTGCCATGTGACACAAAGGAAAACATACCTCATGACATCTTATTATTTTAATATTTTGAAAGACATCATAAAAAGGAGATTATTTTTATGTCATTTTAAATGAAATGACATAAAATTAAATTTGAAACATGTTTTGATATAAAAAAATCAACATATTTTGAGTCCATAGGTTTCTTCAATGTAAGAATTTTTATTAATAAAATTGTTGAGTTGTTTTTACTTTATATGAGTAGTATAGTATTCCTCTGTACACTATAAATTGCAATTTTATGTTCTTTTATTTATACTGCCGTTGGGAATACTATGCTCCTTATATATTATATACAAACATAACATATATAAAAATATATGTAATATAATTTTATAACTTCTATTACAAAAACATTTATTAGAGTAATGATTTCTTTATAATATATTTAATGTAATGACCTTGTTAAATGCCTAGCACCTTATAAATTCTGCTTACTCTAAAATTTACATAGCACAGAAAATAATTGAATTTATTTTCATTAATATTATTTTGATTAATCAACAAAATTGTTTTTATTATACTGTTCCAAAGATTTTATTTATTTACTTTTTTAAAATTAAAAAATATCCATAGTTCTAGAAATAACACACAAGATGACAAGGCACAAAAGTTATTAAATAGTCCTACCAAGCTTAATAATACCAATAAATCATGAAAATCATGCATGATGCTGGTGTAAGATGTGGCGCTCATGTATTTGTAGCAACCACCAGCTTTTTATTTAGACTTAAGGCCCAGTAAACAGAAAAGAAACATACCTGTTACTGAAAACTTGGCTGACATCTCAGGAGTAGCGAGATCATGCATCCATGGACACAATCTGCTTCCACTACTATGCTAGACCAACATAATTTCTTACTGCATTCTAAATATTATACTTATAACCACAGATAAGTATAGCTACCACTCCTTACCAAAGGAGCTGTTCTTTACTGTAAATCTAGACCATAACAGGAAGCCATATCTAGACACAATGCAAAGATGAATGGAGCCTGAGAATCTTAGCCCAAGTGAATAACATGTATGTATGTCTCACAGAACATCATGAAAGGAACACAGTATAAGAACAAAAACACCAAAAGTCTCCTGTGACATAATCTCTCCTAAAAATAGCTAAATTAACACAACTGGAACAATAAAAATATCAATAGACCTTTTACTATAAAAGCAGGGAAATTTTATAGCAGTCATCTGGACAAAGAAATACAGATCATTAACAACCTTAAGGAGAAGTTTATTAAACATCTGGTAGTGCTGACAACCCATCCCCCTACAGGGAGTTCAATGTAGAGAGGTCAGTCTTGTAATTGTAGACACAAAAACAATAAAAAGGCACTCAGCAGGTTGAATTTATATTTTATATTTGTATGTATATTCACCTAATTTATCTTCATTTATATCTGTTTATGTGTTGACAAAGATGTACATACATTAATTATGTAACAAATAAAATAAAAAAGAAGGGGCTACCATCTTGAGAGTATTGAAATCATTCCAAAAGGTATAGTTGGAGAATCTGAAGGGAGCAAAGGATCAGAGGAATTATATAATTCTATTTGAATAATAATAATAATAATAATAATAATAATAATAATAATAATAAATCATGTTTTAAAAAGTTCCTGCTAACTCTCAAGAGATTGGAGACCTGGGAAAATCTACAGCTCTGGTGGGGAGGAGGTTGAGTAGTGTGGACATCCTTGTGGAGAAAGGGGAGCGGGGAGGAGGTATGTGATATGGGACGGTCGGAGAGCAGAACAGGAGGAGAGTGGGGTTTGGAGTGTAAATAAATAGATAAATAAATAAATAAATAAATAAATAAATAAATAAATAAATAAAATGATACAGCTTAAAAAAATAGGTCCTGCTGACCAAGACCACTGAGATCTCTCAGACCCTGAGCCACCAACCAGGAAGCATATACTAGCTGGTCCTACGCCCCAGACATATACACACAAAGGATTACCTGGTCTGGCCTCAGTGGGAGAAGAGGACCCTAACCCTTGAGAGACTTGAAAGTTTGGACTGGGTGGTAGTAATTGACTGGACTGTAAAAAAATAAAAATAATTAATTAAAAAAGTCCCAGAAATCTGTCTTATATTTAGATTGATTGTTTCAGAATTACATTTTGGGAGAAAAAAATATGTATTTATAACACCAATTATCTAAACAAAACTTTCACCTTATTAGATTGCTAAAAGTAAATGCTGGATATTAGTTTCAAGCACTCAGGAGAGGAGAAGATAGGAGGAGAGAAGAAATGGGAAGAATTTACTCTATGGGGACATAAATTTCAAAAGAAAGAAGGCTTTTGCAGAAGACATTGGATAGACCATCAATGAATATACCATTTCACAGTCAATGAATATATCATTTCACATTCTAACAGAGAAGGATTTTAAAGAGTCTTTGCTTAGCATAAAGAAATAAAAACAATTGAGGAGATGAATGATTTTAATTTGATTTAAACATTGTGCATACAATAATTTTTATGATTTCATCTATCATTAAGAAACAAATTGAAGGAAAATGATAAAGTTTGTACTCAGCAACCATTGTATAAAAACATAGATTAATTTTGCACATCAATAGGAAATTATATCCACTAAATGTTTTTATGTATGTCTTTGGGATAGCTGTAAATTAAAAGAAAAACATCATTTTCTACTATGTATAAAAATATTTTTATACTTACACACGAGTATAAATTAATTTAATCCCACTGTTTATGGTGGTATTATTTTCACAGAAAATAACAATTTTATTTTTGCTTGAAGGTCTATTTTTAGTAAGTTTGTTGAAAATAACATAGAGAAGAAGAAATGTGGCTTCATTGCCAAACTGTACCATGCTCCATCTCTCTCAGAAGATTCATTCAGCTCCACCTTTGTGTGAAATGAAAGCCACTTTGTCGAAAGGGTTAAGAAACACTTGACGTTTTCAAAGATGTTTTACTAAAACCAAGGACAACATCAACTTTTTTATTTGGCAATGTAAAAATCAAACAGACACTTGTAAATAGCAACATTGTATTAGAACAAAGCCATGTATTGCTTTTGTGAGGATTTAAATACAAATTTAACTTTCTGAAGGAAAAAAAAATCTTGACTCAAATACATTTCAGAATATTTCCTGTTATCAAGAACAAAACACACCTTTACTCATTAGATGTATAACTAGATGGCCTTTCGTTTATATTCAACTTTGCTTTTCATCAGATAATTATTTGTAAGCATTCTAATTCCTGCCATGGCCTGCAGAGCTAATGTAAAAGAAGGATGAACACATCAATTTAAATTTTAATGCACAAAGAAGAATCTGAGTTTCTCTCTCTTCATGTTTAATAATTCATCTTAAGTATGATGCTTATAATACAATCTTAAAATGGTATTTTATTTTTCAGGCATGTTTAGGTGTAACAAGAATAACATAAGCTATCTACAGTCTTCCGCAAAATAATGGATCCTTTACTTTTACTACTGGAAAGGCACCAGTTTTAATTAATAATGACCTAATATTTTTTGTTTTGTGTTGTTGATTTCAGTATCAGGCATTCCTCACCTCTTTGTTTATTAAACACACTATCTCTTATCCTGACCATGCTCATTAGTTATTCTATTTCTTGAAGCTCAAATTCTCTCTCACCTCCAGTATATAGTTCTTGTATCTTTAATATGTTACTAGAATGGTAGCCGATTCACTGGACCTCTGTTCTTATATGTGGAAGAGCTAACAAAACTTTGATTAATGAGAAGTATTTGGTGAGATGTATCATTCAGTAGTTCTCATTAGATGCCATATGAAAGCATTATTTTTTTCTGCTGAGTGAGGTTGGTGGATGCCTTTAACAGTAGAACTCCACTCAGAAGGCAGAGGCAGGGGGAGGTAGAAGCAGTCAAATTTCTGAATTTGAGGCTAGCTGGGTCTACAGAATGAGTTTTAAGACAGCCAGGTATATACAGAGAAACTCTGTCTTGAGAAACAACAGAAAGTGCCTTATATTTCAATAAATTCTTTCCAAACAAATTTTTTACAAGTGAGAAATAATGTTAGACAATAATATAATTCACACATTTAAAAGTAAGTATTTGGGTTCAACTGTGAAGACACAAATAGGCACATCTAATTTTCTTTTGTTTTAAGTTCAAATAAAGAATTTGCAATATACTTTTACTTTTTATATTGTCTTGTAAAACAATAATACAATGAGTAATAGAGACTAAGATTCTGGAATACTAACAAAACTCCCTTATTTATAATTTCTATGATTTTGTCACCTATAGTAGCTTAGAAATTTTAGTTCCTATTATAGTATTCTATAAAATATATCACCAGACACTAGTTTCTAATTGCTTATGGTATATTGTCAGCCATAAATCCTACGTGTACTGTAATCATTTCACATATTTAATTTTAATTTAATTTTAAAATGATAATATATACTGTGATGTTTCCATTTATGTATAGGTTTTAAAACAATTATGCCTGGTCATAATTCTGTGATATTAAGCTTCTTTGGCACCCTTACTTATCCTTAGTAATAACTCTTCTACTTTTGTGTCTCCTCCTTGTCGTTCATTTAAGTAGCTAAATGAAAGAGAAGATGCAGTCACTTGCCTTTATGTTTCTGGATTACTTTATTTAGCAATAAATTTTCTAGTTCTATAACAGTTCGATCAATAATGCTGTAGTTTATTCTTGTTTATGTTGATAATCTTTTGTTAAATATACCTACTGTCTTAGTTCGGGTTTTACTGTTGTAAACAGACACTATGACCAAGGAAACTCTTATAAGGACAACATTTAATTGGGGCTGGCTTACAGGTTCAGAGATTCGGTCCATTATCATCAAGATGAGAGCATGATGACATCCAGGCAGGCATGGTGCAGGAGGAGCTAACCGGCTGTATATGTAGAGGAGGGGGGCCTTGTTAGGCATAGGTGGGAGAGGAGGTCCTTGGTTCCATGAAGGCTGGATGCTGTAGTGTGGAGGAATTTGAGGGTGGGGAAGTGGCAATGGGTGGGTGTGTAGGGGCACATGGTCATAGAAGCAAGAGGAGTGGGGAATGGGATCAGAGGTTCAGGGTGGGGGAGAAATGAGAAAAGGGGATCACATCTAAAATGTAAATAAAATATGCAATGGGGGAAAATAAATAAATAAATAAACAAACTAAGCAGCATTTAAAAACAAACAAAAAAAAAAAGAGTTCTACATCTTCATCTGAAGGCTGCCAGCAGAATAGTGGCTTCCAGGCAGCTAGGATGAAGATTTTTTTGTTTGTTTTTGTTTTGATGTTGTTGTTGTTTGGTTGGTTGGTTGGTTTGGATTTTGTTTTTTTGGTTTTTTGAAACAGGGTTTCTCTGTATAGCTCTGGCTCTCCTGGACTCACTCTGTAGACCTGGCTGGCCTCGAACTCAGAAATCCACCTGCCTCTGCTTCCCAAGTGTTGAGATTAAAGGTGTGTGCCACCGCTGCCCAGCATTAGGATGAAGGTCTTAAAGCTCACACTAGCAGTGACACACCTACTCCAACAAGACCAACACATCTTAATAGTGTCACTCTCTGAGCCAAGCATATAAATACCATCATGTCAAACATGCTGCATTTGTATATTCATCTTCTCATGACAGCCCAAATTATTTCTATAACTCTGGTGGGTTGGGCTACAATCCTCATATATATATATATATATAAAACATTTATACCTATGCATAAATTGTAAACATTGTTTACTGTTTTTTAAATTTGTACCAGGAACAAGGTGGTACGTCAATGCTTGCACTCATTCTGTACTCATCAGATCAGAGAAATTTCCATGCCTATGAACTCAGACACTCACGACTTTATTGGCCTGAAGGAATCAGTATTCAGAAGGCATATTCAGTTTTAAAAATTGGCTGTGAATTTTTTTTTGTAGTTATTATCATCTGTTGCTGAAAGAAGTTCACTTGATGAAGAATGAAGGCTATACTTACCTATGGGGGGAAAACAAATATTTAAAGATTGTTGCTAGGGATTATGCTGGTGTAGTAATTTAGTGGTTATAAATTTTCCTTTATTAGATATGCTTCTACTAGCACTGATTAGTTATCTAGATTTCTAGTTTCAGACATGGCATTCATATTTTTGAGCAGGTTTTCAATCTAAATGTGAGCTGAGTAAGGATAATTCCAACATGCATGAGAAACTAGACGGAGAAAAGCCCATAGGGCTTCACACCTACACACATACACACACACACAACACACACAGAGAGACACACACACACAACTGAGGAAAGCTGAGAACAGGAATGGTGACCTTCCCCAGAAACAAGCACAGTTATTAGAATCCAGTGCCAATGGTCAGCCCTGAAAATATATACACAGGTAAGGATTCACAAAATGGGCGGGTTATATCTAAGAAAACATTATATAAAATAGTAGTTATTTAAAAAAAACTGGCTATAAAATTTGGAGAAGAGTTGGAAGAGATTTATGAGAGGGTTTGAGGGAAAAATAAAAGGGTAGAGAAAGATTGAAAATGAATTAGAATTTCAAAACACTGCTTGCAAATGTGAAATATTCATAAAATTGTGCTTTATTTTAATTAATAGTATTTTCCATATCTGAATTTTGTCATAATGACTCAGAATAAATATTAAATATATGTGTGTTTTATAATGGAGGCATTATATCTTAAAAATATTTATTTATGTTTATTTACACACTTAATTGATAGAAGTCATATAAGTGCAAAATATTGACATTATAGAAAAATAACCAGAAAGTAAATATAGCCTTGTAATTTCCAATAACTTATTAAGATGAAGATCTACTCCAGTCACACCAAAATCTAGTTGGTATGTTGTGCAAACTGATTCCAATTTTAACCTTCATCTTCATTGATCAAGGACAATATAAAATGAATTAGTTCCTGTCAGAATACAAGTAAAAAATTATGAACAAATAGGGGCAAAAAAATAGAGAAGCCATAGATCATGATAATATAAAAATTAAGGTGATTAACTTAGATTATTGCCATTTTGGGCAATGATTTGAAATTCTTCTTCATTCATTCATACAATAGTTATTAATTTGTAGTTTGTACATGAACTTATATTAAGAGAAAATTAGAGGATGCTTCAGCTTTCAAGCTTGCACCCAAATACTCATTTTAAATGCGTGAATTATGTGATTTACTAATCATTATTTCTCACTTGTAAAAATTTAGTTTGGAAGAATTTTGCTTTTATAGTTAGTTACTGAAGTGTAAAGAGTTTTCTGTTTATTTTTTTTTCAAGACAATAATTTACCTGGCTGCCCTACAAATCATTTTTATTTTGTGACCTCAAACTCAGAGATTCGCCTCTCTCTGTCTCCCTCTATGTCTGCCTCCTGGGTGGAGTGCTTCTATTAATGGCATACACCAGCCCCACCCAGAATGAAAATTGCTTTTTATGGCACAAATTAGATATATTTTGAGGAATAGTCATGAAAGTGTCAGCTAAATATATCATATACCTTAAAAATTTGGCATCTGCTTATTTTTCATTTTATGTATTACAGTTTATTGATATATTTTTACTTAAGTTGTTATTATACTGTAACCGCATAACAAAATATAGATGTAGCTTAACTACATGAAACAAAGCATATTAAAGTTTCTACCTTATATGTCACCACTGAAACACTACAATACACTTATTATTTGGCTGTATAACCTAAACTATTATAACAAGAATAATCAGATAACATTTTATTGTCAAGACTGTCCAGTATTCATTCATGCTGTTTCTAATTTTTTTTTAAAAAAAAAATTCTTAGTTTAAATGCTGCTTCAAAATTCATCATCCAATATTTCTTCCAGAAAGGCAAATTATAATGCTTATTCAGTTCTTGGCACACCCTGTTTCCTAAGACTGAGCTAAAGGAAAGAATTGTAACGGCAGTGCATTTATTTGACAAGCTAATTGAAGCGGCCCAATAAGTCAGTCTGATTTGCAAGGACAGAAAGGTTAATGGAGTATGCTTCTCTATACTTGTATAATAGCAGAGTTTTCTTTACTGAAATAACCATGATTTCCTATATTAGTGGTTGCATTATTAAAGTAGAAAAGATACATTTGAAAGGAAAATGTAATCACTTTAAAATAAACCCATTCTAGAGTACACAGTTCAGAAGCTTACTATGAATGCATAATGTCATGTCCCTGTCAAATAATACAAAGTGCACAGTTCTTAGTTTTTGTTATTATAGTGTTATGATTTAAGCCTCCATGTACTTAGTTGAACAACACAACCAGAGAACATTTAGACAGGTGGTATTTAGTTTGCTGCATTGCTGCCATAAATGCAAACCTGAGACCTTTACTTTGAGACAATTCTGCTTCAGATGAAAGCAAATGCAAGGACTAAGTCAATAACAATTTTTATTTGCCACATGAAGAGAGGGTTGGAAAAGTCAGGTGGTCAGAAAGTAGATTTATTTGATAAACAAGGTTTGAAAAGGAAAGGAAAGTACATAAATACAAATTTTACTCTACAATTAAAAGTGGTTAGTGTTGAAGCAACAGATGAATGAGAGAATTCTAGAAACATCAAGAAAAGAAATAATAATTATCAAGATGAATAAATTATATGACTATATGTATAGAAAGTGCATGGACTTCATATTTTTGTCTTGTCCACAAATTTATCGTTTTTTTCCATATAATCATACAGTATGTTCACTGTGCAAAAATAATGAAACTTTTTTCATAAATTAAGTATTTTAACACATATTGTAGGGTCTTATTGAGTGTAAGAACTGTTGGAACTTTTAGGAGGTCATCATAAAATTAAACATAGAAAATTGCTGGGGACAGCATACAATGACAAGGACTGCCTGCAGTAGGCCGGGATGGAGACATCTCAGAAGACAGCAGCAGCTCCTTATAAAGGGGATGGTGTCTGGGACACTGAGAAGCAGGACACACATCCCTCCAGGGGACCCGCCATCTGAAATAAGGGAGTGCCTGCAGTAGGCTAGGATGGAGACATCTCAGTAGCTCGTGACAGTTCTTTGTAAAAAAACCAATTGTTCCCATTTCTCCTAACCTTAGCCCTGGACAACAGCTGTATAGATTTCATTTGTGCGTGACTGTTTTTCAGTTGGCCATGGTGTGCATAATTATTCTATTATATCTGACTTTCTTACTCCTTTCTCCTTCTGCTCTGGTGAATTCTGTGAAACTAGAAGTTCCTTGATGTAATGATCCTTAAACAATTAAAAATTGAAGCAGAGGGCACAGCACAGCACAGTCCTAATGGCCCAGGTGCATGCTGTGTGTTCTCATCTTGGAAACAATGCAATAACTGCACAATGGTAGTTCCAGATTAATGCTTGATTTGCAAAAAGAAAGTTTGAAGAGATTATTAGAAAATGAAATAGAGCCAACACTGGGACCTCGAGAAAGGAAATATCTATTGAAGTTATTAAGTAAGTTTTGCATAACATTTAAGAGTGGTTCCTAGATAAGGAAGTATAGAATACATAAAAACTTATACTAGTAAAACTAAGTCAAAACACTGGGACTCTTAGGACAGTCACTGTGTGCAATGTACAGAAGTAGAAAGCTAGTGGAACTATTGAGTTAAGCATTAATTTGATTCTTTCTGGTCACTGCCTGGTAGCTTTGTCCATCTCATTTATCAGTAGAGCTTCACAGGAAAATGCATGTTGCTGACCTTTGAGCTCTGAGCTTTGAAGTAAAATAAGTTAAAAGTTAAAGTTTAAATAATGATAAGTTTGCAATTATTATTATTTTGGCTACAGGCCTGTGGATAGGGAACCTTGAAACTTTGAGTAACAATTGCAATTCTCAATTCTTTGTGGGACTTGGTGATTCTTTTGAATTTGATTTGGCAATGATTATACAATGTCTTTTTTTCTACCTGCTTTTGAAGTATCAATAAAAGACTGAGGCAAGAAAAAGGCGAGAGAATGAGACGAGCATGTGAAGAGTGAGTGAAGAGAGAATTTGAGGTGTGTATGGAGAGTGTGTGTGAGTGAAAGGAGAGTGCATGTGGTGTGTGTGTGGTGTATGTGAGATGTGTGTGAAGAGTGTGTGTGAGGGTGAGAGAGGAAATCACAGAGGTGTGTACGAGTATGGGGGTTCAAGAAAAGAAAAGCACACAGGAGAAAAACAGAGTGCACAGGAGAATGCAAAGTGTGTGCAGTCTCAAGCTGCGAGTGGACGAGCAAGAGAGAAAGAAAGTAGAGAGTGAGAGAAAAGAGAGAGAAACTTTAAGCCTTAAAAAATTGTCTGTCAGCTTGTACCCAAAAAATCTGTGTATATTTATTATGCGCCTTCCAGATATCTCTGCTTCCAGTTGAGAAATCCGATCCTGTGTCCTGTGTCGAGGTTGGACCCCCAACAGAAAATATTCTGCAATAATTAGACTTGGAAAATGTCTACAGAAAGAAAACAAAGTGAATTGATCAAGAAGGTAGCAATGCTTATCATTAACTAAGGCAGTTGTGGGAGAAAATTTGACCATGATAGGTCATTGTTGAAATAAAGTAAGACTGAAAGACCAGACACTTGCTGTAAGAATTTCTGACATTGAAAATACCTATTTTGTTTTACTCATACTCAACTAATATGAATACTTTTATTGACTGAACCTGAAATATTTGACAGTAAATATGTTTACTTACTGATACACACATTCTTCATACTAGAAATTTTAACTCTTTTGATTGTTTGTAGGACATATGTGGAGTAAAATCACGCTATGAATTCACACATGTAAAAGCCATGACATATTCAAATGCCAGGCTTTCAGAGAACTATTCATTTTCCTCTGGTTTTTACATTCTTTCGGTCTCTTTTTCTAATGTTCTCCGAGCCTTATAATAAAAGCTAGTGGGTTGACAATAAAATATGAATTTATTACTAAGTACTCAGTCTTTCAGTTATTTCAGCATTTTGAACAGTAATCTACCTCTCCATTTACCACTTTCAATCAAAAGAAGAATCTTTTCATTCAAAGGTTAAGAGGAGTACACATTTGTAGATTTAAATACAAATATCTAGAAGAGATTGCCAAAATGACCACTTAGCAAAACACCAATAATCTCAGCTAAATACGATAGCTTCACTAGTCATTGACCATATTTATAACATGATTGAATTTTCATCTAGGGTGCAATTCTCTATTCAAACAAGAGAAAAGTTTAGCAATGCCAGCTGTACCATCATAAATTGGGTGTGCTATGGAAAGATAGAGTAGTTTCATAGGCGGTGACAGAGCTTTAATTGGCTTGATATTTATTTTGCTTATGGCTTTATTTAAGGAACAAAATACATGTGTAGTCCTACTTTCTACTAGGCCTTGTAAAATTAACTTTTATTTGCTTGATATAATTGTCATCTCAAGGACTTACTGCTGAATAAACTCGCCCTTTCTAATTCCTTCTTTTACCTCTAGGTAACTGGTTCAACTCAGAAGTTCTGTCTCAAACACTTTTCCATGCTGATTGATTCAATGTAGCTTCTCTTGGCTTCTCATGGAAATATTCTGCTTAGTCTCAAATTAATTCTGGAAATTTGATCTAATCTTCTGGCTCCTTCTTATTCCATGGCTTCAACTGCCTCCGCTGACCTGCACTGAACTGCATGAACTCATGAATGAACTCAACTCCACTGCACTGCACTCCCTGCACTGACGCCCTTGTAACCCAACTCCCAACTCACTGCCAACTCAAGTGAATTTCCTACACTACTCTTTCTTTTTCCTTGATTATTTTTTATTGGATATTTTATTTACGTTTCAGATGTCTCTTTCCCCATTACCCCCCCCCCCACAGAACTCCCTTATCCCATCCTTCCTCCCTCTGCTTCTATGAGGATGTGCTCCCACCCACACACCCATTCAATGGTGACTGCACATGGAATGGATACCCAGGTGGAACAGTCTCCAGATGCCCCCTGCTTCAGTTTCTGTCCCACACTTCATCTCCATATTTGCTCCTATAATTATTTTGTTACTCCTTCTAAGAAGGATCAAAGCACTTAAATTTTGGTCTTCCTTCTTCATGAGCTTCATGTGGTCTGTAAGTTTAAGTCTCATCTCTTTTCTGTGCTGCTCTCCTGAGAGTTGGCAGAGCCCATTTTGTACTCATTTCATCAAATCTTTCTCTGATTTGTTACTTTTTCTTACCCTCAACTAGACTTCACTTCCAAACAGGGCTGCTTCCTTCTAGAAACTAACTTCACCTATTCTTGGGATTATGTGATCCCTTGCCAGTTACAGGACTAAAATTCCTCTACAAGGCCTGATATAACAGCAGGAATTTAGATTTGGACTTATGATCTAATGAAAGAGATTTGGAGAATGACTGACCAGAAGCTGACTGTATTTTATTGATAGAAGATATATAAATTATTGAGGCTAGGAATGATAAAGACATCCGTACTTCAGTGGGGTCTTCAATGAACCCTGTGCCTCCTCATTGAAAATGTTTGCGGTTTCATGTATTTTACAGGGTTTGTGATACAGGAAAAGCAGAATCAATCTCCTTCTCTCTCTTCTCACATTCTCTTAATGAAATAAGTGATGCATTAGGCAGGTACGTGAAGAGGTATATGCTGTGAGGAACTGAAGCCTCTGACAGCCTGAAAGAAAATTAAATCAGTGCACCACTGAGTGAATGATCATGTGTTTGCTAAGGATCAGGTGGGGCTTTGAAACTACGGTTTTTGGATGAGAATTCTCACCCTCCTTCTTACTCCATGCCTAATCTGCCCAACTCAACCCCTGTTAAAGTTCTACCTAACAGAAGTTCCAAGAAAGCATCCGTAAAGAGATTTTTGAATTGTAAAGTTTTAAAGTAATTTACCAAGCAACATTATATGACATTCAATTGTGAATGTCATATAATATAATATAAAAACACTAAGCTTCATTTTAATAGAGGTAGATATCAGTTATTTTATGTAACTATAAAAACTCAAAATGTTTTATAATAATGGAAATTACTTTAATGAGTATGTTAGAAAATTAAAATATAATTTTTATCAAATATACAGCCTGGTGAAAAAGATAAGAATAAAACAATAATTCAAAATGGCCTTGAATATATACTGAAACATTTTACTTTTATATCTCTGAACTTTCTTTGTCGTTAGCTGAGATAAAAGGGTAGGAAAACACTATCCTTATGAATATGGGAAACTTGACAGACACGAGAGCCTTGTACTTGAATAGAATGAAAGAATAGAAAAGACTTACATCTGTTTTCTTGTTATAGTTGTATTATTTTATATTTTATGGAAGATAAAAATTATGTTTGAATGAAATAAATATGAATGTAAGAAAACTAAACATATCCCTAATTAGAAAAAGTCAGAAACATGAAAATAATATGACTCTCAGAATTTCACATGAAATTTTAAAAAGATTAACATAAGACAATTTCTTTTTCTCTCTTAATAATTAGTTTCAGTAATGTATAGCCTTAGTAAAGCTTGCTGAATATGCAATTTAGAAAGAATCTCAGAGTTTCCCGTTTGATGTAACTAGTGTAAACCTATTGATATTCTTAAATGAGATCTTCTGTACTGTTCCGTTTAACATATACTCATTTTTTTTTAAAGTTAACATGTTTACATTAGTGTTGTTTCTCCTGTGCCTTCCATTCACCACAAAGCACGTCAAGGTCTCGGTTACTATGGAGAATATGAAATATGGAAATTTTAAATGACTAGCAAGAACTCAGAAGTTGGTCAGTGTTAGAGGATCAATCTGAATTGCAATTATTTAATCCTAACTTTTATTGACTTCTTAAACCATAAAATAGCTTGTGACAGATATTCACACTCTGAAAATCACTGTCTTTTAATAAGATTCTTTGCTCCTAACATTATTGCTTTGTTTTCTACCTATATTTTCATCTATTATAGTCAAACATTATTATTAGTAGTATTATATATTTAAAATATAGTGGGCTAAAGCTGATTTTAATCAAATATTTATAATGTGAATGCAAACTATTATTCATTTTTACAACTATAATTTCAAAACATTTCTCCAAATGACAAACATAAAATAGTTACTCCATTTTACTTTTTTTTTCTTTTATTTTCATTCTAATTTATTCCTATATGCCCTTTCTAATACTTGCTTGATATTTTGTTATATTATAAAGGTTTTTTTTTAATTTATTCTTCTTTCATACGCTGTATCCCAACCACAGCAATGAAACTCTATTTAGGTGACCAGGGGACAACAAATGACATAGAAATCACAACAGATTTATTGAGGAGGTGCAAAATAGCTGCCCCTGAATGGGAAAGAGACAGAAATACACCAAGTAGTAACAATGGGCTTTATAGAGGGTATGAAGCATGCACATAGAAAAAATATAAAAGGTGAAAGCATGTCACATCTGCCCTTAGTGATGATGAGTTGAAGGTAAAATGGGAGATGGAAAAGCACCTGGGTCTGGAATGTGGGTGGTTTTAGTTGAAGAACAAAATACGTACATACACTTTTTAATTATTCTTAAAATGTAGTAAGGTATTTAATCTTGTTAGAGCATGTCTTGGTATTATTTTTAACTCCAGGTTTAACTTTTAAAAATAAAATGTGATTTTTTTTCTAAATTCATTTTTTTAAATTTAGACAATAGTAGGGCCTTTTCAAACTTGGTTTTCGTATTCTCAATTTTTAAGTTATTTCCTATTTATACTTCTTATGTGAATCTGTGATTCACTTTCAGATGAAATGTAAATTAACTTGGAAATTTTAATCATGTAGACTTCCAGTTACTCTGGACCAGACGATAAGTGTTCTACTGTAGGGAAGCCTTCATATTTATATTTATGGTTTGTTCCTTAGCACTCAGAAGATCTTTGATATTATTCCTTATCAAGTTAATTTTTCTATAAGTGAGACCTTCTGGTTCTAAGATTGATTACTGGACCTCATGGAAGCTCGAGTTCATTTCCTACCTTCACCCTATCACACTTGTCAGGCCAAGCCTACCACTGCCCAAGAAAGAACAAAAGACCAAAGAACAAACTGTCAAAATGTGTAGGACCACAAGGCCCCTGTGTTTTATATAAGGAATCATGGCAACTTTGTCTTAGCCTGTCTCACAATTTCCAAGTTAGAATTCAAGTTGCATGAGTTATATTTTGAAATGTCTCAAGTCACTTGAATATTGTAGACTAAGGGACAGAAATTAATATGTGTCTGTGTAGTTCTTATGGGGAAATCCCATCACTTACACTGAAGTTCAAATAGGCAGAAATCACCATTCTGAAAATGCTCTAATACTCCTAAATACACATTTATATGGTATAAAATGGAGTATACACATTTATAACTCAAGGAATGGGAAAACCACTGAAAAAAATCTGTCCCAATAAATTATATATTTTCTTTGTGGTATTTGTTGAGTACTATTTATTGATGATGACATTGGAGAGTATATCTACCATAGACCCAGTCACATACTTGCATACTCATGCACAGCTAAATGAAGTCAAGACAACCAAACATACTGTGGATTATTGCTAACTCCAAAAGGAGAACACATAGGTAATGTGTTACTCTGTATCCTAAAACTCAGTGTAGGAGTCTTAGGAGTTACGTACTGGAAAGCAAGAATGTAATCCTATAAATTGATCTCCGAACTTTGACCTCTGTATGTCTTCTGGAACCCAGTGAACAGTGTTATTATGAGGAAGTCCTTATCAAAAAAGATGGAGTCATCTGAACTGCTTTAAAATGTTAGTATGTACAGATTTACAATACCATTATATTCCTTACAATAGTGAATATTACTATAATATAGGTAATCATTTCTTTATAAAACCCTCATTTCTATGTGAGTGTAGATGCTAAAACGATTTGCCATACATTTGAGGCTAAACTTTGATATGAATACATAATGAGTTATAGGACAGCCTCTCTCTTTAGTGAGACCATGACACAGACAGCAGTTTTTAAATTCACTCTATATTCCATTCTCTGCCCTTGTCCTGGTCACACCCTCCCTCTCTCCTACTCCAAGTACTTCCCTTCTTTTCCCCTCTGAAAGACTGGAGCCTCCCTGTTATCCCCCGAATCCTGGCACTCAACTTTCTATGAACATAGGTGCATCCTCTTCCAATGAGACCAGAAAAGAGAATCCAGTTAGAAGAACATATAACACAGACAGGCAACAGTTTTAGGGTTAGCCCCTCCTCCCCAACTCCAGCTGTTTAGGATCTACATGAAAACCAAGCTGCATATCTGCTACATGTGTGTGGGGAGATCTAGGTCCAGCACATGCATGTTATTTGATTGGTGACTCTGATTCTGAGAGCCCCAAGGGTCCAGGTTAGTTGACACTGTTGGTTTACCTGTAGAGTCCCTGTCCCCTTCAAGGCCTGCAATCTTTTCTCTTACTCTCCCATAAGAGTTCTCAAGTTCCATTCACTGTTTGGCTGTGAATGTCTGTATCTGTCTGAGTCAGCTGGTGGGTAAAGCCTCTTAGTGGACAACCATGCTAGACCTGTCTGCAAGCATAACAGAGTATTATTAATAGTTTAAGAATTAGAGCTTGCCCATGGGCTGGGTCTCAAGTTGGGTGAGTTATTGTTTGGCCATTCTCTCAATTAGTCTCCATCTCCTATGCCAACATTTCTTGAATACAGGATAAATTTTGGGTCAACAGTTTAGTGGGTGAGTTGGTGACCCTATCCTTCCACTCAGGTTCCTGTCTGGCTTCAGGATATAGCCTCTTCAGGTACCATCTCCCCAATGCTGTGAGTCATAGTTACAGTCATCTCCACTGATTCTTGGGTACTTTGACTATCCCTGGTCTCTGTCATATCCACGAGATGCCCACCACCTCCTCAATCTTGTCAGTTATAGATTGAAATTCATTGTCATGACCATTTGGCCTTCTCCTGTGTCCATTGCCACACCTAATCCCCCCATCCTTTCCACGTCCCCTCATTCTCCCAGTTACTTCCTTACATTGGTCTCCTATAACTATTTTATTTCCCATTTTAAGTGATATTAAAGCATCCTCACTTGGGTCTTATTGTTTAGCTTCATTGTGTCTGTGGGATGTATCACAGTTATTCTGCATTCTATGGCTAATATTCATTTATAAGTGAGCATATACCACTCATGTTTTTTTGTTGCTGGGTTACTTCACTTAGGGTGCTTTTCTCAAGTCCCATCCATTTGTCTGCAAAATCCATGATGTTTCTCTTTTAATAGCTGAATAGTATTCCATTGTGTAGATGTACAACATTTTATTTATCTGTTCTTCAGTTGAAGGACATCTAGGTTGTTTCTAGTTTCTGGTTATTAGGAATAAAGCCTCTATAGACATAGATGAGCAATTGTCTTTGTGGGATGGTAGAGTATCTTTTGGGTAGATGCCCAGGCATGGTATTACTGAGTCTTGAGGTGGAAGACCCAGTTTTCTGAGAAGCTGCCAAATTGATTTCTAAAGTTGTACAAGTTTGTACTCCCATCAATAATAAAGGTTCCCCTTTTTCTACATCCTCACCAGCATGTGTTATCACTTGAGGTTTGGATCTTAGCCATTCTGACTTGTGTAAGATGGAATCTCAGAGTTGTTTTAATTTGCATTTCCTTTATTTCTAAGCATTTTTGCCAAATACCAGCTTCATCTTGGGGAGGGGAACTGAGGAACGGCTGTCTGGAAGCAGAGAGATAAAAGATTGTAAGTCAAATTGTTTGTCCAAGCAGATGGCCTATGTTTTTCTCCAGATAGCTTTTTAGGCTTTTTTTCTCCTTGTTCTGCTTTCTCTGGAGATATCCAGGCAACAGTCTTTCTAGACAAGTTTCTCTTATTATTCTCTGCTGGAGACAGTTCTCCAAGCAATTCTTTTTTGATATTATTCTAAAAAAGTTCTTTGAATTAATCATCTCTTGCAGAACATAAGCCCAGTCTTTTATTTTACCTATCAATATAGTCTTTACTCCAGGTTCCCTTATGATTATTCTATAAGTCAGCATCACATCCACTGATCACAGCTTCTTAATTCTTAGGAGATTGAAAGCATATTTTCTTTCAATATTGCAAACTAATTCTGAGATCTGTCTGTTTCTTTTAAGCACAGACGAAAATATGATTGGAACCCAGTCCTGAATTTACCACTTCTACACACTAGGGCTTGACCTTGCTCTGTCCTAGGCTGACACTGAACTCAGGACTATATGTGCTTGTGTAAGCATAGACAAAATTCTTAGCTGGGTAGGATCTACTGTGACCACCAGTCCATTATTTGATTCATATTGCATCTTTATATTTTGTATATTTAAGAAAATATATATTTTTGAACTCCTGGTTTTAGAATTCTGTTCCACAGCATCAAGGGCTATTCTAAAGTTCCCAGAATTTACCATTCTGTTAAGACATTAGTCACACCTTCCACTCCCAGTTTTCAGCTGTCTCTGATTATCAAAGAATCGTTAAAGTGCACAGGAGGACATTCCTTGAAAAAAGGTAAGTAAAAATATGTACATTATTATACAAAGAAGCTTTGTACACACACTGCCATTCACACTCCTAGAAGACCACATCTGCTGGCCCTGTCCCACCAGCCATTTCCATGACTTTCTAAGGCCTTCCTTCTAAGGCCATGCTGGACCGTGCAGATATTGACCGTTTCTTTTAGTGCTCTTGGCCATTTGAAATCCCTCTGTTGAGAATTCTTTGTTTATCTTTGTACCCAATTTTTAAATAGGGTTATTTGGATTATTGGTGTCAAACTTCTCGTGTTCTTTATAAATTTTGGATATTAGCCCTCTATGACATGTAAGGTTAATGAACATCTTTTCCCAATCTGTATGCTGCTGCTTTGTGCTATTGACAGACTACTTTTTCTGACTGAAGCTTTTCAGTTTGGTGAGGTCCTATTTATCAATTGTTAATTTCTAGTACATAAGCCACTGTTGTTCTGTTTAGGAAGTTGTCTCCTGTACCAATGAGTTCAATTTTCCATTTTCTTTTCTATTAGAGTTAGTGTATCTGTTTTATGTTGAAATTTTGGATATGGTTTGAATATGCTTGACCCAGGGAGTGGTACTATTTGAATGTACTGGCATGTTGGAGTACGTGTGGCCTTATTTGGGTAGCTGTGTCACTGTGGGAATGGGATTTGAGATCCTCATCCTAGCTGCCTGGAAGCCAGTGTTCTGCTAGCAGCCTTCAGTTGAAGATGTAGAACTCTCAGCTCATTCTGCACCATGCCTACCTGCCTGGATGCTTCCATGTTCCTGTCTTGGTGATAATGGACTGATTCTCTAAACCTGTAAGCCAGCCCCAATTAAATGTTGTTCTTATAAAAATTGTCTTGGTCATGGTGTCTCTTCACAGCAGTAAAACCCTAAGACAGTCTTAGATCCACTTGGACTTGTTTGTGCATATAGATATACATATAGATCTATTTGCATTTTCCCACATGCAGATATCCACTTAAACCAGCACCATTTGTTGAAGTTTTTTTTTTATTATTATTTTTTTCAATTATTTGTATGGTTTTGATTTTTTTTTTTTGGTCAAAAATCAATTATCCACAGGTATGTGGGTTTCTTTCTGTTCCATCAACCTGTCTATTTCTATACCAATACCATGCAGTTTTCATTATTATTCCTCTGGAATATTGCTTGAGGTCAGGGATAGTGATAACTTGGAAAGTTTTTTTATTGTTAATGATTATGTTTCCTATCCTGGGTTTTCTGTTTTGCTATATGAAGTTGAGAACAGCTTTGTTAAGGTCTATAAAGAATTGTGTTGGGGTTTTGACAGAAACTGCATTGAATTTGATGGAATTGCATTGAAATTGCTTCTGTTAAGATGGCTATTTTCACTATGTTAATCCTACTGATCAAGGAGATGGGGGGGATCTTTCCATTTTCTGATATCTTCTTCAATTTCTTTCTTTAGCAACTTGAAGTTTTTGTAATATAGGTCTTTCATTTGCTTGAATATGATTACACCAAGATATTTAGCATTATCGTGGCTATTGTAAAGGGTATTGTGTTTATCATTTGTATAAAGACTGGCTATTCATTTCTTTGAGTTAATTATATATCCAGCTACTTTACTGAAGGTTTAAACAACATTTTCACAACAAACTTACCTAATAAAAATGCAAATTGTAAGTGAGTATTTCTACAAGTAGTATCTAAATATATTATGCAAAATTTAACTTATCAATGTAAAAATATATTGTAAAACATAATTAAGTGTCTTGGATATTTAGCTTAACTAACTTATTCATGTCACTTTCTTTCTGAAGCATTAGTTAGATCCAAGGTGAATAATGAGAGAGACAGGGAAAGGTAATTCATTTCAGAAGTAGAGTCAAAAAGTAAGATGATTGAAATTATCAACTTGATAAAAGCACTCATGAGTCATTGCCAATTAACCTTTTCAAGCTAAATGATATGATCCAAAGATAGATAATGATAAGCAAAATGATAATCAGTAGGTATTATTTTTTTTACTAGAAGGCTCAATGAATATGTAAGTAAATTCATCAATAGAAACTAGTTTAGCTATGCTTTTGCTTGAAGATGTCCTGAGATTATCTTGATGCTGGAGATAATATGCCAAGGATTTTACTTGTGAACTGAATTTATTAATGAGGAAAGGAAACTGTATGAGATACTGGCAATGGTTTCTGAGATTCCCTCTTATTGTGCAGAAGACTCCATCCTGAGTAAATAACAGGAAGTAGTGGACACCAGCTTGTTTAATTCCCTCAGCTGTAAAGAAAATCAAATTTGTGCTTCTTTTCTTATTATTTAGGGCCAATGAGAGAAAAGAAATTTGTTTTCAAGGATTGAACTGTCATATACCACATGAGGTATGTCAGATGAGAAATGAGAAGTGTCAGTATATCAGATGAATAATGGAATCAGGGCAAAAAAAAACATACTGAGCTAATAGCTATCATGTGCTGTGCACGTTATATGTAATCATCTTGTCAGGATTGTTATATTTTAATATTTTGCTATTCAAAAGGTTCTTGTTCATAAAACTCAAAAGTGAAAGCCTTTACATAATTATTTTCATTTAATATCAGTGTACAGGTTTTTGTTAATTTAAAAACATCTTGTTGTAATTAAATGAACATTTTACCATATTCTTATACCTCTGAAGGAACAAAAAAGTCCTGATAAGAGCCTTAGGATAATGGTATCCTCGTCAAGGGAATTAGGATGGCATTTCCACTCTCAGCATCATTGGATATACAGACCTCTACCAGTACTGGAAAGGCAAGGTTCTGTGGGTGTCTGTGTGAGAATTTCCAAAGATTAACTGAGGGAGAAAGAACCTTCATAATGGTCTGTCCTACGGTCTGGCACCTCAGACAGAATAAAATGAGGAATAAGAGAAGCACCCCCCCTTTTTGTATGTATTTTGATATGATAAGTGACATCCCAAGAAGTGCGGTCACCATATACTTTGCTCATAGATAAAAGACACTATGTCTCTTAGTGGCCATAATGTATCTAACATAACTACAGAACCTATACAAATCTTTCTTACTTTTTAACTTGCTTCTTGCCAGCTGTTTGATCATAAAAATGGGAAAAACAATGAATCAAGGGAATATTTCTGAAAGATACAAAGTTTGAAGTATATAGAACTCCTCTGCTGCATGGTATTTGACCTCAATGACCCTCTTGAGCCATGGACAAGAATCTTCAGTTTCTTCATACTCCCACCCTTCCTACCTCCAAAGCCAAATGGACCTTTGTTAAGTTCTGCTGCCATCTTGAAGCACAGTAGCAAGAACTCATTTATTCCAGTGATTTAAAATGCAATAGATCTCAGTTGCTTTCTTTCAGAATTTTAAAGATTACATGTTTAGAAACTTTCCCTGAGGGCACCCTTTCTTTTATTCCAGTGCAGGAATTCCAAAGCCTCTACTTATTGATGCTAATCTTCTTAACACATATAGACTTCGTTCTGGGGTTTAACTTGGCTATAACATTAAGCTTGATATGCTCTTTGAATGAGACTTGATGTGCCAGGTTGGGGGAATACCCCAGGGAGGAGTCCATCCTATCAGAGCAAAAATGGAGGGGGAAATGGGGGAGGAACTCTTTGAGGGAGGACCAGGGCGACAGGTACAGCATTTTGTGATGTAAATAAATAAATAAATAAATAAATAAATAAATAAATATCTGTTAACAATTTAAGCTTTACTGTGCTCATCATCTCTCTAAAATACACCTTGCGTTTCTTTCTGCTCCACTTGTTCTTGTTCTCTCTGTAATATATAAGCAACAAGCAGAATGTACATAAATAAAATATTTTTCTAAAAAAGGCCCTTAGTGAGCAATGTCTTGGAGGAACTGTAAGAGAATTTTCAGAAAATATAGGCAGAAGGCCTTTTACCTCAGGTGCACTTTGTTCTGTGAATTGATCTTGGATGTGATGTTGTGTCTCCGGCAACAAAGATTTACCTTTAATTCACGAGACTTGTGTATTCTTGTTGAATGTCAGAACATAGCTATCAGAACCCAATCTGGTCAGTGTAGCCTGGATATGGCCTTCTGCCTTGCTTTCATTTCTTTTCAGATACAATCTATAGTATGTTCCTGGCAGTTGTGTATATATTTGTCTGTCCTGAGAAAGTTCTAAGAAAGAACTAAGGATTGGGATACTGAGAGATCTCTGTAGAGAAGACTTTTACATCAATAGAATAATAAATTTTGTTAACCCAGGAAAGAACTAGTATGACTAGTAAATGCTATGCGGAAAATATTCTGTCATGAGTAACCTGATCTGTGTTTATTGTTCTATTTCTATCAAGGACAGCTCAGTTATCTCCGCCTCAATTACTTCTCTATGAAATTAAAAAAACACACAATTTATAGAGCTCTAAAAGTAGATTTTTGGGGGAAAGAAAAGGGAATAGCAAAATCATTTAACAATCTTTTTGATTTGTAGAACATTGTACCCAAAATACTGAAGTTAATTTTTTTTCAAAGACTAAAATACCTTTAACCATTCCCCCCTTGAAATTCTACTATGTATTATTTCATGTCATCTTTGAACAATTTTATCACTGTAAGTAACATTAGCAAACATGTAAGAAATAAGCTCGAACAATGTATTCTCATAATGTCATGGAGAAACTCACATGTATTAAATTATGTGATAAAATACTTGACACAAGGTAGGTTACTATAGAAGCAGGTATGTCTCTACTTACATGGATTTGGGGGGTTATATGTTAAACAATGCAGTTCTTGTGATGTTGATGAATGTTGTAGTAATTATTTAAAAAGAACGGCAACCGGTCAAGCCAACTATCTATGCTGTGGCAGCTCTGCCTAGCTCAACCACGTGGCCAGAGGCCACATGGGCACTGCAACTAGAAATGGTCAGCCAGAAACACCAACCTTGCCACCCATGAGATGCCAGCGTGGGAGATGGCTCTGCCAATCTTTCATGCTGTCTCTGCAAAGCTGGGCATTGCCCAGATCATCCCACCATCCACGTGGGCAAGGTAGAAAAATGAGACTCTAATGCTTAAAGATTAATCAAAGGCTTATATATTTGGTAATGATCAATAACAAGATGCCCATACAATCAGAAGTGTAACCCAATCAATACCCAACTACATTTGACTGGCGGAGACACGTGAACATCTGCCTCCATGTTTGCCTCTCTCCTCATCTCTCCCCTAGCTCCTCCTCTTCTTACTTCTCCTCCTCTCTTTACTCCTCCTCTTCCTCTTTTTACTCCTCCCACCTTAGCTCCTTCTACAGATGAACAGCTCTCTAAGACTAGAGACACGTACTTCAAAAACATATCCTGCAAGACATATAAATGTTTACTTTTTGGTATATTTGAAATCTCAAAACTGAAAATATTTTTGTTGCCAAGAGATCGAATCTTATAAAGCATAATTTCATGGGATCATGTTTCCTGAAGATAGGATGCTGAAGTCTTTATTTTCTAAATTATGAGAAAAAATACATTTTTAACGTGCAGAGAAAATTCTGTGATCTTGATTTTTTTATATTAGTTTATAACATCAAAATACTGCATGATTCAGTACATTTTATTTTCATAAAAAATCATTTGGAAATTACTAATATAGCAAATGCATCTGAAAGCATAATTACAATTTGAGAATGCCTATACTATTTAATGTTATTGATGAAAATTAATACATATAGTATCCATAGGTACTTACATAACACAATTTTTTACAGTAAAAAACATTTCAATAGTATATTTCTCACTAGATTCCTCTTTGAGGATTGTTTTTCATATGAAATTGGTATATTAAATGAAGATGTCTTAGTACTAAATACGTAATTCTAGACTGAGTCATCCCGTCTTTTATTGATGTAATTTCAAAGAAGAGATCAAACTGTGAGAAAATCTGAAAAATGCTTCATTAATTTGTACTTTAATGTCATTAAAGGACAATTTATATTTTTAGTTTCTGTGCAATTGCCTATCTTTTACATAGAATGTATGATAACACCTTCTGTATGTTTGACCTAATTAAATTCTGAGAGGTAGTTCTTTTAAAATGCCAAATGCATCTTTCCCCTTCATCTAGGAGAATGGAATATTGTTTGAACTTTATCTATTAGGGTTCACACATTTTGTTAACTGCATGTCTTGACATGGCCTTTTACCTTGCAGTTGTAAAAATGTAAAGCATGCCAATACAAAATGTCAGTGTATAGAGAAACTTTACATTTGATAAATACATTACAGATTACTTTATAAAAAATATATGAAAAAAATAATCACCAACGACTCTTGAACTATCAAAAATAATATTATCTTTCTTGCTTATTTTAAAATGGATGGCATGACTCTGAAGTATGAAAAGACTAAAGATGGCTTCCACTTGTCATTCTCATGTATGTATGAGTATGGGTATTAGTGAACTATGTGGGCAATGTTAAATAACAATTATTATAAACAGACTTGCATTTCATATATCCTGAAATAGGTATTTTTATTTGTCACTCATTATGACTGTAAAATATCTATTTCAGCTATTTACAAATAAATAACATCAAAGAGGATTTATATGTAGTAAAAATAAAATTCAAGCAGTGACAGCAAAGCTCACTTGCCCCACAATGTTTATTTTCATGTTTTAACATGTCCAAAATAATTTGGATCTTAGAGATTTATGATGAAAGACAAAACTAAAAACAATTTTTCTAAATCATAATGATTGTACTAAAGTACAGACTAAGAACTATAAAGTTCATGTTTTATGCTAGAGAGAACTTTATGTGGCCAAGATGACTGACTGTTCAGCCAGATGACTCAGATTCAGTTCTTTGCACCCACATGGCAGCTCATAACTGTCTTTAACTACAGTACCAGGGTATCTGACCCATTCCCATGGCCAATGTGAACACTGTATGCAAGTCATTCACACACATATAAGCAGAAAATCTGCCCTATACATAAAAATACATTCAAAGTAAAGAAAATTCATATGTACCTAGTTTTAATAATCAATTACAAATCATATACAATGCATCTTAAATTTACTTATTAAAAAGTTAATGAATTATAATATAGTTAATTTATTTATCATACAGATATATCATTTTAATAAATATGATATATACATATATGTGTAATTATGGTCATTGATAATGTTTTATTAGTTAATCTTTAAATGTGCATTTTAAAAGTAATTATTTTAAAAGGCATTCTGTCAAAAAAGTGATTATCAGAATTTTCTATTTTATATCAATGTCAGAATTTAAATAGGGAATAACATAAAACATCTCAATACCAAAACAGTAACTAAGACAAATAAGGTAAGATTAATTTAGAAACCAAGCCAATTTGATTATGTTGAATTTCTTCATCGTTAGTTGTTCAGTAAGTTTGTACAGGACAATTGGGTTTTAAAATAATTTACTTGTGGTGAATACTTAACCTGCAAAATGAAATCGAACCTATTAATAGATTATGTATCAAAATGACTACAAAACATATCTAGAACTTTTTAAACTTAAAAACAATGTAACATAAGAAACACTTAACTGAGATGATACATTATTTTGAAAATATTTTCAGGTAAAATTTTTTATTTTTTTAATTGAGCTCTGAGCATGGACACTTTCGTGCAGCTATAGAATAGAATTTTACATTGCAGGACATACATGTACTAAAATAAATGAATTAGTCCCTATCACCATTGTCCAGATAGTGCTTATTAGAATTTAAGCAAATGAAAAGAAAACAGAGCATACATTTTTCTGATGAACAACCTTGACAATAAGAGTCAGTAGAAAATGGTATTTACAAATGAACAAAATGTTTGGAGAGTGGGGCAGAATGGTTGCTGTTATTGATCTTACAAAACATGGAAGACTCCTTAGCAGCCCAGTCGTCATAGAAACCACTAACACAGAATCAAACTGTGGGAATATTTTGAAATTATTAACAATGATTAAAGAAAGGTAAGGACAAGTCATGCATATTATTTCCCAAGTTGATCATCAAGGCTATAATTAGAATAAATGCCTCACTTTCTCCACTAGATACTTTATGTTGTGTGAGCAATAATAACATATAAAAGATATTGTGAATGGATGAGACAGAACATTATCAAAACAAAATCACCATTTGTCTTCCTTGATTTTTGCTTCTGAGTCTCACACATTTCTCATTCCTGCTAGAATTATTCCAGGATGTTCTTGGTGTTAAATTATTCCTTTTAATGATATTTAGCAATTGTTAATACTACTGCAATGTGGTTTTATGTATATATAAAGAATACTGTTTGTCTCTTTCTTTTTTAAAAAAGGTTTATTTTTTAAATAATACATGAATACACAGTCACTCTCTTCAGAAACATCAGAAGACAACATAGAATCCTATTATAAATGGTTAAAATTGTAAGCCACCATGTGGTTAGCGGAACTTGAACTCAGGTCCTCTGGAAGAGCAATCAGTGATCCTAACCACTGAGCCATCTGTCCAGCCCCTGGATGTCTCTTAATACATCTTTTGTGCTTGTTTATGCCCAACATAGGTATCATTGACTTCAAGCTTTAATTAGTAATATTCTATTACTATGATTTTAAGTTACAACTTTCATTTTGTTTAGAGAATATTTCATTGACTTGTACAAATATGCCCATATAAACAAGTCCTTACCTATTTAATATGGTGCTTTAGCAATATAAAGATGGGATATATTGTTTGTTTCTAGACCAATTTGGCTGTTAATTTATATACAATATTAAAATCCAATATAACAAACTGACAATGTTTAAAGTTCAAATCTAATATACGACATCTATAACATATATCAAATCATAGGAAAAAATCATAATATATAGTATTATTTTCCATTGATCACAATCCTTATCTATATTCATGTGTTTGGAACCATGCATAATAAACATACTCTCTGCTCAGCATGAGACACAACTTGAGTGACTTTTGAAAAGGACTAATGCTTTCTCTTGCTCATTCCAGACAAGTAGATATTTTAACACTCATTAATGAAGACGTTTTCAAGTTCATCATAGTGCAATCTGGCCACAACTTTTTTCTCGATTATCAGTTAGTGATCTTATTTCATCCATCATTTAATTCTGATCATAATTAGTTCCTTGAACAGTCCAAAGAGAGTCCCCAAAGCCGAGCACTACAGTTACAGCTCTACAAATATTGTTTTGGAGCTGTTTGGAGCCTTGCAAGTTAATGATGACAGATCTACAGAGAGAGAAACATCTTGACATATCTTGACAAAGCAAAGAAACCAGATGAATTCACACTTTCCTTCAGAAAATATCAAACTAATTAGTTGGATGACATTATTTTAGAAATTCCAAATATTATTTTTTTCTAACAAGATCTAGTTCTTTGACCATAAAACTATGAAATAAAATAAAATATTTATCATGCTTCTTGAATGCATGCAGTAAACCACAAGCTGATCCTATACTTAGCAACAATTATTTATTAAATTAAATGAAAACATTATGTTCATTTTAAGTTATTACTTCCAAATTTGTTTCTTCATGACATAAAATGGAAATATATGACTTCTTTTATCTGACATAGGGAACATCAAGAACACACAAGAGCCATAGATCCTTCTGAGAACAATATATAATCTCAATTTAATAGCTGGAATACTTAACATTATTACAAGAATGAGATCATAAGTATTTTCTTCAGATAAACACTATAAATAAAATATGTATACTAAGATTAAGAAGAATACTTATCTGTTTTATAAATTTTCTGGTAATTCTACATTTCTTCTGTAATATACTTACATAAGATTCATGAAGGTATTTATTCACTCAGGAGCCTAAATGTTACTTAAGTCCAGAAAATCCAAATAGTGTATTTTGTATCTATTCTTATTTAAGTTTTAATAAAACACTCATGATAAAAACTGTTTCTTTGATTCTGAAATTTTTCCCTGTCAGATTTGATTTAGCTTATGTGCCTTGATTTTATGCCATCCCAATGTGGCCTAGAAATCATTTTCAAAGTCAGAAGTAACTTATTTTAACTAATTCTGTCATTTATCATCATTTTAAATCTCTCTTGAGTAAACTGTGATTTGCATCAAATTGTGCAATATGGTCTGGAAATGTACCCTATTGTCTAGAGAATCCTAAAACTCGGACTGTCAGGCTCTGTTCTATTAGGATTCTGTGTAGGATTTCTGTTACAGTAAAACTCATAAAGCAGGATATGAATTTGACTTCAGGAAGGAATGAGAAGAGGTTTTCCACTCTTATGGTTTGCTCGATACAAAGAATCCTGCATTATTTCAATGAAAAATATAAAATTCATATGCAATAATTTGGGTTAGACAATCAAATAAAAATTTATATAACACAAAATAGGTAAATATGGATAATTAGCTAACAAACAATCTCACACTGCTTGCTATATCTTAAAATTTATTATACCTTAAAATTATTTCTAGTTTGTTCTTCATAATGTCATATTTAATATGACATCACCATTATCACTAAAATTTATCATGTCAAATTTATTTGTAAAGAACTTAATGACACATGAAGAAAGTTAATGAGCACGTTCATTGTACACATTTATAAAATGAGAGATATGACTGTAATATACATTAATGATGTTTAACCACTTTCTTTTTACCGACCTCCTTTTTCACTTCTGTTACTTAGAATGAGAAATTAAGTTCAAGGATGGAAAGGTTTATTTAGGCTTGGAGTTTCAGTCCATGGTTGTCGTCCTTAATTGCTCTATAGCTATGGTGAACGGATATCTTAGAGGCAACAATTTGTGCTTAAAGTCTCTCAGCTTATGACATCCAGGAAGTGGAGCAGAAAACAGGATATCCGGCATGAGTTAAGATGCACCCTCAGCATTCTGCTGAGGTTTCTGACGAAAGATATCCCAACTGTGACTTTTCATCATAAATTGAATCTGCTTACTAATATATTTACTAATAAGTAGTTAATGCACATTTTAAGAATATTTTAATACTTAGGAAGTGATACATGTGAGGTATAACTAGTCTTTTCCTATGATGATCTTTTGTTAAGTGTTATTTATTCTAAAATTTAAAAAAAAAATAGGGCAATATTTATTATGTCTTCTATGTCTGTTTCCTATGTGTAACATGAACAATCAATTATTTTCTTTCATTAGAGGTCTTTCCTTATATATTTGTAATACATTTTTGAATTTGTTTTTTTATATTTTATTCATATATGTTCAATGTATATTTATTTCCATTCAAGTAGACTTACCTAATAAATGATACTTTATTGATTATTTTTATGTAGTATATGTTATATTTTTAATGTTACTATTATTTAATAGTAAACTTTGGATTTCTTTGAATAAAACATATTTAAGCTTGTAGAACTCCCATAATAAAATAGCATAGGTTTAGATTTCTACTTTCATATTTTCAGAAATGGCAAATAGTTAATGTAAGGGCAGATTAGGTAAATGAATGACGCAGGTGACAGTTGAGGTTTGGTTTTATACAGTGTGCTCTAACGCTGTGTGTGTCTTTTATCTGGGAACTAAAGAGTCAGGCAGGGTTAAAACCTTGGATTGAGATTAAAAATTTTTTTTGAGTGACTTAAATATTTAAAGTTTATTTAGATTGAGGTCTGGGGATTGTAGGTTTACTCTTCTTAGAGCCAGTTAAAAATAATTGCTCTAAGCCTAGTAGTTTGAATTACAATTAACTGATTTCTGGATGCTTTAAAATAATATACATAATCCACAATGCCTCATATTCTCTTCCTAACAACCCCTGTCTCTGCCTTTCCTCTTTTGTCTGTTTCTGTCTCTGTATCTCTGTCTTTACTCTGCCCCTGTTTCTGTGTTTCTGTTTCTGTCTCTGTCTCTCTGTGTCTCTCTGTCTCTGCATATGTTTGTGTGTGTGTTTGTGCTTATGCTGGTGTGTGTGTGTGTGTGTGTATGTGTGTGTGTGTGTGTATCTGTTTGTCTATCTCTGGAAATATTGACCTTATTTTTAATCCCATCATTTCCTTGAAATATTTCTGAAAAGTCATAAGGACATTAGTCTATCCAATATTTATTCAATTAAATTTAACACTAAGTACTTTTAAGTACCTCATTTCTCAAAATTTCCTCCAAATTTTTCATTTGAAGTATGGTTGCAACTTTTTCTACTTAGTATTAAAATTGCAAGACAAAGTTTTATGTGAAACAATTCAATTCATCACACAAAAACAAGCAAATGTTTAATTTGCATAATTTAATTTTCTTCAACTAAGAACAATTCTATAACCATTTTTCTATAGTTCTCTATTTTATTTTCCCCTTCCTTCTTATTTTTCAATTCTATAGACTGATATATATTTGATTATAATGATTTGCTAAAAACTTAAAACATATTTTTAAAGAATATGAAGTAGTTCATTCAGCATAGTGACCTTTAAAAGCCTATTACACATTCATATATATATGAATATATATGAATATATATTATGTATATTGAATACACACACACACACATATATATAAATATATATACATATATACATATATATTTTTTTTAAGTTGTCAAACACGTTGATTATTAATGTTATCTGTTTCTGTCTCCTGATAGCAGATATTTGTTATTATATATGATTATGGACTGGTCTTCATCTTTAATCAATACAACCTGTTTTCTTCAAGGTTGCCTGGATATCCCTTCCATGTTGTCAAACAACTCTCCTCTCTACTGCTAACAGAAGTTTGTTCTACCTTCTGGGACAGAGTGATCTGACTAATTTTATATAAATTAAACACCTGTGTATCTTTAGTAGGGTATATTAAAATTATGGGTTTGGTTTAATACAATATGGAGTGAATATTTTGTTAAAAACCATAAATAACCAGTTAAGCGAGAGATTACTGAATATGGCCACTCACATGTGAGTAAGCTGTAGTAATATATATTTATATGTGTGTGTGTGTTTATGTGTGTATGTGTGTGTGATCGCCTACCAGGTACTATAATTCAGTTAGAAATTTGAAAAGAAATCTAATTTTAGAGTTCTGTGGAATTCTGTTTCTGATGCACTTTGTCACTAAATTTCAAGATTCATTGATAGGCCAGTATATTCACACACCCTCAAGAGTAGTAAAGTTTAGAGACAAAAATCAAGTTCAGCTTCCAACCCAATCTTACTCTCTGGAATGGAGATTTAGTTTGTTGCCTGATCTATTACTTGTGCATACAGTCAATGATAATAATGGAGACTGTTGAGAAAATTCTGTATATTATAATTCGTATATCAATAATTAAGGACAATCTATATTAGTTTATTATAGGATTTAATGTTTGTACAAAGATAATCAAAATAATTGAATGAAATATTTTCTCTAACTAGGATATTTAAATATCATTTTATTTATTCTATTTTTGAAATAGCTTAGTATTACATTTTGAGAACATGAATTTTCAGCATACTCATTTTTTCAATATTCGAAATATAAAACGATGAAAATGACATTCAGTTTTAAAAATTCTGAGATTACTGTGTATTTATAAACATTATTTTATATCAGAGTATTTTTAACATAAGCATATATGTAATAGGAAAAAAAAACATTGGCATCCTTAAGTGCAAATTAAAGTTTGTGCTTACAGCTGCTCTAGGAAACTGCTCGGCATTCAGAGAGAGACCTTGCTTTCTCACTTGAGAATAAGGTCATGAACCATAAACACAATAAAGATCTCCTGAACAAAGTATGTACTAGAATATAATTATGTATTTTCCATTGAGAACAAGAATTTTATAAACAACTATCCTTGCATATATAAAACAAGAAATACATTCAGCCAATGAAAGCAAAATTGTGTTTAAGTTTATACTGTTTGAAAATGAGATCTGCATAGATTAAGATAAATACTAATATAAACAATATAGAAAGAAGACAAGTCAAGTTTTATTTTAGGAAGCAACTAATATAAACAAGAGACAATATTTTTTACAGGTTAAATGTATCTTAGAAGTATATATTTTCTTTTAAAGAATTCAGCCTATGCTTTTGACTGCTTAAATTTTTTCATACCACTCTATTGTATCTTCTCTCAGTCTCAGCATTCTTGCTGCTTATCTGACTTTGATAAGTACAGTAGTATGTTAGACATCTAAGCCTTTGCAAAAGAAATGATGTAGTGTCCCTGTCCAAAGAGAGACTAAGCAGGGTAAGAAATGTGGAAAGAGCTGGCAGAAGATATAAAAAATATATAATGTCTCCTATTACAGCATATCCATCAATGTCTATGTGAAGATAATGAGATGAATGATCAGGAAACTATTTCTTAAAATAACAACACTAGCTAGAGTAGGTACCAGACTGTGCAATTCTCTTAGGGAACAGCCATCAAATTTCAATGTTATCTTATGTCCCAACTTCTGATGAATTACTCTCATATATCCAAAAGAAAAATGTGCTGCAAAAGAAATCAGGGAAACAACCCCCTTTACAATATCAACAAATAAAATAAAATATATTGGGGTAACACTAACCAAGCAAGTCAAAGACCTATATGATAAATCTCCAAATCTTTGTAGAAGAAAATGGAAGAAGATATCAGAAACTGGAAGGATCTCCCACGATCATGGATGGATCAGTATTTTTAACTTAGAAAAAATAAAAAAAAAATAAAAGAAATCTAAAAATTATAAAAGGCTATCCTACAAAAGAACAAACTACAGATTCAATGCAATGCCCATCAAAATTCCAATACAATTCTTTACAGACTTTGAAAGAACAATGCTCAATTTCATATAAGAAAAAAACAAAACAAAACAAAAAAAAACCAAAGAGAGGATAGTTAAAACAACCATATACAATAAAAGAACTTCCAGAGGTACCACAATTCCCGATTTCAACCTGCACTGCAGAGCTGTAGTTAAAGAAAAACTACATGATATTAGCATAAAATGGACACATTGATCAATGGAATCAAATCAGAGTTCCAGACATAAATCTGCACACCTATAGATACCTGGTTTTTGATAAAGAAGCCAGAAATATACAATGGAAAAAGAAGGCATCTTCAACAAATTATGCTGGTCCAGATGAACATTGATATGTAGAAGAATTAAAATAGATCTGTATCTATCATCTTGCTCCAAACTCAAGGCCAAGTGGATCTATGAAAGTTTATTAATATAAGAATGACGAAACAGCTCAATGGGCAAAGTTTTGTCTGTAATCAGTAGGACCAGAGTTTAGATTCAGACACCTAGGTAAATGTCAAATGTGGTCTTATTCATACCTAGAACTCCAAGGACTACAGAGGCCTGCTGGTTGCCATCCTCCCCATAAAACACTAACTACAAATTAAGTAATTGAACCTGCTTCAAATGGACAAGGATACAGGAGAACAACTGAACACCTTCTTTATTTTCCAAATGTACAAGGGCTTGCCCAAGATTGCTAGGATATAAACACACAGATAAAAATGCTTAAACTACTTACTACTACATTTCTGTACAAATATGAGTACTTCTTTTACCAACATCCATGAAAACTCTTACGTAGTTTTTCCAAACAAAGAAAAAGTGACATTTATTTTTAAATAAAACTACTCATGATTTTTGTAGCTTGTATTACAGCTGCTAAAGTCATTTAAAGATATTTTGGCATAAACATCCATAGCCAGAGGTATATCTTAAAATAAACTGCTTGTATAATCAGATAATCTCAATTCTAGTAAAAAAAATAAGGAAAATATTATGACTATTTTTGCCTCGAAGCACCTGCTTAGTATAAATTTTCTATCTGCTATTCAGTACCAATTTCTCCCACATGTAATGTTTCAGGGCAATGATTTTAATTCTTTGGAATGTAAGTAGCTCTTTTATAAATAAAGAAATTGTCTTCTGGAGAGTTTTATATTAGAACTTGCTTTATTTAATCATATTTTCTCTAGATGATTCTCAAGTAATACCAAACTGTGTATTGGAGTGTAAGCTTTTCATTGCTATACAGCATAGTGGGTACCATTCGTATTTATTTACGATGAGATCTTGCTAAAGAATTTTTACATTTTCTCGTTTCTGGAAGATTTCTTAACTTTTTCATTGAACATCTTAAAAGACATTTCCATGCTATGACATATTCATAATTCTAGTGTAAAACCTGTATTGTTTATCCATCATAGGCTGCCCAAAAAATTGAGGGCCAGGAATGAATTATCTCCTTTTAAGTTGCTGTTCAGTGGGTGGGGTCTAATAGGACTTCTCAAACATTATAAGCTATAACCATGGCTGTTGTTTACTCTGTGGGACTTGATAGTACACTCTACTTTTGAATCCAGTATATATTTCAGTTGTAAGACATGAGTAAATCAAATTAGTACTTACTTTGAAGCTATATATTAATTGACTATCTTTCCTAATGTTTCAAGCTTCTACATATTAGGCATTAAAGGATGAAGTCATTACCTTTTTACTCAGTTGTGAATTCTATGAATAAAAGCAATTATTGTCCAGGCAAGATATGCACAGGTACAATATAAGCATCATTGTTATAGAGATAACCAATTGTTTTATAATTGAACATTTCTTTCAGGGGAAGAAATGCATTTCTACTACTGTAAATCAAGCCCAGTACACACATTGTGGGGTGCTCACAGACCCAACTGGTAAAGATACTACTGTTATTCTACTAAACGTTCACAGTATCACACTGCCCTGTGAACTTGTATCTCTTTACCCAGAGATCAGTAAATCACTCAGACTTCATCAGGAAAAATGAAAAGCAATTCTTTGTTCAGTGGACAGTACAAAAACTTTCAACAGCTAACACTGAAGAAAATTTATACTAGTAAGTACTACATGATAAATTTAGGATATCTATATCACACATCTGTGCTCTTCCATACACAAGGAACTTCAAGTAGCCTGGATTGGCAGAAATACAAAGGCTCAAGGAGGACTGGAGTGAAAGCATCTTTTCTTCCAGATGTGAGTGGCAGATCATACAGCTATAGTCTTTAGCACAAAGTCTGCACAATATCCAGTTAGTCACCACACTTCAATGGAAGAGAGGGCTTCATGACCCTTCACCCTGTAACTGAGGATTTCTTGACAATTGGTGACTTCTGGGAGAAACCAAGTCAGTTTTTTTTTAGAGATATATGTAGATTCTGGTATGTCCAAAACTTTTCCATAGATGGTTTCTCACACATGAGTTTACAAATTTAGTATGATTTAGCATGCTATTAAAATTAATATATGTACACCCAAAATCCAAAACAATGAAGAAACAAACAAAGAGGCAGAGAGATAGACATATAAATACTATGGGAGAGAGGTATGTTTTATTTAAAAAAGAAAAAAAGAAGGTTTTTTTTTTTTTTCATATTTCTGAGGATGGGGAACTAAAAAAGCATGCCAGTGTGCCAAAATAAAAGTACCAAACAGACCATATCACTTTTTTTTTTAAAAATGAGACTGATGTGCTAACTATTAATAAGAAACTTTTATAATAAATGAGACTGATGTGCTACTTTATTAATAAGAAATTGTTTTTTAAATGAGACTGATGTGCTAACTACTTTATTAATAAGAAATTTACTTTTTGTGCTTTGAACGTAAGACCTGTTTTCTTGATGTTTTACAACTTCTAGAGGTTTTTCTAGGATCTTGGGTTCATGTCACAAACCACACTGCCCCATGCTTGGAGGCCAAAATGTCAGGGACCGCTCTGTCAATCGCTCTGTCAGTGTTGGAACCCACACTACCAAAAGCCTTGGGGGCTAAATCGTTAGAGCTCACACGGCCTCAGGCTCCTCCAGTCCATGGGTTGGGGTTCAGCAAGAGAGAGTGAGGATGGATGCAAAGAATGGAGACCAGACAGAGTGTGAGTCAATCCCATTTATTCTTCAGTCTCTCTTCTTCTCTACAAGTCCCTTGTTGCAACTCCCTAGTTTCTAGCACCTAGTCCCTAGTTTCAGGTCCTAATTCCTAGTTCTAAGTTGCTAGACTCTTTCCCAGTTCCAAGTTCTCTCTCCAAGTGCTAAGTGCCTAACTCTCTGTTTCTAATGCTATTTCTTCTGTCTGCATCTCACCTTTTATATGTCTCACTTCTAAGCCACACATTTAAGTCATGCCCTTAAATCATGCCCTTAGGTCTTATCTCTAAATCACAACTTTAGGTCTCATACACCCAAGGGAAAATCCTGAGTATGTAGAACAAGATGTAATCAGAGTGTGCTCAGCTGTTGTAGGCTGTTGTAATCAAGTCTCTTATCAGGGTATATGGCTCAAGATGGCTACAAGGATGATATCCGCCTTCCATCGGCTCCCCACAGGTTCAGTCTACCTTTGGAAAATCAAAAGGAGTAATTGTGTTCTAACAATTAAGTTCTAACAAACAGGAAACATCTTAAGGACTTTCCTTTTTTCATTACTTCTGTATGTAGATGACTTGTGGTTTTAGAGTCTATCTAAAATTATCAAGGTAATCACCATCTTCAGCCAGCTGACTAACAGCTTCGCTTCTCTTCAAAATCTTAATTTACCTTTTCCATGTAGTATTTACGGATTTCATGGAGTAGAACATGGAAATTTGGTAGAATGTGACCATTATTATGCTCAACACCTTGGGAGTTCACCATTCTCTAGAGTTTAGCATGTTTTTCTTTAACTGCTGATTTTTCAAGCCTGATTAAATAGCCAGTAAGGAAGTTTCTTCAAATACAAGAAAACATGTCTTTAAGGCATTAGCTGCTTTGCTGATCCTGTGTTTTTGCTACCAAGTTTTATGCTGGGATAATGCTTTTATCATCTTTCTTTGGCTGTTGTTGCTTGTACACTTTAGCCCTGGTATCTGTGGATGTGCGAGAAATAAGATTCTTTGTCTCTTCTTCTTGTATCACAGAGCAATAGCCCAAAATGGCATTAATGGTGGCAATGACTTGATCCTCAACTGAACTATGTTTTGCTAGAAAACAGGAACCTAAAGTACGTTCTCAGAAGCCCTTAGGGCAGTATAAATACTGCTAACTCCAATAGTACTACTTTATCAATACGAAAAAGTGCTCATGCGAGCCACCTTGCTGTTTAGGCTTTTTTGCAGTCTTTCTCTGGTGTGCTCATATGTAAAAGAAATCATGGCCATAATTATTATTCCTATTACTATAATTAACTGAAATTTTCTTTCTCTTTATAGAGGATATTGAATTTGATGGGTTTTGGTTCAACACAGAACCATCCAGGAAAAGACATTATGTTCTTTAAAAAACATTTAAATGGTAAATTATTTTCTGTAGAAATTACAAATGACAAAGTTTAATCACAGATATGTAATTCTGAATATCATACTTTTATTCTTTGAGATTTTGTTTACTATCTTTAAAATGGTTGCTAAAATGAAAACTTTCTTTATATCAGGGTTTGTAAATTTATTGAATGTGGTTTTAAAAAAATCTATAAAATCGGTAGCAAAAAATTAGTTTGATCTTTAAAAATGACTGATAGTTAAATGTCTATGTATAGGTATCTTAATTTGCTATATCATGCTAGAATAGATTCCATAATCCTACCATACATGTAAGTTGGGTTCAATTTTAGTTTATGGAAAATAAAACTTACTAACATGTATTTGATGATTAAAATTTGTGAATTCTTAAGGTCTACTCAGGCTAACGGAAACTGACTTAAGGATATAACCACCTATATATTTGTTAACCACATTAAGCTCTAGATATTTAAATTAATTGAGTATACACACACACACACACACACACACACACACACACACACACACTGACATTTTGTAAAATAACACCATAAATGAATAATAAAATGAAGCCCCCAGGTTTTCTGTGTACTATATTTATGGATAAAAGTTTACTTTGATTCTAAATTATCTTCAGTTGAAAATGTATAAACTGTAAAGCTCAAACATAACAGGGATAAAACTATAAAATCTTTTATCTTATAAAATTTACTTACTCTATGCTGTAAAAGATGATTCAGATATACAAGTTAATGGTCAGTCACCTTATAAAAGATCAAATTATTTCATGAGCTTATAACTATCTTTATAGTCATGTTGAGTACAAATGTAATTCATTTACAGGAACAAGTTTGGAGGGAGAGACATTTTTATAACTTTCATTATTGCATTTCACATGTTGTCAAAGCTAAGTCTAAAATAAGTAAGTAAAAACAGGTTTAAAGAAAACTTACAATTTTTAAATATAAAAAAATATTCACACTAAGTATACTAAAACAAATGATAACAACTCAACATACTACATAATGCCTTTCAGATCCCTCAGAAAGATCTGCTAAATATGGCACTTATTGAAAGAGAGAGACAGGAGAGATGTAAATGGCCTTCCATGATAGGTAAAAATACCAGTTTCTGGCAGCAACCCTGAGGCAAGCTCCAAAGAAGGTGGGACACCTCCATGTTCTCCCTGGGACCTGTTCCAAGTATGACAACAATGTACACTTGGCAAAAAACAACCCTACACCTTATCTGCCTTCAGAGTCCTGACAAAACCTGTAACACACAGGATATTTGAAGAGCCTGAGACCCACTTGATCTTCCCAGGTAACTCAGTGCTCCAAGTTTTTTCTGTCAAAGGAATTGAAGTTGGAAGTTCCAGGTCTGACAAGCCAAAACCGGCATTGTTTTGCTGTCTTAGAACATCTGTCCCCAACAAAGCCATCAAAATTATCATGGAGAGTCCCTGATTGTCTGTCCTGGTACAAATTTTGGTTTTCTATTTTAATTCTTAAACTATTCTTTCTACATAGAATGGTTCTGCCATGCCTGCTTTTACTTTTTATAGCTGTTGCCTACTCGATTAATAAAAAAAAAAAATATGTAAGAAGTTTTCTTTCCTTCAGATACACTGGGATAGTGCCTGGATTCAAACTTCTGCCCACACTGAGTGCTGTTTTTACCTGACTCGAGCTTTTCAGGAAGGAGAGAGGAAACTCAACAGGGTGACATCCACTGCTATTTCTTTATCTGTCCAGCAGACCTGTTTTGGATAATGCTGTAACTTTGTAACAAAGAGTCCATTATTAGAGACTTCCAAATGCAATAATTATGATGAAATTCTTTTCAGGCACATTATAATCACAGGGTCTTCAGGGATGCACAGCAGTAGGTTATGAAAAGGGTGCTGCAGTAAGAGCAGAAGTGATGATAGACAGATGCCTCGCCATATAGATAACTGAAATACACTTCTGTGTTCCTGTCTCCTTTCCTCCTTCCCCCATTCTGCATCTATCTACCTGAGATTTCCACAATGCTGGCTTAGAATTTTCAGTAGAAAGCAGGAATATGGTAAAATACTAGAAATGCAGTTTGATCTAGAGCACTAGACACTGACAAAAAAAATAATTGGGTTGTCACCTAGTTTCCAGAAAGAATGGAATCCATCCAACCATTGAAAATTCTAACTACTATATTAAAAAAAACAGTCATATGGGAAGCTTTAAGTAGCTAAATATGTGCTCATTCCTTATATCAGCACGAGTAAAGTATTGTAATCACACATATATTTTAGAGTTCAGAAAAACAAAGAGAAAAGTGCCTGGAGTTAGTTACCCATTTCCCCAAATAATCATTTGCACTTGATTCTTCCCAAGCTTCCTAAAATGATAAAATTTCCAAGTTAATAGTTTAGAATTAAAATCCTACTATTAGCATAAATTCCAGAACTTTTTCCACACATCCTTCTCCATGAAGTAAAACAGTGTTCCCAGAATATTCAAAGACTCCATGTTGCCAAGCACTTGTTTATGAACCATGCTAGCTAGGCCAGAAATTCAGAGCATGACCGGTTTTGAATCCAAATGACCACAGAGGTTATTGTCTTTAGATTGTTCATTTTGTAACTCTGCTTCTGAAATTGGGCACCAGCCACTGCTGCAAAATTTTCTAAAACAAGCAGACATTTGCTCTGGCTAAAACACATATGCATCTTTCTCACAGAAGGCAACTCTATTATAGTAAAATAAATAATAAAAAGACAAAAACCAAATCAACACAAAAGCCTTTTATACTGGACCCTGGAAAGCCACCATTTATTTATTTATTTTTATTGTGTCTTATTTTGTTTGTTTTATGTATAGCTCTCCCCCTCAAATCTGCCAATATACCAATTAACACTTTGATAGCCACATGCAAAACTCTGGCTCTGTCTGACATTAGATAGACTCCCTGACCTGAAATAATACAATTTTCACAAACATTAGTCTTGTTTTGTTGTGGCCTATGGAGAATTTGATATGAATATTTACAGTTATTATCCTGGCCCGTACTTCCAAAACGTGCTCTCTTTGTAATAAGGATAGTGCTATCACTCCCAGAATATTATACTCCTGACCTCTCAGCTTCATTTTGGCTGGAACTCTTTCTAGTTTCATTGCAAAGTGCTTTCTCTTTAGCATGCAATGGAATTCAGCATGTAAGCCATGCCTCAGGATGCCACCCTCATCTCTCCGAACCGTGTCCAATAGCATCATAAACATGTATCAAAATAAGATGACTGCATCTCCTGGAGTTTTAAGAGGTCTATTATGCAGACCCTTTCTGGTCTTCTGGTCTAATGGCCTAGCAACCACCTGTGCAATTCTCATAGTATGAAGTATAATGCATGTAGGTGTGTAATATATAACACACACTAACATGTACATGCACATGCACATGTACATCCATACACACACATACACACTAACGTATACATGTACTTGCATACATACACACACTAACATGTCCATACATGCACACAAACTAACAAGTCCATACACACACACACATACCAACATGTACATGCACATGCACACACATATACACACACTAACATGTCCATATATACATATACACACATACACACATGCAAATACACACTAACACATACACATGCAAATATATACACACACACACAAACACACACAACTTATAATCTATTCATAAGCAAACACTGTTCCAAACTTATGGAGAATTAAAGCAACCATTTTAGAAGCAATCAATGTATAATAGTACATAGCCTATTCAAACTATATATTTCTTCACTCTAAATGATGAACATTTATATAAGGTATGTTTTTTATAAATTATTAATAGATAAACTCTGAAGAAACACAATGTTAACTTGCCAAAGTTTCATTTTTTCAAAATAGATTCTACTAAATCTTATCTTTTGAAGTCGAAACTATATACATAATTAATTTTTTGTTTACTATTAAATACATTCTTTTTTATGTACTCCATCAGACATCTGCACTTTCTGCCTCAGATAAGAATAAAATGAAAATGAAATGCTTTCTGCTGAAAGCAATATAGATCTGTGTTCATCTCTTCTCTTTATTAGAAATTATCTCTTATATGTATGCCTATGTGCTTTACTATGTGACTGAGTCGTACAGTTTTTAGCCACTAAACTCAATTAAAAATTATGTACAGCATTTCTGAAAGTTAGCCCATCACCTTGGGTGAGCACCTTAGTGAAGCTAGCCCTGGTAGCAGGGTTGTAAGTTTACCTGGTACCAAGGGCATGAGAATAGGAGAGCTGACTTCAACAGTCACCTGCACAGAGTCATAGGGAGGGAGAGCTAACCTTGTCCCTCCTAGTGTGCAGCACCAGGGAAAATGGGTTCTGCACCTTGACTGGTGGCTCTGGATGCATGGGTGCACATGAATTGCCCTTGAGGGCATGAGAACAAGAGATGTGCCCCTGCCTCCTGCTAATTGAAGCATCTGGTGCCCTATTCAGAGCAGTATTAGAAAGTTCACTGCGAGGTACTGATAAGGGACAGCCATGGACGGATAAACTCAGCTACCACCCAGTCCCAGATAGGTTTCTGAGTTGACTCACCAAAATATCCATATCATTCGTGAATGGCTGAAAATCAGAAAAGGGCCAGTAATCTGATTCAAAGCTGCAGGTTCTCCATGACACAGGGCAACAATAAGACAATTGGGAAGAGTCCAGGTGAGTATCCAATAGTGATAGTGTCAGAGCAACCAGAGGTCCTGAACCAGAGTAATGGCTCATTGTGATGAACATTTGCAATTGAAGATGTGTGGACAGAGGGATATACTCTGGGACACACTGTGTCTACAGCTTCCGTGATGAAACATTTTTTTATGCTTTGCTTGCTTTCCTGCTTTCTTTCTCTCTTTCTTTGTTTCTTTGTTTCTTTGTTTGTTTCTTTCTTTTTTCTTTCTTTCTTTCTTTCTTTCTTTCTTTCTTTCTTTCTTTCTTTCTTTTGTGCTTGAGTGCTTGTGTGTATACCTGTTTGTGTGGTTTGATGGTTTTTTTTGGGGGGGGGGAGGTTGCTAAAGTGAAGGAAGGATATGAGGGGATGGAGAGATCTTTAACAAGATTTAATATATATATGCTTCTTATGGTTACAAAAAAAGTTAGTAGACATTGTAACTGTGTTGAAAATGAGATTCAAAAGCAAAGGTTCATATATTACAATGCTTTACCAGACTCATGGTCAACAGTTAGTTTTTCATGCATGTGTTCAATGACTTTCAGCCAGTGATGGATATTCCAAGCAAAACATCAAGAACGAGTTGAGGAAAAGAGTTACTTTTATTTTCTCAGATGGCTACTTATTTCATTTAAATCTATAATCATCTCTAAAATAATACATTGGGAAGACCTTCATGAAAATTTGTAGTTTTATGACAGCAAAGTAGAGGAGAATTATATCATTGGCACTAGATTCTAAATTTTATGTTTTCTGGGTTTTTAAACCATGGTATTCTTATTTCACTGTATCTTTACTGTTGCAGAAAATTACTAGCAGGAGAGGAACAGGTCAGGTAGTAAAAAGCAATATAGAAAAAAATAAATGGAAAATAACTGATTTTGAGAATATTGATAAGAAGAATTGTCTCACACTTGAGCTACAACATTGGAAAATATAAAGTTATTTCTCTAATTGCCTTGTGTCTCTTGTTTGTCTTATTGCCACATAATTATAGTATATAAGTCATCATCCAGGCACGATGACATAGGTTAGATTTGTAAAGGACTAATTAGTGTAAGTGAAAGTGTTTGCATGATACCATGAATTACACTCTAACTCCACTAGGATAGTCCTTAGTTAATATACCAAAAATCAAGCAGAAATTTTGAGTATTCTAAAATTTCCAGAGATAGTTAACAAAACCTTGATAATCCTCAGGTACACAGAAAGGGCTTCTGATCATTTCTATTTTTAATGTTCTTGCAGGAATATCATATAGAAAAATCTCATTACTCTTGGTTGTTGTTTGAAGAGATGCAGTAACAGGTATTTTTAATGTTGGAAAACACCAAAGATAATTCTCCACCACCAAAAGTTAAGAACAATATAGATCTTAGGAGAACATGTCATCTAATAAAGCTAATAGAGTTATCAAACCAGAGAGATATATGAGGTCAGAACTGCTATGGTGCTAAGAAAGAAAGAAGATGGCACTGGTAGGTAGAATCATTAGAAAAAAAATTTAGAAAACTAGTGTTCAGTGTGACCTTTGGGCTTTCATTTCAAGATCCTCTCTTTAGTGATCAACCTGCATATATATGCATGATGATTTCCCATAGAAGAATTTTCTAAATGAAAACCTTGTAAAGAAATTCTTTTCTGCAAGCATGATGGTACCATTAAAACTTGGTTGATAATCTCAAAGCTACTGACAACAGAAAGCATTTCTTTTCAGCAACTCCTACCTCCCATGCTTTTCTGACTTAAAGCTATGGAAAACCATGAAAAGGTTATAAATTTGGACCTATCAACAGTTAATCACAGATCTTACAGGAGCCTTAGAGGGCTATTGCATGACTCCATTCTGAACTACTGCTTACAGATGAATTCTTAGGGAGAAGTGGACATTAATTTTATTTGAGGAGCACTGAGAGATGATCAGGTTCCAGATGATAGTTTGAAAGCCCATAGTACCACAGAGGGTCCTGGTTAAATTTAGTGACTCTCAAATAACAACATTTATAACAACAAAGGTCATGAATTATAGAGCACAATCAAGTTGTGCATGTTGGGGCAATCACCATTAGCATGCATATGTTTTATGTTTGAAATTGTTAAAAGAAAGTAACTGAAAATTTACATGATCTGCCTAGTGAAATTCAGAACATTTAGGGCAACACAGGGAAATCCTGTTTTGAAAATAAGCAAGCAAAGAGATAACCATTGTACTCTCTATGTCTACAAGTTGGTGTATGTATTTATGTTGTGTGTGTTCATTTATGTGTGTGTTCAGTTCTGTGTGTATGTTTATATCTGTCTGTCTATCTTTCTCTCTCTTTGTGTTTATATTTGTGTGTGTATGTGTGTGTGTATGTGTGTGCTTGTATGGGTCTGTGTTTGTGTATGGTAGGAAACAAAGTCACTTTATTGAAAACATTTTGGATAAATGACAGAAATGTTTCTGGAGTAAATAAATGTGGGTTTACAATAGTGCTGCTACTGCTGGAAACTGCTCAGAGGTTGGAACCACTGGCTTCTCTTGCAGAAGACCCAGATTCTATTCTCAGTAGCCATTCCAGTTTCAGGGAAAAGAACACTGTCTTGTGGAGTTCACAGGTATATATATATATATATATATATATATATATATATATATATATATATATTTGGGACCATCATGTATACAGCCAAAACTCCCATACACATAAAAATAAAATATTTAATACAATTCTGAAATCGATAAATTTAACTCAATACAATACTGATAAACAACATGATGGAGAATAGCATAAAGTTTTATTCAAATTTAGTTTTTCTTTTAATTTTTTATTGGACATTTTATTTATTTACATTTCAAATGTAACCCCCTTTCCCAGTTTCCCCTCCGCAAAACCCCTATTGCATTCTGCCTGCATCTATGAGGGTGCTCCCCAATCCACCTACCCATTCCCACCTCAATTCCCTGGTGTTCCCCTACACTGGGATATCATGCATTCACAGAACCAAGGGCCTCACCTCCCATTGATGTTGGAAAAGGCCATCCTCTGTCTCTTTATAGTTATGAAGCAATGAGAAAAACTTTATTGATACTTTTGAATCCTATACTTCTCCTAAGATTTACATACCAAGTTTCATGTTAGATTTAGAGATAACATTATATTTCCTTCTTTACAGTTTATTTCATTATAGGCATTGTCACAAAGTTGCAAGAAGTGGTTCAGATCTTGTCAGTGAGGTCTCATTCATCTTTCCCTTAGTAATTCATTGAGACTGTATCATTACATCATAAGCTTCTGCCTTTTGAAAAGCCTGCAATCAATGTAAAGTTATCATCTCCTTTCAACTCTGAGGCAAGTCACTTAATCTCAAGTTTTTTAAAAAAGGAAATATCTCTATCAGCAAGTAAAACACAAATATATAACAACAAATACTTGCAAGTTTGCTAGAGCAAAATAAAATCAATGGATGAATAGTCAATAATAAAATATAAACCTATCATTCCTAACTTTATGCTCAGCAGAGTTTTTGGCAATGTATAAAAATACAAGGTACATTATCTTAACATCATGAGTGTAAGAAGCTAAAATATTGTGACTAATATTAATAAGTAGTACATTATGAAAAATTACTGCTGAAAGGAATTAAACAAGAAACAACTATGTGTATGTTTTCTTGTCCAAGGGAACACATGATCTTTTGATGAATGGTTAATATTCAAGTACATTTTCTAGTATTTCTGAACCAAGTTTATTGTACTAAATTAAGTACCTAATCAATAGATTTCTTAACATTAGTAAATAATTTGGGCTGGAGAATTGGGTCAGTGGTTAGAAGCACTTTATTCTCTTTTCTTTTCTCCCAAATAAGCAGAGTCCACACGCTCTTCCCATCTCACACCTGAACCAAGGAGCAGATCCAGTTGGCAAGAATGTGGAGAAATGGTAACACTCTTCCATTGCTAATGGGATTGCAAACTGGTACAACCACTCTGGAAATCAATCTGGAGGTTTCTCAGAAAAAAATGTTAATAGAGCTACCTGAAGTCTCAGCTATACCACTCTTGGGCAAATACCACAGGGGCATGTACATCACTATTTTCATAGTGACCTTATTTGATAGCCAGACACTGGAAACAACCCAGATGTCCCACAATGGAAGAATGGATACAAAAAGTGTGGTTCATCTACATGATGGAATACTTCTAAGCTATTAAGAACAAGGATATTATGAGTTTTGCAGGCAAATGAATGGAACTAGACAATATCATCTTGAGTGAGGCAACCAAGACCCAAAAGGACATTCATTGTATGTACTCACTGGTAAGTGGATATTAGCCCAAATGCTCAGAATTCCCATGACCCAATTCACAGACCACATGAAGCCTAAGTAGAAGGAAGATTAAAGTGTGGATGCATCAGTCTTACTTATAGGAGAACAAAATAATCACAGGAACTAGAGGGAGAGAAGGACTTGAGAGGAAGAGAGAAAGGGGAGGGAAAAGGGGGGACAAGATAAGGTATGGGAAGAGACAGAATAGAAGTACAGAGGGTCAGAAAAATGAAAAGAAATATGTAACAGTGTTGGTGGGGAACTGGGATTAGCCACGAGAAAGTCTCAGGCACCAGGGAAGAAAGAAGTTCCAAGGATCCAGCCAAAATTAGCCAACATAGATGAGACAGAACCTATAGCGACCACTTCCAGTGGATAGGCATGGCTCCCAGTTGAGATATGGGGCCACTGACCCATCCAAAAAATTTTAACACTGAATTGTTCTAGTCTAAAGAAAACTCAGGGACAAAAAATAATAAATAAATAAAAATGGATCAGAGGCTGAGGAAAAGTTCATCCAAGAACCGCCCCACCTAGGGATTCATCTTGCCTGCAGAACCAAACCCAGACACTTTTGCCTATGCCAAGAAGCACTTGCTGACAGGAGCTTGGTATAGATGTCCCCTGAGAGGCTCTGCCAGCACCTGACTAATATAGATGGAGATACTCACAGCCTTGGGAACTCAATGGAAGTGTTAATGAAGGACTGAAGGAGCTGAAGGGGATTGTAACCCCATAGGAAGAACAACACTATCAATTAACTGGACCCCTCAGAGCTTCCAGGGGCTAAACCCCAACCAAAGAGTATACATAGAGGAATATGGCTCCAGGTACATATATAGCAAAGGATGGCCTTATCTGGGATCAACTGGAGAGTAGGCTCTTGGTCCTGTGGAAACTTGATGCCCCAGAGTAGAGGGATACTAGAGCAGTGAGGAGGAAGTGGTGGAGGAGCACCCTCATAGAGGTATAGGGAAGAGGAGATGGGATGGGGGGTTGAGAAAGAGAGATTGGAAAGGGGAAAACATTTGAAATGTAAATAAATAAAATAACCAATAAAAATGATTTCAGAGGCAATGTATATTACTGTGGACGTCAAAGCAATCAGGAAACAAACTGAGTCCAACTTCCAACACCCAAGGTGGAAGCACAGAAATGTTTTAAACTCAGAGTATCCAACAACTTCTGGACTCCCCTGGCACTGTACCCACAGATACACACACACACACACACACACACACACACACACACACACACACACGTGCACGCAAAGGCAGATGCATACCCACCACCACCACAGAGAGACAGAGACACTGAGAGACAGAGGCAGAGAGAAGAGACAGATTCACATTTTTAAATGTTATTAAATTCTTAGAATTAATTTCCTGAGTTACAGTTCCTATAAGTTACTCATTAATAAGACAGTTTTTAAAACCATTTCTACTTTGTGTGATGTTCCAAATTCAGGTTCAAGTTGAACTCCTGCCACTGAGTTTATTCTAGAAAGAAACTATGTACTTGCAAATAGTGATGCTGAACCACTGTAAAACACATGCAAGTTTTCCAAATCCAGGGAAAATTAAACAGAAAGAGCTTTATGGAACAGTCGAGGGAGATTATAGGCCACAGTACATTTTTAGAAGATATTATTTTAAGAGCATTACATTATTAATCCCTTTACTTAGAATTTATTACAGTCCACTGTAGTTAAGCAGCATTTAAATTTCACAATTATTTTTAGATGTGTTGTGTGTGCATCTAGATTTGTATATGTGTGTTGAGGTCAGAGGTCAAGGTTGGGTGTATTTTCTATCACCTAGACAGTTTTTTTTGGGGAGGGAGGAGTGATGTCTTTCATGAAAACTATAACTCTCAGATTGACTGCATGACATAGTAAATTAATTCCAAGAACTTATCTGTTTACTCTCCCCAGGACTGGGCCACAAATAGATATCACCCCACTAGATTTTTGAAAGAGCATTGTTGATCCGAACTCTAGTCTTTAGGTTACATAACAAGGGTTTTCTTCTCCGATCCTAGTTAAAGGTATTTCATCATTTTTTTTTCTATAATTAAAATAGCAAAGTATACACAGGTCATAAAAGAGAATCTTTTTGTTTATGTATCCTAAGTCCTGTGTTACATAGAAAGTAGTGTATGAACTGTTATTGGTAACAGTATAAAAGAAAGGCTTGCCATCAAAGAGACTCTAGGATGCCTGAACTCTGATGCAAAGATCTCGTGTTTGATACTGTAAGTTAGGTAAAGAATAAATGAGTAATCTAATTGTATTAAAATATCAATGAAAAAAGAGACAAAACAAAATAAAGTTGTATAGAATGTGATGCTTTTAATGTCTAGTAATGTTTTTTTTTTCTTAATATGGTATAAACTATTGAGTTATTAAGTATTTAAAGCATTTTACAAGATCAGAAGTTTAAGGAGTAATAACCCAGTTAAGTATATGTTACTTAAACAAAAGTTAACATTTTATTTATGTCTTAACTATATCTGTTGTTAGTTTGCATTAAGAACAAGACTTAAAAACAGAGCTAACTGCTTGTAAATTACCCTTAAATCTTCCTAGTTCAGGTCAGTGATCAATCGTATATTTTTAAATTATCACCACTCCAGAATTTTTTGCACTATGGTATATTTATGCAATAGAGTAAATAAAAAATTTTTTATGTTCTGTGAATTGGCCTTTATGTCTGAACTCCATAAACTGGTCCATATCCTTATGCTATAACCAAACAAATGACATACTTCCAGAAATCACTATAGCAAAGAACAGTAAAAATAATAATAGAGCCAACAGGGCAGAAAAGAGAACAAACTTAAGATTTAAAACATCTTTAGGAAGCAATATATCTTGTTTTTATTCAACTGAACGCTTTAATCAAAGGCTTTTACTATCAACACTGCTAAAAGTCTAAAGCACTATCCGTTGTGAAGTATGTCTTTTTCACAACATGAATGGCAATTTTCGCCATATGATCTTGCAGCCTTTATTTACATATGACACTGAAGCTCTTTTTCTTTGCTCTTTCTTTTCTTTCTTTCTTTCTTTCTTTCGTTTTTTTTTTTTTTTTTTTTTTTTTTTGGTGTTTGTTGGAATGTAGAAAGACAATTGATAATTTCCCAGATTCCCTAAGTTTTAATAAGGCAGAATTTTCTGCAAGGTTCATTCCCAGCTCCTCATTTTTCTGGTTTCCTTGTGAAGCACAGGACTTCCATGGAATGGTTAATTCAAATATGTTCTAAGCACACACTCAACAGAACGGGACGTGATGATTTTAAAGGTATTCTAAATTATGTTTTTTTTTGTTTTGCTTTGTTTTTATTGCTGTGGTAAAGATATGTTGTCATAGCAATTTAGAAAATGGATTATTTTTCCTCACAGTTTGGAAATACAATCTACTATGGTAGGAAGACAAGCTGGCACACTTTTGATGCTGCATTGCACTTAAAATCACTAAGTAGAGATCAATGAAATCTAGAGATAACTTCACAGTTTCTTTTGTATATATAAAGAAGACAGCCTATGAAATGATGATACCTGAATAAATCTTCAGTGGAGTACCCCAGTGTAGACAATATGTGAAACACATGCCAGGAGATTTTTTTACAAGGATATTTCTAAGTCCATGTAGTATTGGCAAAATGATTCAGTAGATAAAGTTATTTTGCTAATACTCTGAGTATCTGAATTTGATTTGGAAGAGTAAATGGTAGAAGGAAAACTGGACTTTCTATGTTTATCCTCTGATCTCTACAGTTGCACTATGAAATGTGCATATACACATCCATAAACACATACAAACACAAGAATAATTATAGTTATATCAATAAAATGTTAAATCTTGTCATGACAACAGATGAGATTAGTACTCAAAAATCCTCTCCTTGCAGCTTTCTAAAAAATTACTTCCATTAAGTTATAATATTTCACATATTTTCTCATAGGTTCATGGCCATCTCATAATACACAATGTACCAAAATTAATTTTAGTAGAACTCATAGTCTTTAATATTTCAACAATGCTCAAGTGCAGAATCTCTGATGAGACTGGCACATCTATATGAATGAATAAGAATAGATAGATAGATGATAGAGACATAGGTATATAACATTTATAATATATACATATATAACATATTTATATTTATTATAAATATATATAAATATTATAACCAACAGGGCAGAAAACAGGACAAACTTAAGATCTAAAACACCTTTAAGAAGCAATATACTTAATTTTTATTCTACTGAAAGCTTTAATCAATGGCTTTCACTATCAACACCTCTAAAAGTCTAAGGCATTATTCATTGTGAAGTGTGCTTTTTTCATAATATGAATGGTAATTTTAGTCATGTGATTTGTATACATTTATTATAAACCATCCAACACCTTTTGAAATGTATATTTTGTCAACATGGAAACTCTGAATTAATAAGGGAGTACTTGTCCAGAGGTTTTCTAGTATGTATATACTGAAATACTTTGTGCAGTCCTTAAAATAAATTTTAGATATCATGAGTTACATAATTATGATATATATGGAACAATGGGAAAATTTACATTCCAAATGAAAAATGTCAATATGACAAAAAAAAAAGAACAAAAAGATAAATACTTAAGTCCTAAATCAACCAAGGAAAATGGCAAAATCTTAAGCTCTGTATCTCATAATAGAATTATCTGACTTCAAAAGTGCTTGGTTAGTGCCTGTCTTCCATCCATGAGGCTTATATCAGATATACCATGTTTCTGGGCTAACACCACTTTGTTTCTACAGCTTTTCTTGGTAATTGATTGATGACTCTGACATTTCAAACATGCAAGAGTATTCATAAATACCTGTGCTTTACCTTCATAGCTTTATAAAGTCATCTATCAAGACTTTCTTTTAAAGACTATAGCCCTAAAACAAATCATCTGCCCTCAGATGGCCTTATACCTGTTGTTACAGGCTCTATGAGTTCATGTGTTCATTGTTCTGACTGTGTTTAGAAAACTTTTTTTTATTGGATATTTTATTTACATTTCAGATGCCAATCCCTTTCCCCATTTCTCCTCCCCAGAAAACCCCTATCCAGTGCCCCCCTTTTCCATTTGGCTTTTATACAATTTTTTTAATGTTAATCAAGGGCTTTATAAGTATGGTAATGCTCAATCAGAAGTGTAACCTAATACCCAACCTAGATATGTAAACTATCTTTGACTAGTGGAGACACATGAACTTCTGCCTCCATGTTCCCTCTCTCTTCCTCTCTCTTTTTCTTTCTTGTTACTGAGTTTCTCATCTACTTCATCTTCTCCTCTCCTTACTCCATCTTTTCCTCTCAGTGCTCCTTTCCACTTAGCTCCTCCTACATATTACCCTTCCTGTTAAAATAAAGCTTTTCTCTCAGAATACAATTAGAGCATAATTATTCCTATTTGTACCAGTGAGGTACAAGATAGTCTTAATACCCAGTCCATCCTTTTGTTAACTAGCCAGAACCTCTGCTAGCTCTCTTGATTATAACACTTAGTTTTGAACCTGGCTTTTTCTTGGCTTTAGAATGAATGTCAGCTGAGAACCCTCCAATCAGATCTTTTCTCTCAAGGTAAATAGCCTGAGTTGACTACGAATCTATAGGTCTTCAACGCTGTCAGAAATCCAGAATGACTAGATTAACTGAATTTATTGGAAGCACTAAGCATTTGCTTGTTTGTTTGTTTTTGGGTTTTTTTTTCCATTTTGGGTTTTTAAGGGTGTTTTTTTGTTGTTGTTGTTGTTGTTTGTTTGTTTTCTTCCTCTATCTAAATTTTACCTCATTTCTACCTCCTCTTCTGTAGGATTCTTTAAATCATCCCATTTAGAATTAGATTTCTAAGTTCTCTTACTTCCTGCACATTGTCCTGCACTCTATATTCAGGAGAAAGCTTCTCTGTTGATGGCTGAAAAGGGCCCTGATCTATGAGTTTAGCAAAATGTCTACGAGTTGTTTTATTTTTACTTTTAGCAGAACAGTAGTGATTGGTTTTCTCCTAGGTCTCTGGTCTATCTGTTCTCTGGTGCTTGGTGCTTGAGCAATGTCAGCAAGGGTTTTCTTTTCATGGAGCAGGCTTTGCATCCAAGGAGATATTGATAGGCTACTTCACAAGCTTTGTGTCACTATTGCATCAGTGTATCTTGCAGGCAAGTCACTACTGTAGATGGAAGGATTTGTAGCTGAGTTGTTGTCTAGCTTTCTCTGTCAGCAACATGCAGGATAACTTATAACACCATGAACACTCTTCAGTGACTGTGAAGGTTCAAGATGGGCACTACTTGAATTCTCCATATTCCCCATGCTGAGTAGTTGTTGCCGCAGCAATAGGTTCTTACCATCAGTTTAAAGACTAAAGTAAACAATAGATTGAATTGTTTATGGGTTCCCATTGGGCTCCTTTGTCCAACAACTCATTAAGATAAAACCCACTCCCCGAACTTGAGACTTATTTAATGATGAAAGATGTCCAGTTTGGTTTCTGTGTTCTAATTTTTTTTTAATTGCCTTCATATATGTGTAATTTTTAGGAAGCTTCTACCATTCTAAGTTTCCATGACTTTGAATTCTATAATGTCTCTTAGTTTTCCCTGTCCTTTCCTATATTCCTCTCCTTCCTTGGTTTACCTGCCCTCCTGTTTTTTCTGTCAATTCCAGTCTCCCTTTACCTATCTGTCTGTAACTCTCTATTCTATTTCTCCTTCTAGGGTCATTCGACCCTCTTCCCCCTAGTTTTCTATTCTATACATCCCCTCTGTGGTTCCATAGATCTTGTAGTCATTACAGCTAACATCCACATACATAAAAGGACATACCAAATTTGTCTTTTGGAATTTGGGTTAACACGCTTAGGATGACTTTTACTAGCTCCATTCTTTTATCTGTGAATTTCATGATTTAGATTTTTTTGTTAACTAAATAACATTCAGTTTTATAAATGTATCACAGTTTCTTTATCTATTCTCATCCATTGGTGGGTATATAGTCTGTTTTTAATTTCTGGCTTAGAAATAGAGCAGTAATGAACAAGGTTATAATATATATATATATATATATATATATATATATATATATACAGAGAGAGAGAGAGAGAGAGAGAGAGAGAGAGAGAGAGAGAGAGAGACAGAGAGAGAGAGAAAATCTTTGTCTTTTGGGAATATGTCCTTTGGGAATATGTCCAAGAGTAATATAGCTGCATCTTGTGTTACGTCAATTCCCATATTCCTGAGGAAACCCCCATACTGATTTCCTTAGTGGATGAACAAGTTTGGTCTCCCACTAGTAATAGATCCATCTTCCCTTTACTCTACATTTTTACCAGCATAAGCTATCATTTGTTTTACTGATTCTGACTAGTGTAACATAAAATCTAAAAGTAGTTTGATTTAAATGTCCCTAATGATATACTTTCAACTAACTCTCAAGGTGAATTGCTCAAGAAGTAGAAATGAATTGCCAGACATGCTTAGAGACTGTTTTTCCTAGACATGAATGTCTCAATTGAATAGTGACAATATCATCATACATGCAAGTTTTAAAATTAGAACATACCATGTGGACCCACCAAAGGCAAAACTTTCAGGTAACTAACTATACTTTCAACAAGGAGAATTAACAAAACAGTTTTAAAGTTTTTTTTCTCTTTTTTTCACTCAATAGTCCTACTTAAATATTTGTGTAAATGTCTTTTATTAATAACTTGAATTTTAAAAATAAAGGCCTCAATATGTTTAGTTCTGAAGCTGTAACAAGGAAGAAAAAAAAAAAGAATCATCAAAATTTCAGAAAAGTGTAGGGCTTTTAGGTAGGTGGCATAGGGTTGGAATAAAAACTTGATATTTGACAGTTTCTAGTAACAGACATTAGAATTAAAATAAAATGTCTTTTCAACAAATGCTACTGGAATAATACAGAATTAGAAAAAAACAAATGAAATTAGACACTCTCAACCTTCCTTAAACCAATGAAGGATGCATAAACACATTAGCATAAGAACTAACAGAGTATATTTTAGAGACAAGAGTAATGAGTATGGGGAGAAATAATCTAAAAAGCATCCCCCCAAACCAGGAAAAAGTGGATAAAATTGAAAAATTAAATTAAATTTAAAATTATGAAATTTCAGTACAACAAAAGCAAAAACAAACGACTTGGCAGGCTATGAAAGAAAGCCATGTCTTGCTGTATCTTTGACTGTGGAATAATATCTAGAATATACATTGAAATAAAAGCCTTAAATGCCAATAATTCATTCTGTAGCAGTATATAAAATTAAAACAACAATATCCAAATACTGAATATCCCATATTCCTCATATGTCAACGACTGCTAATTAAAAGTGCATTAAGATTACTTTTTAATCTACTGAGATGGATATTCACTGAGAAATAAAATAGCAGATGTTGTTGAAAATCCTGGGCCAATGGAGTTCTTCTATAATTCTGGAGAAAGAATCAATATGGTGGTTCTTCAAAAGTTAAAAATAAAATTTAATACCCAATAATTCAGTTAAAGTATGTTTGGGCACAAATTAATCTGAATCAGTTTCCCACAGAGATACTGGCACATCATTCTTACAGTGGTATTATTCAAATAACTTAGATATATTATCAAATTAAATAATCATTAAGAATGAATTAATACTGAGTTCGAGGCCAGCCTGGTCTACAGAGTAAGTTCCAGGACAGCCAGGACTACACAGAGAAAGAAACCCTGTCTTGAAAAACCAAAAAAAAAAAAAAAAAAAAAAAAACCAAACAAACAAACAAAAAAGAATGAATTAATAATGGCCCTCTGTATTCCCTCTTCCATATATATATATATATATATATATATATATATATATATATATATGTGTGTGTGTGTGTGTGTGTGTGTGTGTGTATTTGTATGTGTGTGTGTATGTGTGTGCATGTGTATATTCATACATATAGAATATATAAAATAAATATATTATGTATACCTAGAACATTATTCAGTGAAAACAAATGAAATTATATCATTTTTAGGATAACTGATAAAACTGCAAGTCATCATATTTACTAAAATAAACTAAGAATAAATTCTATTTTTTCTTACATGCAAAAGGAAAAAGAGTGGTTGGACAGAGGCAGGAGAGAAATATGGAAAAAATAGGTTGCCAAAATTAATATGAAATGTGTAAGATCTTGAAAGAATGAAGGACACTCATGACAACCAGTCTTTTCTTAAAAAGTAACAGTGATTTCTATTAATTTTTCGTAATTGATTTCTCATATATATGAAGAGTTATTTAAAGCTTTCAGATGCTACAGACAAAGGAATGAAAGACAGAAGAAGACTGTCTTTCTTTTTTTGTTGTTTTTTGTGTTTTGTTTTTTGTTTTTGTTTTTCGAGACAGGGTTTCTGTGTGTATCCCTGGCTGTCCTGGAACTCACTCTGTAGACCAGGCTGGTCTCAAACTCAGAAATCCGCCTGCCTCTGCCTCGAGACAGTCTTTCATTAAGAATGATAAAAGACAAGTCTGTTCAAAACAGAACATGAAAAACATCTCAAGCATAACCTTTGTGTATTAGATATGATGGAGGTAAAGCTGGGGGCTAACACGAAATACAAATATCTAACATTTCATTACAAATATCTAACCTCGCAATGAGGAGAATATTAAAGAAATTTTAATGCTGTTATTTCAACTCCTGTTATATATTTTATATATTTTCTTTAGGATAGCATTCTTTCTTTCCAAATTATTTCTAGTTAATATGACAATATTCAGAGATACTTTTTCTTTATTTCTGATCATAATCTGTATCACATTCCTTATTTGGCTAGTCTATTTCAGTAACGCATTTTGTGCATTTCGTACAAAGAAAAAAAAATACTTGAGTAAAATTAAGTAGTGAGATGTATCGAGATCACAGTAAACACTTTTCTCATTGAGAAGCTCTTCCTGCATGACAGCTGTTTTGACAAGTACACTTATTAGCTCTATGTGCGTCACTCTCTAGCCCTCCCCTTTCTAGCATGTACTGACAGGCACTGATCACTGTTAGCAAACAGCCCTTCAGGTGCTGAACATCTATCTGACAAGCCTCCTGCAGTCCAGAGGCAAAACAAAAATCCTGCACTACAAAGCTGGATAATTAATTAACCAGTGTTTGTGTCTCTTTTGCTGTTCCTACAAAATCTGGAAGAACAATAATTTAAAAAAATAATGATATTATGCCAGGAAAACAAGGGCAACACTTAAGTAATCACTAATATTCCGGGATAATATGCTTTGCTTGCCTCCTAGCAGTGCTGACATTACAATAGGAAAAAAAAAAGAAAAGAAAGCAAAGAAAAAAAAGAAGAAAAAAACCTGTCCTTTAAATTTTTATCCTTATCATGTAGAACTTATTAAACACTGACACGGTTTTATTGAGCCAGATCTTCTCGAAGCAAGTTTTACAAGGCCTGACATTTAAGAGCTAGCATTTCAAGCCATCCAATGCTGACACAGTTGATAGTAAAATGCTGGTACTTGAAAAATCAAATTAAAAAAAGGATGATAGAAGGCAAGTCTGTTCAAAACAGAACACGAAAAACATCTCAAGGCATAACCTTTGCGTATTAGATATGATGGAGATAAAACTGGGTCAAACACAAAATTTTTGTTACAGATATCTAACCGCACAGGAGTTGCCATATTTACTGAGGAATAGAAGCAGTAATAGTTGATTTTACATTTGCTGATTAAAGGTTAGAATATAGAAGACTTTGGGTTACATATAGGATTTGACATAGATTTTTCCAAAGACAAGTAAGGTTCCATAAGAATATCTATGTATCAATAAGTTACAGGCCACTTCTTAAAGATTTACTTACAGTTATTTTTCTTGGATAACCAATGGTCAGTTACAAATATTTTAATTAAGTCTTTAGTGGATTGTTTTCTCAGGAGCAGCCAGGCTCCTCTCTCTGAAGATAACCATTGGCACAGGTAGGATAATACAGAAAGTAAATGAAAACTTAAACAAGACTTCCTTATACATATATTAGTCCACACAACGAGGAATACTATGCTCATTTACCAACAGAAATGCTTATCTCTAGTAGAATAAAGGCAACTGCCATTAACTAAAATCTAATTAACGAAGAAGCATTATATACAGTGTCCATACTATTTCATGTTTCTCCATGAGAGAAATCAAATTACTGTTAATTTTGTTTACTGTTTGAATTCACTTGTTTGTTTGTTTGTTTGTTTGTTTGTCTTTTGGGCGTAGGCAAGATTGCATTGACATTGCTGGCCTTCAGCATCTGACCCATCTTTATTTACCTTCTGAATGCAGGTTTGCTGGTATTCTCTATCATATCATTCTGGAGATTGATCTTTGTACATGATAAGTGTCTTGAATTTTATTGAATACATGTCACAGTCTAGAGTTATTTGGGAAGAGAGAACATCAAATGATGACTTGCATAAAGTATATTTGTTGTCACTTCAATGCTAGATTATTTGACTGATAATTAGTGTGGGAGTGCCTAGCTCACGCGGGATATCACCATCATGAGGTGTTTGAATTATACAAGAAAGCTAGCTGAGCTTAAGCCAGGAAGCAAACCAGTCAGCCACATTTCTCCATGGTTCCTGTTACAATTCCTTTCATGACTTTCCTCTGTGAGAACTAAGCCAGGCTGACTCTATGACAGGCTCCAAACTGGCAGTTCAAAAGACCAGCCTAACTTTCTGTTTCCCAGAACTGGACAAGTACAGGCAAGTCAGTCATTGGAAAAACCACAGCCTGAGCCAATCAGAAGCTGCCTTGCCATCTGGCCTGAATCAAAAATAATCAGTCAGGGTAAGTCAACAAAAGTTTCTAGGCTCCCTGCAGAATGTCCCTAAAGCCTAAGCCAATCCCACAAACACCCATAACCCTAGAGACCAAGCCTACCAATCAAGTAAAAGGTTATCTACCCTATTCCTCCTTTAGAAATTCCCTTAATCTGCTTTAAATTGTGCCTGCAAGCTTAACTCTACGTCTTCATCTTGGTGAATGATAGACCTGAGCATGCTGGATTTCTGCTGAACAAAATGCTCTTTGCTTTTGTACACTATTTATCTGGGGACCCTTACAACTTCATTGATGGTTTGTGAACTACAAGCATAAGTTGAAGAAGACCCTTTGTTCTGTGTTGGTTTTGTGAAGACTTCTATTTCCATCAAGAAGAAAGCAAACTAGAACACTATGTAATCTCTGTTACTAAACATAATCTTTACCCCAAATTATTTCAATGTTTTCTCAACAATAGCTGTATTATTTTATATCCTGAATAAAGACCACATGATTGACTGTTATCATTTACTCTTAACTATAATAGACTATACCAGTTTATGCTCCTTTGCATCTTTGCATCTCTCTCTCCCTCTCTCTCTCTCTCTCTCTCTCTCTCTCTCTCTCTCTCTCTATATATATATATATATATATATATATATATATATATATATACACACATATATATGTGTGTGTATGTATTCAGCTATTTACTTATGTATATACATAAATAAGTCTCCATTGTTAGAGTTTGAGTGTTTCTGAAAAAGACATTCAAGCCCCTTTCATAACAGAACTGCTTAATTGCTTCTAAGATAACGAACAGATTTCTAAAACACAGAGTACATTCCAAGAGGTTATAAAAACCAATTACTGAAAGTCATGAAGAAGGAGCTAAGGATATATACCACAAATGCAAGAACAAGAGAAAAAAATATTGACTGGGTTCATCTATACAAAACTTTAAGGACTACTTAGTTACTGTTTTTAGCTCTCCTTGGACTTGTAAGCTAGTAACAAATGATGAATGTTTAGCCACATAATTACTTGGAGTGGATATGCAATTAGATATTCTCTGTTATAAACTTCTTATTCAGTTTATGACCTCAATTTAGGAGCAAATTTGTAGTGAACTTTTTACCATATGATCACAACTCTGAAAATAGTACAAGTACTGAGAACTATAGCAGAGATAGGCTTCCCTCCACTTTTCATCCAGGGACTTCAAATTAGAACAGAGCAATTCCTACCAAAATAGAACAAAGGCTACTTTACCAAGCCTCCTGCTGTTTTACTATGAGGTGCCAAACTGAAGACCAAAGCTTCTAGCTTCTTGCCTCAGAGCAACCCATACAGGTAGATCAGGTGCAGAAGCAAAGTACATTACACTTAGGATGGGTAGCAATGTTTTATGGCCTAGTTTCAAAGTAGAGCGAAAAGGGGGGGGGACCCCTTCATCCATCTACCATTTATCTAACTAATCTATTTATTATCTATTTATTTAATCTAACCACCTATCATCCATCCATTTATCTATCATCTATCTATCTATCTATCTATCTATCTATCTATCTATCTATCTATCATCTATCACGTATCTATCCATTCAGCTTAAGAAATGTCTGTTGGCCATATTATTCTTCATGTGATAATATAATATCTAAATGTACATAACATTTAAAAAGTTGACTTTTCCATCATGAAATGAAATAAACTTAAGGGCTGCTCTAAACTGTTGCCTGGCTGAAGAGTGTAGACACACTGAAAGGTTCCTGAGATTGAATAGTTTACATTTGATGAAAGCTTGTTAAATGGCCTTGCAAAACTTCCAGAGTATTATTTAAATAATGTCACTACTGGTGGCTGCTTCAATGATCAGTTTCTTAGCTACCATAGTACTTCGATGGTCATACTTAAATGAACAAACATATTACCAATAATCACAAAGATTGCTGTAAAACAACCATATCAATTTTACCTTGTAAAGACCTGTGCAAAGTTCATAAGAACAAATGAGATCTGAAATACAAGCATTTATTTTCTCATTCAAATAAATCCTTCTTAAAAGGCATGTTACTTAGTAGGTCATTAGTAATTTTCAATTAAGAAAGAAATCATTTCATTTATATTTTGTAAACCTCACGGTTATATGTCTATCTGTAGTATATATCATCTCCATCTTTTCAACAAGTTTTACCTATTGTATACATCATATCATAATATATAATAAAATAGATGTTTTTATTTTTAATAATTCTGAAAGTTAAGTGATACATTTTGCTTTTGAAATAGCTTTATTTTCATGCATAATAAATGTGACCTCTTTTTACTATTTTTCTTTCTTTTTCTTTCTTCCTTCCTTTCTTTCTTTCTTTTGTTCTTGTCTTTTTGTTTTTATTTGTTTTTCAAGACAGAGTTCCTCTATGTAGGCCTGGCTGTCCTGAAGCCCTTTCTGTATACAAGGTTGGCTTCAGACTTAGAGATCTATCTGGCTTTGCCTCCCAAGTACTAGCAATAGTGTGTGACACCACTGTCCCTCTTTATTTTTATTATTTTCTAAGTCTATCTCCTTTTAAACACCTGTATTAGAAAACCTGAAAGATGATTTAGTGGATAAAAGTATGTATAGCTCTTGAAGAATACCTGAGAACCTTGCCCAACAACTGTCACATCAGCCTTAAAGGATCAGTTTGGTTTTTCTAGCCTCTTTGGGTGACTATAACCACATTTGAGTATCCTTACACACACAAACATGAATATGCATCATTAAAAATAAACACAAAGCCATAAATATTAAATTATTTTAAAGAACAGAGTTTGCATATGAAAAATATTGATATCGGTTTCCAAATGTTAGCTAATTAAGTTAGGGACATCATCACTCTAACTAAGAAATTACTGTGAAACACAATTTTCTACTGTACATCCACTGTTTTGCTTATTCGAAAGAGTTGTGTGAAGATAAACTCTAGATTTGAAATTCATGTGCCCACACTCTGGAATTGGAGCAGCCATCATAATTCCCAAACACATGGTATGAGTGAAGATTGCCTGCGAATTACTGTTATATAAAGTACGCTTTCAAAGATTAAATAGTACACAGGAGAGTATGACTCCCAGAAAAGTCAGACATTTATTCTGAATTTTACATTGATTTTATATTGAGCACAACTACTTTTCTTCCCTATAGAAAGTCAAGTGATAATTATGAAAAACAAAATGGTGGGTGTCCTTGAGACAGTTGTAACTAAACAAGGAATGCAGCAGAGCTTACTTACATATAATGAGGAACACATGGAGAATTGTAATGATGCTGAGACTTAGAAACATTATTCTTTCTTTTGAAACTGGCTCTCCCTAATGTTCCCCAGTCTTAACTCTAGTTCCTTGGTTAAACCCAGCCTTTGAGGTAGATGGAACTGTGCTTATGTGCTGCACACACTAAAGAAATTTCTATTTTTGATAAATAAATTCATATAAATATGTCTCTTTCTCTCTTTCCCTCCCTCCCCTTCACCCCTGTCTCTTTCTTTCTCTCTCTCTGTACATTCGTGTGTGTTTATATCTCACAACTAATAGTAAGTTGATATTCATACTATATTTATATTTAAAAGAGTTTATCAAGGAGGTGGATCCAATTCTCACCCAATAGCCAACTTTATTTAGAGCGTCAGACAGTTTATGCTTTGAGGGTTAAGAGAAGCCACATGATTAAAGTATAAGATACAAAAGGACAAAACACACAAGGCAGACAAGGTACACATGGGAAAAATAAACATGTTTTTTTCCATAGAAATATAAAAACATAATGATAGCCTAGTTGTAATAATTACAGTAAACTCATTCATACCCACTATACATGGAAGGGCTCAAAAACACATTTCAAGAATAATTTTGTGTTTTTGAAGAAATTTAGGTCACAAGATTCTTGTCTTTTTTTTGAGTTTTCTCACAATCACTCAGAATTCTCTTATGACACCATACTTGACTATATTCCAATAATATTCAAATGTTAAAAAATGAATGTTCTTATACTGTGAAAGTATATTTCTTCAGTTTTATTTATTTGTTAGACACTTTTTATTTACTTTTTAATATATACATTATTTTTAATTGAAATCTAATTACAATATTCCTTCCGTCTTTAACCTACTTTAATTTATTATCATGTACCTCCCTCACTCCTCAATTTTAAGTCTCTTTTTATTTAATTCTTTTTATTGCATATATGTATAATGAATAAATGTATAAAAATAACCAACAGTACAATTCTCTTTAGTGCGGCTTATATGGATTTGACTTCAGTAATGACCACTAGATGTTGGATAAACAACTAGGAAACTTATTCCTGGTCTGACTTGCTCACTCACTCAGAGGTCCTTATTTCTTTCTCTAGGGTTGGGGACTAGTGATATTCCCCCATTCCATGATAGCAAGTTTATCAGTATTATGATTTTAGTTCTCACCCATAATCAATGAAGATTCTTCCTGGAGTACACAAAGATCAAGGAAAAACCTCAAGTGGTTAAAATGCAAAAAACACCTGACCTGTGGTACCCACTTCCAATATATGCTTCTGTAAAAGAAACCTCTCAATGCTCATGGAACATCTCAGAAGAGATTTCTGAAAATTGTAAGTGCTAGAGAACCAGGAAGAACTCTCAGAACTTCTAGGAATGTCTGAGAAGTTTCACCCATGATATCTCAACAATATGAGTTCCTGAACAGTACCTCGTGTTGCCAGATGCTTCTTAAATTATAGGTCAGGAAAAGCTAAGACATTAAAAACAATGTAAGTATACTTGTGGTAAATGCTTAAAAATGAAATATAAAATAACAAGGTTGCACTTCATTTAAAATTAGTTTGTATCTTTAAATAATTAGTTTTAAGAGTATCTATTTGTTGTAAATGAAATATCACCTTGTTTATTCTTTAATGGAAAAATTAATGCAACATGTTCTGATCAAAGTTTGTCCTTCTGCAATTTCTCCCAGATTCGTTATACCATTTCTTTCTATCTTTCCCCTTGGAAAATAAATAGGCAAACAGAAATACAAAAACAACAATAACAAAACACAAGAACCATAATTTAAATAAAAAGAAAAACAAAAATGAATTAAAAGAGAAATGTCCCATAAAAACACAAAAAATGAAATGATAATAGACAATCAAATGTCTAGTAAGAACAAAATTGCCCAAACAAAACAATATCAGGAAAATTATACAGAGATATTATGAAGTTAAATTTGAGTTGACTGTCTACTGCTAGGCTTGGGACTGCCCTTAAGTGTTGTTAAATATCCAGTAAGATACCATTTGTAAAAACTAATTTTTTCTTTGCAAGTCATTATGTGAATTAAAAATGGCTTCTTGTGTCTATTTCTTAGCCATGTCACTCTGTGTGTCTTGAGCCTATGAATTCCCTGTGCATTCTGCCACAATCTACATGATTTTATATGTATATCAGTATTTTTTTGAAGTTTAGTGTTTTGTATAATTGGATAATTTATTTATTTACAATACAGATGTAATCCCCTTTCCCCATTTCCCCTCCCTAGAATCACCTATCCTATTCTCCCCTCTTCATTTATGCTTTTATACCATTTTAATTACATGCATGTATTAAGGTCAGTTATAGGTTGAGGGTCTAGCAATACAATAGATGAAAATAGTAAAGAAACAAGAAAGACAATAAACACAAATAGTCAAAGAAAAAGCAAGACCTTAAACCCAATTATGTGACCACTCTACTGATAACTGTTTCTAAGGGTTTATCAGGATTACCAAAGTAGCTGAGCCTACATCCCTGTCCTAGCCCAAGGTCATTTTCATGTCTGAAGCCTGCTTCCTTGTTCTAGCCTGAAATTTAGATTCCTCTCTGAAATTACTTCTTTGTTCTACCTAATGTCAGATTCTTGCCTGAAGTCTACTACCTTGTCCTTTTCCAATGTCATATTCCTGTCAAGCAGCTCATTTCCTTGTCCTTGGACCATGTCAGATTTTTTTCAAGCAGTCCCAAAGGTTCTCTGCCTCTCCTCATTTTATATTTCATTAACAAGATTGAAAATCTTAGGTCATTCTGACAAGTATGCCTTCCTTACCCATCATGGAATATGCATTACCAAAAGCAATGCATTTATGTCTTATGTTGGTAAGGTTTTATGCAAAATCTTACCTGTCTTTGTCTTGCCAGAATGTTATTTTAATAACTCTGTCTGTGGATCCATTTTCAGGATCAGGCTATGTACTTTGGCTTTCAACATGTTGATGCTGTTAAAGAAAAGTTTTAACATTATGGGAAGCAATAAAAGTATTCCCAGGACGAAAAGGGCTAACATGATGAAGCTATATATGCCTTTTATAAAGCTTGACCAAAATAGAAATACTAACCTCAAGCCATGGGTAATTTTATCTGCAGTATCTACCATATCAATGCTTAGCAGAGCAGCAGTATTGAAATTCATAAGTTTCCTAATGTATTGTTGAAACTTCCAGAGAGGTGTTAGAATTATGCCCAAAACACTGCTAGTGTCTTTAAACTTTTTCCTAACTATAATGACTATGACTGTAAATTGTAGAACTAACATAAATTCAATGTTATTTGGTATGACACTCAAGATGGCTCCTTACCCTTAAATTCTGAACATCCTTCTAGTAATTTGAATAGGACAAAGAGCATCAATCCATTATTCCAAATGCCTATCTAAATCCTCTTGTATATTCAACACATTAGTAACATTTTTTGCTAAATGATTAACAAAAGTAGCTGTCTTCACTTCTTGTGTCACAGCAATTGCAGAAGCAGTGGTGCTAGCAATTAATGTAATTAAAACTGTTATACCAGCAATAATCAAGCCCACTACCCCTCTTGCTTTTGCTTAAAGCCTGACTCATTTCTTCCAGTACTGGCAAGCTATTTTTAGAATACCAAGGTTCTGTGATACTCAAAGCACTAAAACAAAAGCTGGTTGATAGACCTCTGTAACTGACATGATGGGTTTCAAAACACAAACACGATTAGAAGGTGTATAGTGAATGCAACTTACATTAAATACTGTAGAAGAAACAAAATTGTTTTTAACTTGACAATTCAAAAGCCTTAACACATGTGCTAACACCTGTTTGCAATTCAGATCCTGTCCCAACTTTATCTCTTGCTAACATAAGAACATAGAGAACTGCAGCTAATTTCCATGTATGTCTCTGAAAATGATTGAGTAGAGCATTGTTCAGTTTCCATGTGTATATGGGCTTTCCATTGATTTTATCATTATTGAAGACAAGCCTTAGCCTGTGGTGATCTGATAGGATGCAGGGGATTATTTCAATTGTCTTGTATCTGTTGAGGCCTGTTTTGTGACTAATTATATGGTCAATTTTGAAGAAGGTACCATGAGGTGCTGAGAAGAATGTATATTCTATTGTTTTTGAATGAAATGTTTTATAATTATCTGCTAAATTCATTTGGTCTATAAAACTTCTCTTAGTTTTATTGTGTTTCTGTTTGGTTTCTATTTCTGTGATCTGTCTGTTGATGAGAGTAGGGTGTTGAACTCTCCCACTATTATTGTGTGAGGTACAATATGTGCTTTGAGCTTTAGTAAAGTTTCTTTTATGAATGTTGTGCCCTTGCATTTGGTGCATAGATGTTCAGAATTGAGATTTCATACTGGTTGATTCTTCCTTTGATGAATATGAAGTGTCCATTCTTTTCTTTCTTGATAACTTCTGCTTGAAAGTCAATTTTATTTGATATTAGAATGGCAACTCTTGCTTGTTTCTTGGGAAAATTTCCTAGGAAAAATTTTCTAGCCTTTTATTCTGAGGTAGTATCTCTTTATCGCTGAGGTGCATTTTATGTATGTAGCAAAATGTTGAGTCCTGTTTGCTTATCCAGTCCATTAGTTTATGTCTTTTATTGTGGAATTGAGTCCATTGATGTTAAGAGATATTAAGAAGTGATTGTTGCTTTCTGTTATTTTTTTTTATTAGAAGTGTAGTTATGTTTGTGTGACTATCATTTTTTGGCTTGTTGGAAGATTACTTTTTTCTTTTTCTAGTGTATAATTTTTCTCCTTAAGTTGGTGATTTCCTTCTAATATCCTTTGTAGGGTGGATTTGTGAAAAGATATTTTGTAAATTTCATTATGTAATGGAATATCTTGGTTTCTCCATCTATGGAAATTGAGAATTTTGCTGGGTATATTACCCTGAGCTGACATTTGTGTTCTCCTAAGGTCTATATGTCATCTGTCAAGGATCTTCTGGCTTTAATAGTCTCTGGTGAGAAGTCTGGTGTAATTCTTATAGGTCTTTCTTTTTATGTTACTTGACCTTTTCCCCTTACTGCTTTTAATATTATTTCTTTGTTTTGTGAATTAGGTGTTTTATTATGTGACAGGGGGGAGTTCTTTTCTGATCTAGTCTATTTGAAGTTCTGTAGGCTTCTTGTATGTTCATAGGCATCTCCATTTTTTTAGGTTAGGGAAGTTTTTCTCTGTTTTTTTTCTTTTTTTGTTGTTGTTTGTTTTTGGTTTGTTTGTTTGTTTTTTTTCAAGATAGAGTTTTTCTGTGTAGTCCTGGCTGTCCTGGAACTTACTCTGTAGTCCAGGCTGGCCTCAAATTCAGAGATCCATCTGCCTCTGCTTCCCAATTGCTGGGATTAAAGGTGTGCGACACCACCGCTCAGCTTTCTTCTATAATTTTGTTGAAGATATTTACTGGCCTTTTAAATTGGAAATCTTCATCCTCATCTATACCTATTATCCATAGATTTGGTCTTCTCAATGTGTCCTGAATTTCCTGGATGTTTTGGGTTAGGAGTTTTTAGCATTTTGCATTTTGACTGTTGTGTTGATGTTTTCTATGGTATCTTCTGCACCTGAGATTTTCTCTTCTATCTCTTGTATTCTGTTGGTGATGCATGCATTCATGACTCCTGACCTCTTTCCTATGTTTTCTAACTCCTGCATAGTCTGCTTTTGTGATTTATTTATTTTTTTCACTTCCATTTATGCCCTGAATCATTTTGTTCAATTCCTTCACCTGTTTGCTTATGTTTTCTTGTAATTATTTAAGCGATTTTGTGTTTCCTCTTTAAAGGCTTCTACCTGTTTACATGTGTTCTCCTGTATTTCTTTGAAGGAATTATTTATGTCTTCTTAAAGTCTTCTATCATCATCATGAGAAGTAATTTAAAATCTGAATCTTGCTTTTCTGGTGTCATTGGGTATTCAGGACTTGCTATGGTGGAAGAACTACATTCTGATGATGCCAAGTAACCTTGGTTTCTGTTGCTTATGTTCTTATGCTTGCCTTTCACCATCTTGTCATTTCTAGTGCTACCTCCACGCACTGTCTCTGACTGGAGGCTGTTTGTCCTGTTATTTTGGCTGTGTCAGAACTCCTCAGAGTCCAGCTGTCTCTCTTATCCTATAATCCCGAGACGCTGGTTGTAATAGCTACTGGGAGTCAGGCTGCTCCTGAGCTCCTTAAATCTTGGTGTGCCCAAGCTCCTGAGATACTGTGATCCTATTATAGTATGTTCCTATGTGTTAGAGCTCCTGGGAGTCCAGCCTCCTCTAGGTTTTGGGGGTTTCGGTACAGAGCCGATTCCTTGGGGCTGCTCCAGATTCAGGCACAGACAGAAAGGGTTCTGTGCTACTGGCTTTGAGGGAGTTCCTGGGTCCCAGCAGGTCCCAAATTACTTCCTGTTTGGGTGGGAGTGGGTGTTTTGACTTACTCACCTAGACTCCTGGACGTGTTAGGACTCCTGGGAGTCCAGCCTTCTCTTGGTTTTGGGGGCTTGGGTGCAGAGCTGAAGACTTAGAGCTGCTCCAGATGCAGTCGCAGACAGGAAGGCATATATCAGTTTTTCTATGCCTGTTTTCTTGGACTAATACATCCTCTCTATATTTTATAAAAGTTTTGCTTCCTCTTCTACATAGCTCCTTGATCCCTCTGAAGAGGTGTTTGATGAATACATCCAATTTAGCCCTTAGTATTACAAAATCACTCACTCTGTTCAGTTGTGGGTCTTTACATTATTTTCCATCCAATGCAAGAGGAAGTTTCTCTGATGAAAGTCAAGCTAGTCCTGATCTATGGGTACAGCAGAACAGCATTAAGAGTCATTTTATTACAACATTCCTTTAGTAGAAGAGTAACATTTGTTTTTTTCTTAATTTCATGATGTGCTCAGTCTCAGGTCCTTGACTATTGTGCTTAAATCCAATCACTATATTTGGTTACTCCTAAAATGCTTGTTTTATTATTATACCTATAATAAGTAAGCAGGTGACCATTGTTGTTTACAGGGTTAATACTTGGATTGGTGGTTACCTTTCATTTCTTCAAGATTCCACAGCACTTTCTATTACCTTGTATTCTATCCATGAGGAATGCAAGAAATCTAGTTGAGCATTGCCTGTCCCCAAAGCTAGTAGTTATAGCAGTTTCAGTAACTGACAAAATAGGCTTTAACCAAACACTAATCAAAACATATAGGGAATAACAATACAGGTTCAAAAAAAAAAAAAGAAAAGAAAACAACAACAAAACTCAAAAAATCAAAAGTACAGGAAGCATTTATGTACCAAAATCAAAGATACCCAAATACATAAAATAAATACTGTTGTAGCTAAAATCCCATATTATCAACCACACAGTGGCAGTTGATAATTTCAATATCTGATTCTTATCCATAGAAAGCTCACTTGGGCAAAATCTAGAGAAATCTGAATGGCATCACACGCTTGTTTTGTAGTTGACTAAATGTCATATTAAAGTGGAAATGTCTATTTCTGTAGTTCTCAGGAACTGTAAAATTACCATATTAACAGATTTTAGAATGTGTTAATAAATTAAAGAAGACAAAAGAAAAATATCCTTTGAAATCTTTCCTTACAAATATATTTGAAAATCAACTTAATTAAATACATAATAGTAAAAATGTTAATAGATATCTTATTTTAAATATAAGATGTATTAGATTATATATTATTCAATGTATAACTAAAATCTTTTGGAATAAAGCTTAGTATACTAATAACTTTTTGTGTTAAAAGTATTGGGATTCATTATTCCTTTGAATTGTGTGTTTTTCTATTGAAATGTTTGAGTTTCATAATTTCATTTCATTTTTACTATGATAACATAAGGGTATGTATAGAGGAATTATAACCCAGCAACATGCTTCTCTGGCAAGGAACCATATTCAGAGATATTTGAGTTCTGTATTATCTGGCTAGAAAGATAAAATTTTAATCCCTCTGGATGGAATAAAGACATACCCTTAGTACACACCTTCAATACAAAAAAAATGAAGATAAAATTATTTTGTAGAGGGAAGCAGTGTTGCTTGAAAGTCACATCTAATTCAGGGGCAAAATGATAGGTCAGATGAATCAGGGAATCAGAGAAAGATTTTGCAGAATAAGTGAGAGATAGAATATGCATAATTCTCATTAGAACAGCATGGGAAAGAGGATACTTAAGAGGACATCATACATATACACACACACACAAACACACACACACACACATGAAGAGAGAGAGAGAGAGAGAGAGAGAGAGAGAGAGAGAGAGAAGGGAGTCTTTACTTAGGCAGTTTTATAGAAACAGGTTGCAGATGAAAGCATAATGTGTCAGAGAATGAGGAGTCAGAAGATTAGAACAGATTGCCAGATTTAGCTCGAGGCCAAACAGAGCAAGTTAGGTAGAAGCTGAGGGAAGCCAGTTTGAACCAGTCGGCTTGGAAAGGAGTCTGATCTAGAAAAAACTGATTTGCCCAGACAGCCAGCCCTCAGAGAGAGAGCTAGAAAAGCTGAGTTTATTCAGCATTATGCTGAAATTGACAGTTACATCTGGCAAATAAAAGTTAATTTTACAGGTATGAGTTTATATTAAAAGGTGTTAATATAAAATAAATTATTAAGCATGTCACATAATTGGCATATGCATGAAAACCAACTATTCTTACTCACAAAGATTGTATCAACATTATCCCTCATTCTCTTAAAGATTTGTATACCTTATATGTGTATATTAAATACTTGTTACTTTTTCTTAAATGATTGCATATTTTATACCAGGTAAAATATTTCACGCTAAACAGGTTTTTAATGAAGGTAAATTGCATACACACATTATGTATATATGACATAGTTTAACTGATGACCAATTGATGTTTATTGTAGTTTTTTTCCAGAATTAGCTTCTGTGAATGACTTGCCAAAAACCACAAAATGATACATGTCATTAAGACTGTTGTCTTATCCAACAGAGTCAAATAACCTGGACCCATAGGGCTATCAGAGACCGAACCACCAACCAAAGTACACACACATGCTGAACATGTACATATGTAGCAGAAGTGGAGCTCGGTCTTCATTTGGATCCAAGCAACTGGAGCAGGGCTATTCCAAAAGCTGGTGACTGTGTATGGCATGTGCTCTCCTAGCTGGGCTAACTTTTTTAGCCTCAATGGGAGAGGTTGTGCCTAGCCTTGAAGAACTTGATGTACCAGGGTTGGGGGATACCCATAGAAACCTCTATCTGCCTAAAATAGAAGGGGAGGGGTTGTGGGAGGGGGCAATCAGGAGTGGGGCAGTGAGTGGGATGTAAAGTAAATATGTAAAAATAAATAAATAAATAAATAAATAAATAAATAGCATGTCTTATATTTGTTTTATTTGTTTAATTTGCTTTTATCACTTTTTTCTTCAGTTTGCATTTAAAATTATTTTCTTTCATAATGATATATTTTCATGTTTTGATCATATTTTCCCATTGCATTAATTCTGTCTAGATTCTTCCTATGTTCCTACTTACCCAACTTCATGTTCATTCTCTATAACAATAAAAACAGGAACAAATAAAAAGAAAAAAAGTCAAACAGACAATCAAAAGAAAGCCAGTAATAAAAAAAATACCAAAATTAACACACACACACACACACACACACACACACACACACACACACACATACACCCCTGGAATTAATATGATGAAATAAAGAAATTACATATAAAACATATACAATTGAGTTACTCGATTAATCTTATGACTATCAACTATCATTCTGTAAGATCATTTTGTCATTTTCAGAGGCAAAGTAGGAGTGGTAAAAGGATATGTTGGAAGCACGAACAATATTTTTGAAGTCCATGATTAGGGACTAATTTATATCATGCTTTCATGGCTTCAAAAGTGATTTGGGTTCCCTAATTTCCCAAGTAGAATCAGGTCAAGTGAGTCTCTTATAACTACTGAATCATGGTAGCTTTTGCTCCAAGTGTTTCAGAATTAATGTGGGAATCCAACCATCTTCTCACTGAATGGATCTCAATCATGCATTAGAGTCTGAGGACATGAACATAGCATCGATTCAGGGACAGCATTATACCCATTGTAAGTCTGACATTTTAACCTCTATTTTGACTAGACTGCCACAGTTCCGTTAAGGATCTTTCTCATCATCAACTAGTAATTGAAATGGTAGTTAAACTGATAAAACACATTAAATATTTCTAAGTGCAGGAGATTAACTGGCTCAAAATTTCCAATTCAGTTATGGTCCATGATCCATGGATTTATATTTATATTTACATATTTATATTATATTATAATGATTTCCATTATGACTAGGGTACCTTCACACAGCTTACCTTTTGGTAATTCATGGAGCCACATGGCATGTGCCAGACTAATTAGACCTATTAATCTATTGCATTAATAATATATATAACTGAACAGCTTTAGCTCCCATTACAAATCCTGGCATGCAAAGAACAGCAAAAAAATCTTTAAAACATATAGAATTTATTTTTCATAAATCTACTTCTTATACTATTAATGAAAGATGCATTTTGCTGACATGACCACTGTGGAAGAGCAGGTTATGCATCAGAACCTCACACCAGCATTTTACTCTTAACGATCCATCAACATTGAATAGAAATTTGCCAGGTTCCTGGAGATTATTCCCAGTAGGTCAAGTTTGAATATGAGAGAAAATACACAGAAACAACAATGAAAAGACAAAGACAAAAACAAAAACAAAGACAAAGAAAAAACCCTCGATAAAATAAACAACAACAACAAAAAAAACCTTTAGGTCATATGATAGTTGAAATACTCATTTTATAAAACAAAGAACATCATTCCTTGTCATTTAGGCCAAGATCATATAAAGCTCAATAAGAAGGAAGACCAAAGTGTAGATGCTTCAGTCCTACTTAGAAGGGAAAAAAAATAATCATGTGAGGGAGAGATTTGGGAGGGAGAAAAGAGGAGAGGAAAAAAGTAAGGCAGGATCAGGTATGGGGGATATGAGGGAGAAGTAAAGAGGGTCAGAAAATTGAATGGAGGTGTGTAGCAATGGGAGATGGGGAACTGGGGGTAGCCACCAGAAAGTCCCAGATTCCATTAAAGCAAGAGGCTCCCAGGACCCAATGAGGATGACATTAATTCAAACACCCATTGCTAATTTCAAGATTTAATATTCTAGTCACCTTTTTTTCAAGTCTCTTTTTTAAAAATAATTTTAATAGGTACAGAAAGGAGAATATATACATATATACTACAAGCCCTAGTATGTATATGTGTGTGAGTATATATATACCCACACACATACATACTAGGGCTTGTAGTATATCATTCAAAAACCGGTTTCAGATTAAATGTTCCCTATTAAGGGACCTAAACATCTTCTAATACATGTCATTTTTTCTTAGTTACTTGCAACTTGAACGAAGATAATTATCATATATAAAAACAGCTGGAGTACCAAATGAGAATTTTTCTCCCAACTTTTACTTCTTCCATGAGTCAGCAGAAGTTCTGGCAAACATAAGTTCAGAATCCAAAATAATTTCAAAGATCTCGAAGCAAAATGAACCAAACAAAACAAACTGAATATTCAGAAACCAAGTACTTTCAAAGATATGAAATCAGCAAGCAAACAGACTAACAAAAATCCCCTGGATAACTAGAAACCAAAATGCTTTCATAGTGAAGAAGTAACCAATGGTTTAAATGAAAACCAAAACATATCCAATGGGTAGGATGCTAACAATGAGAATAAATAAGTGAAGTATCCAAAACCCAAGGTCAGTCTTAGCTCTAGGATAAATTCAACAGATATTAGGTAGAGAGTAAGGGAATGAGGAAGGGGAAATTGAATAGATAGTTATGGATAGAGGGGGTGGCATGTTCTAAAAGGAGAAAGGGAGGGAAGAAGGGAAAAATGGAGGGAATAAGGACAGGGACAGCTAAAACTAAGGATCATGTGATGTATCATATACAAACCCACCAGAATAGTAGCTTCCTAAAATACATACATACATGAAAGTGATAAATAGTGAATTTGGCTAATAAATGAAGTTTGCTATTCATGGAGGAGGATACTTGGGTCTAACTGGAAACCTACCCAAGAGTCTTACTGGGAAAATTTCTTTTTAATCAAGTCATTGCCATTTCCCTCTTCCCAGTTACCCCTTCCACAGTTCCTTATCCCATTCCTCCTCCCCTTGCCTCTGAGATGGTTCTTCCCCACAACTGGGCCTCTTCCCTCCCTGGAGCCTCAAGTATCTCTTAGGCACATCTTCTCCCACTGAGACCAGTTCCAGGGGAACTGGTCTGAGGCCCCTGAACATATATAGCAGAGGGAAAACATTTCTTAATTTCGGCCCCATGCTGATCAGCACATGAACAACACAAAGCAAATCAAGGACATTTTGGGGTACCCTTTATTTCTATAAATTTTATTTATAATAACAAAGCAGAGCTTATTGGTTGACTGATTGATTTTTACTTTACATTTCCTTTGTGAATACATTATGACTTCTGGTTTTGTGTTTTTGTGAGAGTCCTGATTATGAAAATTGGGAATTCATATATGTGTGCATTTATTTGTATTAATATTGCTCTTTCTTTGGCCCCTTTTCTTGTTTGTCTCTTCTTTCTTTTTCTAAACTGTTCAGTTTTATATTAGCATGTCATATTTTGTCATTATTGTTGTTGTTGTTGTTATCTCATAGAAGCCTGTTTGTATTTCTGAAAGAAAGGAGTTGCATCAGAATAAGAGAAATGGTGAGTCAGAACTGGGAAGAGTATTAGGAGACTAAGTCATATTCAGAATATATTGTATGGAAAAATATATTTTCAATTTAAAACCTATTATAAATTACAGAAGAAAGAAAGAAAGGAAAGAAGGAAGAGAGAAAGAAAGAAAGAAAGAAAGAAAGAAAGAAAGAAAGAAAGAATAGGAAGAATTATTCAGAATTCAGTACTGTCTATACAAGAGACAATCCCACAATATTTAGTCTTTAATCATGTCAGGAGCTTGTAATACTTGACTATTTGGTTTACAGTTATATAGCAATAAGCTTCTAAATAAGTGTGGATTTGAAAAATTTTGTGTGGATAAGTTGATTAAAATAAAGTTCAAGGAATATGATTGTTAAACAACAGCAATGTGAGAAATAAAAATACAAAGGGGTACACATGCGTCATATTGTTGTGTGATAATTGTGATATGTCATTTTGGTACACTATTTTTACTCAAGTGATTGGAGAAGACAAAAGCGTTATTTTAACATATTTCAGAATTTCTTGTGAAACTACTATTAGTCCCAACTTGTTAGCATCTGTTAAGTTATATCAACAATAAATTGTTTTTACTGAAACTCTAGTCATACTGAAAGTCTGATTTCCTTATTACACTAAATATAGCATATTAATCATATATAACAGCAATGATAAAACACAATAACATCAAACTTATAAAATATCTATTATATGTCTTTCTGTCATTTTACAATTTTTAAATATGTGCATTTAATTGCAAGATTGCAATACTGATGTAGCAATAATCACATTTTTGACTTCTGAAGCACAAGGAAAAATTAATCTTTTATTTATTTTAGAAAATTCTTATGCTCCACAGAAGTTTTAAATTTTTTCTTTTGTTGCAGTTAAATAATTGCTCTGTCTCTCAATCTCTCTGATACGTTTAATCACATTCTTTATCCTCCATTCTTTGCCTTCCTCTTTCTCACACAGGGATGTTTTTGAGCGATGCTCCAGAATCTCTAGCACATCCCAATATTTCATGGTATCCCAAACTCACTTCATTTTGTGTTGTGAAATTCTACATTTCATGTTTTCTCATTACTGCATCAATTAAAGTTACATTTCTTTATGATCCATGCACTGGAGGTTCTTCTGTAAAATCTCTGTGATATGTCCTGTGAACATTACTGAGATGATTGTAAAACTTATAGGGCATTAAACACTGCTGTTTGTTTCTTGTTTCTCCAGTTAGATAGTGCATGTAAAGTTCAAGGTGAAATCAGTTAAAAGACAAGAGATATGCACACTTTCCCAAACTCTATCATGTCAGGAAATTATATACACTACTTGACTTCCTCCACATTGTCATTCTAGTGATGTAAAGCAGTTTGAATCACCATTTATTTTTGCAATATTGAACAAATAAAACTTAATTATGATGGTGGCCAGAATAAAATATCATTACTTCATCAACTTGAAACTATGAATGTTCATTGCTTCTCCCACAGTAGCTGATTGCTTGACTTATGGAATCTTCTGCAATGGAGAGCTATTTTGCTTACAGGTTAATGTGTCTACACTGAACCATATCTTTATTAAAGAAAATGTCAGGTCAGTTGTCAAATTCAACATGGTACTGTCTCCAAAGCAATGAACTGATACCTTGGTAAATGAATATATTTGAACATGATATCAGATATCTTTATTCTGTGCTTATTATGGGTTCACAGACATCAAAAAATGAATTTGTGTATGTATCTGTGAATATAAAATCCCAAGTGTCTTTCACTATTAACATTAGTGAATATTTTGTGATATGAGATTATGGATATTTAAAACAAGCCTAGGCAATATGATGAGATTCTATAATCAATTAATGTTTGTGCCATGCTTCATTAATTTTCTGTAAAAGCAAACAAAAATGATAATAATCACAATACGAATTTCTCAGTTTGAGTGGAAGCAGTGTTTCAATCTTGAGAAAGATCGGAATTTAGAAATGTTAAAACTCTTTTGAGCATAGCATATTGCACATATGTATCACCTTATAATAAAGTACCTCAAAATGTATTTTGTGTCTATATAATAGTGAAGAATAAACTTAATATAAATTTTTAAAAGCTCATAATGCACTCAATTTTTTTCTCTATTGAACAGGGAAAGAGTGAGAAAGAAGCAAAGTAGAAATGTAATAAATACAAGTTTTCCAAAATTGATGACATAAATAATTCAAAGAAGATTGGAAAACAAAAGAAATGTTGTTCATTTACACAATGAAATACTACTCTGCTATAATAACAAGGACATCATGAATTTTGTAGGCAAATAAATGAAACAAGAAAATATCATTCTCAGTTAGGGAACCCACACCAAATTGGACCAACATTGTATGTACTCACTTAAAGTGTATAATCACAACACAAAATCCTGAGTTTGAGTAGAAGCAGTGTTATTTAAAATAACAAGCACTGAGAGTTTGGTAGATTAGAGAAAGGCATTATATTATAATAATTTCAATGGTTACAAAATGTAGGCAACTATCTCAATGCCATATAGTACATGAGAGCCAAGCTTCCACAAACCTAAAGACATCAAATATTAAGGACGGTCCAAGGGAAAAAGGCTGAATCCTTCTCAGAAAGAAAAATAAAAAGTGTATGGGAAGTGGATGGGAGAGGGGAAGAGAAGAGGAATGGGTTCAGGCAATCAGGTGTAAGTAGAGTGGGGGACAGAGAACAGAAATCAGTAGTGGGATAGAAGATAGTAGGGGTATCTCTAGGACATGCCAGAAAAATGGGACATGGGCAGAGGCCTCAGGGTGCTATGGAAGTAACTCTACCTGAGACTCCTAGCAGTGAAGTATATGGATCCTGAAGTGGCCACTTCTGTACCCAGTCAGGACTCCCAGAACAGGGATAAAAAGAGCAACCAACCCACAAAACCTTTGAATCAAAATTTTTCCTGCTTACACAATGTACAGAGACCAAATGGGGCAGAGATGGAGGGAATGACTAACCAATGACTGGCCAAAACTGAGACCCACCCCACTGCAAAAAAAAAAAAAAAAAAAACAAAAAAAAAAAACCCTGACACTATTAATCTTATTCTGTTGTGCTTTCAGACAGAAACTTAGCATAAATCTCTTGTGGGTGACTCCACGCAGCAGTCAATGGACACAGATACAGAGACCCACATCCAGACATTAGATGGAGCCCAGAAGTTGTGAAAGAGTTGGAGGAATGACTGAGGGACCCTTTATCCTTCGAATTGCCTGATGAATGGAGGCCCCATATTGCCAGAAGCTACAAGCTTTTGGCTCACTGCCAAATCTACCCCTGATGTCAAGCTGGTCTTTGGCACATCTATGTCCTTTTTTCATTCAATTGTCATTAATTCCACTTATTTTATGAGTTTTTCCATGTATCAAGATATAACTGTCTCCATCATCAAATTTAAAGATTTTTTTCTTTTTGCTTTGTTTTTCTACCTTGTTGGAATTGTTTATGTCTTTAATTCAGGAAATTTGTAATTATTACATTTCTATTTTGTTTCTTTCTCATTCTTTTCCTGTTTACTACTCTTCTGGGGCCTGAGCTGATTGCTTCTTTCAATTGACTCCGGTTGATAGCAACAGAAAATTAGGGAAAAAAACTTAATTACCTGGAATAGTACTCTCTGAAACTCTGTACTCATTTTTAATCTCTTAGGTATCCATCAATAAAGAAAAGAAGAAATCACAAATGCACACACACAGACACAAAACCATATGCATAATATATATATATATATATATATATATATATATATATATATATATATATA
>JANHMN010000011.1:62406803-62432574 GCA_030674055.1 Rhabdomys pumilio
ACACACACACACACACACACACACACACACACACACACACACACACATATATATATATATATACAAATACACACAAACAAATTTATGCACTCACAAAAACAGAAAACCATGCAAATACACACACACACAAGGACACACACATATACACTAATACACACACATACTATTGCATACAGCATAAGCACACATGCATGATAACACACATAAACAAACACAGGCTCTCACACACACACACACACATATATATATATATATATATATATATATATATATAAACACACATGGTACTACACACAAACAAACACAAACACGCATACATGTATATACAAACACATACCAGCACAAATGCATAATACATACATACACACATGTTCATACACACAAACACAGACATACATACATGCATACAACAATATACACATAGACACATATAGACATCCCACACACACACATACATGAGAATTTTATAAAAGATAAAAGTGAAATAAGCATAGTCCCAAATGTTGATTTTATGAATTAAGTGATACTTTTTTAAAAATCTAAATTAAAAAAGTACACAAAGAATATTTACTGTCAATATATCCAAGAAAGCAAGTAATGATAAGACTAATTGAGATATTATAGTTGTGTAAATCCAGTTGCCTTAAATAATCCCTAGTTCTGACAATCAGTCCTTCAAAATAGATAGCTTAAGGAAGTTTTTGTATATTTGTTCACTTAAATTGGTTTGCTGAAACAGTGTCTATCATAAAATTATATTCTTTTATGCTTTGATAGGCCAATGAACACTTGCATTTGTTTTATGCTTTTTTAAATATAATACTATCTGTAAATAGAGTTTTTATATATTCAAAAATTATACATTAAAATAACAAATATTGTGAAAAAATATACCATTGCTGTCTATGGCAAATGCATATTATCATTATAACTTAATTATAAATTATAAGAAACACATAGAGCTGACAGATAAAAAATTATTTAATATATACTACTCCAGATTAAGAATATGTGGATGAAAACTGTACGTCATTAATTATCTAGATTTCCAGTTGACGAGAAAGACAAATTACAAATGATAACTGAAATCAATATAGAGAGAAATGAAATCAAAAGATCTGTTGATAGTAATTTTGCTGAGTTGTAATTCTGTTTTTGTAATATAGTGTCTCCTGATGTATTGGGATTTGAACACTTACCCATAACAAAACATATGAGAAAAATTAAATATTGATGTGAACAGTAGGATAGTTACAATGTTCTGTAAGCGTCTACCAAAGAAAGTATGTTTCCATTTGCTGGGACATTCTCCACGGATGAAATATTTCTCATACCAAAGAAAATCCAACAAGTCATTTTAGACTGTGTTTAGCTGATAAGGGAATATTCTTTGTCATTCAGAAGCAAGAAGATCTGAAATGTAATAGAATGTTGACAAACTAGCTTTTGAAAAAAGTGGTGGCTTGCATGATTTAAATCATGTTGTATCTTAGACTTAGTTTTAGCGTTGGCATTAATTTTATGGCTAATTAGAAGAAATGTTGATTACCTATTTAACGACAGGTTTTTTTTTCACTTCACATTAATTCAGAATTTGAAATACATGTATACAAATATTCCTATCTGAGTTTAAGATTCACAGTAGACCACCAGACAAAGTGGAACAGCTGTGTTGTCCACAAACATAACTCCACATATTATAAATCCATAAGAAAGATTAGTATAATGTCTGCATATATCCTTAAAGGAACTTTGTTAACCATGACGTAGATATGCATTACAAACAACGACTTGGAATCAGCCTACCTAAATACACCAACTATCCTGTAGCTGTTTATAAAGTGATTTATAGAGTGGAAGTCATACTTTTCTATGAGAATGTTAAAAGATTGTATTGAAAAAAATTTTGAAAAGAAAAAAAGTATATCAAAAATATTTTCAAGAAAGAATCCTGTGCTGTATAAAATACTGAGTACATTTTTATAAAAAAATTATGAAAGAAACTGAATTATATTTTGTCATTGTCTCATTTGTTATTGATATAAGAACTTATCCATTAAACTCTAAAACACTTAGATTTTATTCTCATTTCCTTAATCATTGTACATGGCACTGTGCTACATTAAAGGGCATATCCTTTATATGCTTGTCTCTAATATATTTTCCATGTTATCACCTTTGTCTCCCCTAGATATTTCATAAATACATTTCTGTAATATATTCATGTACTCTGAATACTTTTATATGTGTACAGTCAAGGAATGGCAAGCAAATCAAGCAAATATGATGCGTGTTTTCTGGACTCATTTGTTGAAATTATCTATAGTTACATCAAATTTTCTATAAAACATGTAGTTCTATTTTTCTTTATGGCTCGAAAAATTCCTCTATCTTCTGCCTATACCACACTTCTGGATTAATTCCTCCGTGTTGGATAATTAGATGGTTCTATAACTTAACTGCTATGAGTAGTGTGAGTAGGGCTGCAGCAGCAGTAAACATTGATGTGTATACTGGGATATGATGGCTTGAAATCAGTTAGTGTAAGACCCAGGAATAATTACATAATCTATCTATGTATGTATGTATGTATGTATGTATCTATCTGTGTGTACGTTTTTCAATAGCACAAGATAGGAAAGGAATAGAATTCTTTACATAAAATTGTAAAAGAGCTTACAAGGGATTATCTCACTGGTTCTCACTTACTCAATCAACAAGCATTGAGTATACATGGATATCCATAAATGTTGATTTTTAACTTTTATGGTAGATTTTAGAATTTTATATTCAAACTCTGTATTAGCTGCTGTCAGCAAGAGATAAACATCCACTGTTCTGAATCATGGGTGTGGAACATTCCCGAATTAATGATTTCATCAATGCATTTGTTTAGGTATTAAACATTGATTACATGGAAATTCAAGGCAAGTAATGCTCATTGTTACCTTGTTTTCCCAAAAGCAGGAGAAACTAACAGTTTGACTACACAGTAAAGTAACATTCTAAAGTTGTAAGTAATTTCAGGTATTCAAGGTATTATGAACTCTGACTGTGAGGTCCAGCAAAAGATTCCAGTCTCTTAGAATGTAAGATTTTCATCATATTAAATTGCCACACTTCATAAGTACGATTGTGATTGCTGCTTACAGCCTTGGTGATCCATTTTGATGTTGGGTGCACTGCTCAGAACCTGTGTGTGTTCCCTCTTTAGATTCCAGCTCTGCCCAGTTTTTCTGTTTTGTCCTCTTGAAAATTGTGCAATTTGAACTGTACATTTAAGACTCATGTCTAAACACATTCCTGTAGCTACGATTCAGTTTATAATCTGAGACAATTGATCTGAGTTTTCTAAGGGTAGTCTTTGTGAAGGGTCTGAGATTTTCCAGCTATAGACTCAGCAGGGGTCTCTTTTAAAGGACACTTTATCATTGTTTTTCTTGAGTAATGAAAGTGGTGTTCTTGATACCCCTCCTCTCTCTGTCACTGCTGAAAGCAACTATAGTCTTTCTTATCCCCTCTGTTTTACCTCATTAAAATGTCTGTTACTGAGAGTACCATGTTGTTTGTATGAGGCTCTCTATCTTCCATGATAGCTTAGGACATTCATCCTCTATTACTGAAAGGGACAATCAATCTCACCAGTGCCAATTCCTCAATTACAGGATATTATTACTTTGTTATTTTCTGGTAAAGTTTCACTTTTATATCACATTAACATTAGAAATTTTGGCCATCACCCCATTCTTTTTCTTAATATTTTTTACTAATTTTTGTCAAATTATTAGCCTGGAAATTTTCACAAACTAATTCCTACATGTTATTCCCTATTTCTTAGAATTCATTTATTCTCACATATACTGTGTGTGTGTGCATGTGTGTGTGTGTGTGTGTGTGTGTGTGTGTGTGTGCTTGTGTGTGTGTGCTTGTGTGTATGTGCTTTTATGTGTGGTGTGAATATATACACACAGATGTGAATATATATAAACATACATGTGAATCTTTGTTAATATATAAACCTGCTTTTTTATATACTGTATGCATATGCCTATAATAATGATTAGAACCTGTCATAACAATATGTTATAACCTGCTTAATTTACAGAATGAAAGATTATTTTTAGAGACTAAAATCTAATATGAAAGTATTAGATGGTTTAGAGTTTCTTATGAAGCCTCTCTCTGCGTTGAAGATGACTGCTTCTTGTCTGCATCCTCAAATGCGATTTTCTCTATGTTTATAAACCCATTCCAGTAAGAATAGTTAACTTATTTTGATATTGTCTAACTCTTCTACTTTTATATGTTACAGTTGTCTCTCAAATAAGGTTTTATTTAGGATTAACATTTCAAAATATTTTAGTGAACAAAATTTAGTGCCTAATGCCAAAACCTATTCATATTCAAATATAGATTGATAACTAACTTTTAAATAATCTGAAAATTTAATTTATTATGTAAGGTTTCTCTCATTCCAGAATACTTTACAGAAGCTTCTATAAGCCAAATTGACTAAGATAATGAATTTATAAGTTATTTCAAATGATTATGGAGTACCCCACAGTATAGAGAGGTCAAAATTTTCTCAGTCTTTCTTCTAGGGTTAAGAAACAGTTTCTTAGACACTCTTAATCATTGGTCATTTTCTGTATCAAATAACTTTTTATACATCTTTATTGATGATACATTTTACTATGTTTGACTTACTCTTCTAAAAGTATAATTGTTGAATCAAAGGCTTCAGGTATTTGAGTTTTAAAAGGAATTACAAAGTTGATTTTCCAAAGTCAATAAACTTGTAGTCTGTACCAAAGTATGAATCCTTTTGTAAGTGTCCAGACCAGGAGAGCTACAACAACTCATTTTTAAATTGATTCTAGTTTATGAATAATCATAAATTATTTTTATTCAAATAGTCAGTCTTAGCACTTTATTATTAAATTTAACTTTTGGCTTTAGGCTTTTGACACATTATACTTTGTTGTTCTTTATACATTCGTTTTAACTAGAAATCTTATGATTGTTATCTGGATATTAAAACTTTATAGGTAGCATCTGCTCTTAAATTATTTATCAGGTACCTATCAAAATTAGTAGCTGTGAACACCAACTACTAATTTTCTTTGAGAGTACTATCTAATTCTAGAGGTTATAGTAGCTTCAGAGTTTGGCAGAGATCAAGCACCAGAAATAACAGAAAATTTCAAAACTCTGACATAGTTGCTCAGGAATGCAATGACTGACACATCAAAACATCTTGAACACATGATTCATTCTCCCTCATAGACATTTGGTATATTTCACTGAATTTCAAGGCATAGGAAGCTGAAACATTAACCTGTGTGTTTGCTATGCTATCACTCAGGAAACGAAAACCTGACAGAGCCAACAAACCTGTCAAGGTCCAAGCCATTTCTTAGACTGGAAACACTTGATGACAGTGCTTCAGGTAAAGGAAGCAAATATCTGTAGCTAGGCTAAAATGACAGAACCAGTGGTAAGAAACCAGAGGGAAAAAATTTGGACAAGTTTAGCAAACTTACAACGAAAATCCAAAAACTTATCTAAACTCTCAGAACCAAAGACGCTGAGCACCAAAGAAGTGAAACAAATAGCTGCTGAGTTCTAAGTCAAAGTACTGGCTTTACTTTGAAGAGCCACACTGCTTAAGTAGATTTAACTATAGAGCTACAATTCTGTGTAATACGTATTGGATTGATGGAATCATCTTCTCCCACACTGTGGTGGTTTGAATGAGAATGAATCTTCATAGGCCATATAATTTAATGTCTATCCTGTAATTGATGGACTTTTTGGAAAGAATTGGGAAGTGTGGCCTTGTGGGAGAAAGAGCATCACTGGAGATGAGCCTCGAAGTTTAAATTTTTCTCACCACCGGGCGGTGGTGGCGCACGCCTTTAATCTTTATTTAGCAGCTGGACTATATACACTACAGTGCATGTGTTTATATACTTTATTTTATTTATAATTCAAGTATAAAGAAAAAAACCCATAGGTTCAGGTATAAGCACTCAAGAAATAGAGACACACAGATCACTAGTTCTAGTCAGTCAGTTTGATTGAGTCAGTGAGTTATGAAACTATTTTGCTAGGTTAACATCCACACAGAGACCTATGTGACACTATCATATGTGGTTTTAATAATTTATTATATGTGCTTGTACTTGTTAGATCCATTTAGATCCATATGTTGTAAATACTATATTTTCTATTTGTTAGAACATATGCTCCTTTAATATATGTGACAAACCATATGACTAATGGGTTTACTCATAAAGACAAATACTTGTTCTGTTACTTAGCACTAACTTCCCAGGATTAACACCATCCACAGGTAGCTGTGCTATCCCACATTAACCACTAGTTAAGAAAACACCCTGGAGACTTGCCATAGGCCAGTCATTTGGGGATTTTTTTTTTTTTTTTTTTTTTTTTTTTTTGGTTTTTCGAGACAGGGTTTCTCTGTATAGTCCTGGCTGTCCTGGAACTCACTCTTTAGATCAGGCTGACCTTGAACTCAGAAATCCACCTTCCTTTGCCTCCCAAGTGCTGGGATTAAAGGCATGCTCCGCCACCACCCGGCGGGGATATTTTCTTAGTTGAGAATTTTCTCTTCCCAAAGAACACTACCTTCATCATGTTTGCAGAAAACTAGGATAATCTTACTAAAATATTTCATAAGTTGGTTATATTTTAATGATAGTATTTACATTTTTAGTGAATAACAAGTATTTGTCTTTATGGGTAAACACACTAGTCACACATATATTGATGTGGCACATGTATTAAAAGAACATATGCTCCAACAAATGTTTTTCACATTTCAAGTAACAAAACACATTTACAAAATATGGCTCTAGCAAGTACAAGCTTATATAATAAATTATAAAATTTTTCAAAATATTACATATTAAACATAACACAGTAATTCTAAAGTGTGAAGACGCTATAAAATAACAAAACCAGAAAGAGTACTAATGCAGATAAGACCTGCATAATCATTTCATGAATGTAAATGAAGTGTAAGAGTTTGAGAACTTGAGAATGGAGTAATACTGGCAGGAAATACAGTGTAAATGATGTCTTAATTCTGGCTAGCATTTATAAAAGCCACAATAACTTGGTTAATTTTTTCACACTGTAAGCCTAGGTTGGGCAGGTTCTGAGCTATTCTAACCTGTACCCAAACCATATGCCAATGTTACTTGCTGCTTGAATCTCATCAAGTTTCTGCTTTACCAGTGGGGGTCTTCAGGGTGCAGTTCCCCTGACCACATGTTCATGGTCAATCTTCTCCAACTGTCGCTCCTACCTAGGCCTCCTTTATCCTTTCCCCGGGTCTCTCCTGAAATGTTTCATTCAATCTTCAAGTCCTGCTATTTTTTTCTCTACGGCCTAATCAGAGGCTCTTCCTTTTTATTAACCAACAGCTTTAAACTGTGGAGCATGGGTTACAAAAAATGTCCAGTGTCTTTGAGAATATTCCCACTTGGAAGTCAACTAGATCCCAGGGTTGAGAATTCAGTATTTATATACATAGCAAACAGAGGCACCTTCAATAATGCAGTGATACTTACATAGACTTTACACATAGTTTTAAAAATGATGTATGTTATAGTATATATTCATATAATATTACTCTTAATATTATATTACTGTTACAAAATTCGCCCTTTCTTTTCCTCTAGCTGAAACTTTACATGTAACCTTGTACCATTCCCTGTAGCTTTTAAATTCATGGCCTCTTTTTAATTGTTGTTACATACATACTCACACAGGTGTGTGTGTGTGTGAATGTTTTCCTGTGTGTTTATATGCACATTTTGTCCGTGTGCATGGGACTTCTCCTTCCATATCTCATTTGAAACCACACAGTATTTGTCCATCTGTAAATGACTCATTTCAGTTAGCATGGTGTTCAATAGACACATCTATCAGGACTTCATGCTCATAAAAATTTATCAGGCTAGCTACATGTTAGACAAGTCATATAATCTCAATATATTTCAAACATTTAAGTCATTCCAGAGTTTTCTTTCCCATGATAACGGATTCAGTAAGAAAACCTATAATATGTAAATTTATATCCAAAATGTCCCCCAATAGAATCTGCATTATTCATGAAGCCTATAAATAGTGTAATGGAATACAACAAAATGTAAAATATTTATAATGGATTTATAACAAGTATCTGGATCTGGAGGAGAGAGGAAGTTGAGGAGGTACAGGAGACTGTGGGAGGGAATAGATGTCACATATGAGAAATAGAAAAATCATTTTTAAAAAAGAAAGAAAACAGTCGTAAGCATGCTGAAGTGCATCTATCTGCAATTAATAGTTTCTGTCATGAATGCAGGTGAGGAAGGAGGCAGCTTTCTTGAAGGGGCTAGCTACCAAGTTTTAGATCATGTGCCAGTAAATACATTGATAAAATAATTAGAACATATTTTCCTCTTCATCTTCCTCTTCTTCTTCTGTGGTGGGGATACCAAAGAGTGGGAAACCAAACCTGGGAGTACTAGGAAATGAGTGTGATCTAGGTCTATCATATGAAATCACTAAATAATCATAAAAGTTATAAAGTGTTATATTTTCAAATTTTAGTGAATATAGTCAAATCAAACATTAATAAAGGAAAATAAAGGTAAATACAGAGAACAAAGTTGATATAAATTACTTAAATGACGTTTCTAAATTCAAATTTCTTGGATTTTAGGTATGCACTACTACAAACACACCTATGTACATACTAACACATAGTGTATATGACAGTATGTATATACAATATATATGCACCTGTACGGTATCTACTCATTGAAGTTTTAGCTACCTGCTACCCTTTTAATAACATTTTCTTCAAGATTCCCCCAATTCAACGACACGGGTTCCCATCTTCTGTTCAATGGTTGGTTGTAAGTACCTGCCTCTGTCTCAGTCACCTGCTTAGTAGGAACTCTCGGAGGACAGCCATGCCAGGCTCTCTTCTGATGCTGATCATAGCATCAGTATTACTGTGTTGCTTTGGTGCCTCCCCCGCCACCACACACACACACTATGAGATGGATTCAAAGTTGGGCTGGTTAATGGACTGCCTTTCCATCAGTCTCTTCTACATTTTTGTGCCAGCAGTGCTTTTACACTGGAACAATTCTGGGTCAGAAATTTTAACTGTAATTTTTTTAATTAAAATATAATTCCATCATTTAATTTGTTCCTCACACTGTCTTCAACCTCAGCCATGTATGCTTCCCAATCATTACTCTCTCTGACTCTCTCGCTCTCATGTTTAAATTTATATTTGTATTTATATTCAAGGCAGTATTCAAAGCAAAATATTAATAAAATAATAATAAAAATGCAAACATAGAATGAGAAACAGTCTTATAGTAAATTTTGTAATTTGTTATAGCATGTTAAATATATTCTTGGTAAACAAAAGTATTAAATAATTTATTTCATGATTCAAAGTAAGTATATTTGCCAGTGAATTTGAATTTCTAATAATAAAAAATTAAAAACTAAATAAAAATATGACTACATTTGATGTCATTACTTGACTGTGCAGTACACAAGGCTATTGTATATGAATATATAAAGTCAATAACTAATGAAACTCTTCATTATCAACACATGTTCTAAGTGATATTTTTCAAGAAAAATATAAAACATTGTAATAGACAATTAATTTAGAGAAATGTACTGGAAATTGTTACATTAATTTTTATGCTATATTTTCAAATTTAGAAAATTATCATTTAGTAAATTTTTAAGGTATTATAGAAATATATCTTGTTTTCTCACTTAAACATATCTCAAAATATTACAAGATAGTGATTATATGACATCTACAATGTAATTGAATGCACTTCAAAGAAACAATATGAAAACATAATCCTTGAATTATAGGACTAATAATTTTTAAAATAATTTTAATTTTTATAAACCTTTAAAGCTTCTATACATATGGACCATTGATGTCAGAGAATTATATGCCTTGCCCTATGCTGTTCAAGGGCCACTTCCTAAATGGTCTTCAGCTGGTATCATTGCTTTCACTTTGGAGTTCCTGTTTATGGGATGCTGATTTAGACTTAGTAGCCTGGGGCAGTTCAGGAATGTTTTTAATTCTCAGGGTGATTGCCACACGTTCATATTTTAGAGAGTCACTGCTGTTGGCCAGATGCTTAATTCAGTATAATTGAAATAAGGTAACCCATGTCATTTTGTAACCCCAATAATCATAAAAATATATACTTTGGCTGAAAGATATATTAAAACAAATGTACTCTGGGGAACCCGATTAAGGTTATATGTAGCACTGAATATGAGCAGTAATGAAGACATGGGCTGGATTTACTTGAATTTGAGGTAGAGTGAAATGTCTGTGTCTTTCAAGCTGCACACACTTAGAATATTGATATGCGAGGCCAGATTTCCCTGCAAATAAATAAATGAGGTCTATTTCCTACTCTGTTTTAACCTGTAATAACAGGCTAGTAATTTACTATATTTTTGTCTGTTATAAACACTATTATAGGTTTTGCTGATCATATGTCTAAATTAAATTGTTTTAAATACATTACTGAAAATCCTCACAATTTTCTTAAAGCAAAGAATTAGTTACATTTTACATGTGGGTTCCTGTTAATGGTTAACGTTTATTTGTTTCAGTTCTTTCTTTCATGGGTTTTATTAATCTCAATGGGATATTTAACCCTTTCATTCAAGTTGTTACTCCTCATATTTCATGTATATTTCTTTGCATTGTCACACACTTCATCTATTTAACTTTTTGAAAACTTGAAAGAGTTAAGAAACAGTTTAAATTTAATCATTGTAATTATATCCTGTTATAAGTAATCTATTTCTGTATATTTTTCATTAGTCATGTTTGTCTCTAGTTTAATTTGTGGTTTTATGCTTGTTCTTCATTTTCTTTATATATAATGGTTATATGTATGTATATATATATATATATATATATATATATATATATGTATAATGCATAATGTATATAATGTATAATGTATATATGTGTGTGTATAATGTATATAATGTATAACATATATATAATGTAATATACACACACACACACACACACACACACATATATATGTATAATGGTTATTTGTTTTTTCTTAGTTTTTTAATGTTTCTTAAATTTCTAAATTCTGAACATAAATCTTTTCTGAAGAAAACTCTTCAATATTACATTAATACTGGTACTGCTGGTTGCTAGTTCCTCAACTGTTATTTGTTTAATATTTCCAGACATATCTAGGTTCTCCATTAGTGATATTGTTGAGAAGTCTTCTATGTACTGGAAAAGTCCTCATTGACCTACATTGAAACGCAGTAGCTAATTCTTTTCCTTTTTATCTGTACTACACCAAAAATGTATTGCAGTTACACTCCAAATTCAATTTTTTTTTTTGCTTATTCTATGATAATTCTCTTGACTGAGCTAAGGACAGAATCTTCTCATCACTGCTTCTTTGTTATGGAGAAACATCAGTGAGTTGGAGTTGAACTAAGCTGCTCATTCATCTATTCCCACAACAGAACAATTCTGTGACAGAATAATAGGATGTAATGAATATGGATGAAAAATCCATCTTAAAATGAAACTCAATGAGCACTGTGCCCATTTAAGATGCAGAGTACAATACAGCTAATTGGTAAATTACCACAATTTTCATTTGTGTACCCTTCATGTAAAGTATCATTGACAAAACTCTTCAGCTTTACATCTTTGTGCATAACAATAAATTCCAAGTTTCTTAAAATCAATAAAAGAGGGAATAAGTATCATGGAAAGTCTATGCATACTGTACTTTAACTTAGTTATGTTCAATGTGTTAATATTTCACGTAATAATGTTAGCAGTTACAATAGCTTTGGTGATTAATAGAGTAGTTTTGAATGGCTTTTTGTAGAGAGCATCTCAAAGACTAGAATATAAAACATACTTCATAAAGCTATTCACGTACTTTTAGAAATAGATCACCTGTTTGAATGACTAAGGAAAATAGTTTAAAATGCTGGAAGTGTAAAATAGGTTTAGATGTGGTATAATGCTTTTATGTAGAAAAAAACCCCAACAACTCTTTTGATTATGGATGCACAAATATAAAATACTGTAAACTCTTCGAGTAATCAGTGAGATACATCATAGAACCTAATATAAATTAAGTAAGCAAGCAAAGTGAATAGACATTGTGAAATTGTTTTTATTATAACATTTATCAGTTTTTCAGTTCCAAGAAGTTGTGTTTACAGCCAGCTTATAAGTCTATAACTTCAATGTATATTCATTTTCATACACATCATTTGACCTTTTCCATGCTAAATAAATTTTTTTTTGTCAAAAAATGTAGTTTGATTTTACTACTATGAGGAAAAATGAAAACACATTTGTACACATTCTGAAATCCAAGTTTGTGTGCATTATGATCTCATGAATATAAATATCCAGGCACCTTCAAGGGTTTTTAATTAAAAATAGGCATTGTTTTTCTTATATATGTAAGAAAGTTTTATATTTAAGTAAGCTAGTGTCTTTAGGAATGGGAAAGTAGAGAATATATTATACAGTGGTTACAGACCAATTACTAAATTAAGCCGAAGAAGGTACAGCAAACTCTAGTAAGTAATGAGGTACATTTAGGAGGTTTTAATTTCCCACTGAAGGAGTTTATGTTGTACTTTGATATTTACACAGAAGCACTGAGGAACAGATGGCAATTTTTCATAATTATTCTGAATGATTCTATATAGGAGAAGAATGAAGCAATTATTTATACAAAAATATTTGTGTAGTTTTCTTAAACCTGCATTTATTCATGTGGTGATAACAAGAGTAATTCAGATGCTTCTACAGGAATTAATATCTGATTCTGTAACTAAAGATCCAGGTGTATGCTGAAGACTTGTTAGGGACACCTGTTTGTTTCAAAGTGTTGGTTAAGAAATAAAGCTTTTCTGGATGACATGCTATAAAGATTTACAACAATGGCTACAGTCGATTTTTCATTTTATATCATGTGCATTAGTGAGAACAGGGTTTAAGGATACTTAAATGTAGACTCTTGTATCTTCCATATATGTGTGTGTGTGTGTGTGTGTGTGTGTGTGTGTGTGTGTGTGTATGTATGTATATATGCTTTAGTACAAACTATGTGAAAAATTGTTATTCATATACACCAAAATAAGAAATAATTAATAACATTATGCAACTTTTTAACTTAAAATGGAAGTATTTATGATTATATACTCTTTTCCTGGATCATTTGATAGGATTTCATGTTAAGGTTTTTTATCCACTTAAATTTTCATTTTGTACAAAGTGATGAATATGAATTTATTTGCATTTTATTTTCTTGTAGATATCAAGTTAGAATAGAACCATTGATTGAAGGTACAGTTTTTTGCCAGTGTGTATTTTGGACTTCTTTATTAAAAATCACTTTTCCTATCTGTTTGGGCTTATGCACGTATTTCCATTTTTTCCAAATATTTAATTATATCTCAAATACTGCCTCCCCTCCTGGTTTCCCCGCCCTCTCAGATTTCTTCTCCTATTCCCTCCTTCACCTCTGAGAGGGTACTCCCCTATGGTATGTTCCCACCCTGGGACATAAATATTAGACACATCTTCTCCTGTTGAGGCCAGACTAGGCAGACTTTTGCTCTTTATATGCTGGGGGTACTTTGGAGGAGCCCAGGTATGCTCTTGGGTTGTTGACTAAATCTCTGGTAATTTCTAGTGGCCCAGGTAAGTTGACATAATTAGTCTTCCTATGGGGTTGCCATCCCCTTCAGTTCCTTTACTCCTTGTCTTAATAATTGCATAGTGGCCCCGATCTTCTTTCCTTGGTTGCCTGTGGTTATCTGCATGTCTCAGTAAGCTGCTGGTAGAACCTCTCAGAAGACAGTCATGCTAGGCTCCTGTCTGCAAGCACAGCATACATAGTGTCAGGAACTGTTGCCTCCCCATGGGATGCATTCAAAATTGGACCAGTCACTAGTTGGACATTCCTTCATTCTCTGCTCCATTTTTGTTTCTGCATTTCTTTTAGACAGGATAAATATTGGGTCAACAATTTTGTAGGTGGGTTGATATCCCCATCTTTCCAATGTGGGTCCTGTTTGGCTACTGGAGGTGGTCTTGTCAGGTTCCATAACCCCACTGTTGGGTATTTACACTAATTTTACCCATATTGAGACCTGTGAGTTTCCCTCATTCCAGGACTCTGGGACTTCTAGAGATTTCGTCACACACACACACCTGATACTCCTCACCCCAGCATCTGCATATTTTTGTTCATTGTCCTGGACCTCTTTCCTTTCTCTCTCTCTTTCCACATCCATTCCTGTCTTCCTATCCCCCTCAGTTCCCTCCTACCTATGCTTTCCAGGACTATTTTTTACCCCTTATAAGTGGAATTTAGTTTTCCTTTTTCAGGCCTTTCTTTTTGTTTAATTTCTTATTGTCTGTTGCATGGGTCATGGGTATTCTGTACTTTTAGCTAATATCCACTAGTCAGTGAGTACATGCCATACATATACTTTTGGATCTGGTTATCTTGCTCAGCATAATATTTTTTAGTTCCATTCATTTGCCTAAAAAATTATGGCAACCTAATTTTTAATACCTGAATAGTATTTTATTGTGTAAATGAACTACATTTTCTGAATCCATTCTTTGGTTAAGGGACATCATGATAACTTCCAGTTTCTAGCTAATATCCAAAATATATAAAGAACTCAAGAAGTTAAACTTCAGTAACCAAAATAACCCAATTAAAAATTGGGGTACAGAAATAAACATAGAATTCTCAACATAGAAATCTTGAATGGCTGAGAAGCACTTAAAGAAATGTTCACCATCCTTAGTCTTCAGAGAAATGTAATTCACAACAACCCCGAGATTCTACCATATACTCATCAGAATGACCCAGTTATACATATATTTTTTGGAAAAAAAATGGATGGATCTTCAGTTTGATTCCATTGGTTAACTTATCTGTTTTATGCCAATTGTATGCAGTTTTTATTACTATAGCTCTGTAATAATGTGTAAAATAGGGCATGGTGTAACATCCCACAGTTCTTTCATTGTTCACAACTGTTTAAACTATCTTGTTTTTATTGTAGTTATTTGCTTTGATTTGGTTTTGATGCTTGTTTTTTTCTTCTTTATTTTATTCATTTACATTTCAAATGTTATCTCCCTTCCTTGTTTCTCCCACACACACACACAAAAATCCCATCTCCCACTTCCTGCTTCTATGAGAGTGCTCCCCCATTCACTCACCACTTCTGCCTCACTACCCTAGCATTCCCCTATGCTGGCCCATGGAGTCTTCAAAGGACTAAGGGCCTCCCCTCCCATAGCCATCCTCTGCTACACACACAGCTGGAGCCATGAGTCCCTCCATGTGTTCTCTTTATGAAGTTGAGAATTGTTTTTTCAAGTTACGTAAAGAATTGTGTTAGAATGTTGATTTCGGTTGCACTGAATCTGTAGATTTATTTCCCTTGGTAGGATGGCCATTTTTACTATGTTCATCCTAGTAATCTATGAGCATGAGAGATGTTTCCATCTTCTGAGGTTCTCTTCAATATCTGTATTCAGAGATCTGAGGTTCTGGTTGTACAGATCTTTTACTTGGTAAGAGTTACACCAATGTATTTTATACTATTTGTGGCTATTGTGAAAGGTGTTGTTTCCCTAATTTCTCTCTAAGCCTGTTAATTTTTTGTATATAAAAAAGCTACTGCTGTGTTCCATGCCAGTCTATCTGCTGTTATGCCCACTGTCATGTTTATGGACTATACTGCCATTGACTATAAGCATAAGATTACATGCTTTCAAAAAACTATTAGAAAAAGTACCGGGGACATCCCGAAGGCATCCAAGCACACAACTTCATCTCACCCAGGCTGTATATGATTTGGACAGCAGCCAGTATGATGAACCAATAAATGATGGAGAGATGGGAAATGAAGTTCTTGATGAAGAGATGGGAGAGAAAACAAAGCCAAGTGGTTCATGCACTGTGGGAAGTTGTAGAACTGTAGGTGTGACTGCGGGGAGCAAATATGAGGGGACTGCATGACTCACTGAGATCATGGTGACGACTGGGCCTGGGTGCTACCAAGGGCCATGTATGAGTTGATAGCTCTATTGCAGTGGGGCTTTGTGGTGATGTCTCTGGTCAATGTTGCCACCAGAGGCCATTTGAATGTCAGTTTTCTGGGCTGCTACCTAACACTGTGTTATGTCTCTGGGTATGTTGAAGCTGGGAGCCAAACTGATCTGAATGGCCTGTGAGGCCACCTGAGACCATGGTGACTTTCTAGCCTAGGTCGACACTAAGCCATGTTTGGGTCTTGTTTGGTGTTTGTATTGATGTCTATGACCAAGTAACCAACAAACATTTTGCCAGTGTGCCTGGTCTAGGCTTCCACCTGAGGCCATGTTGATGTCTAAGAACTGCTGAACTCATGATGTCTAAGAACCCTGTCTCTCATGAGCTGCAGTACAGCTGGCCCGAACACTCACAAGATGCAACACTGAGGGTTGGCCGTAATGGCTCAGGTGTGGGACAGTTGTCCCTTGGGTCTTGGGTACAGGAGAGCTTATCCTGATGATGTTAGTAGAGGAAAGCTGTCCCAGCTCCTGCCCTGGGCAACACAAGAAATCTTGTCTCTGTTGGCATGAGTGTAGAAGAGCTAGTCCCAGGGGAATTCGTGGAGAAGAGCTGGTGCCACCTCCTGCCTAAACAACCCAGGATATTTAACCCTGCTGGTGAGGGTATGGGATAGATGGTCCATCCCCTTGCCTTGTCAGCATGGAAGAGTTGGTCCTTATGGTGTTAACAGAAGAGCTGGCCCAGCCTCTGTTCTGGGCAGTATGGGAAAAGTGGACCTGTTAGTTAGGTTGTAGGACATCTCATGCTGACAGACTCAGCTACCACCCAGTCACATACCTTGGCCTTTGCAATGACCCACTTCAATAAAAACCATACTTATATATTGTTGGTACCTTCTGAATTGGGCTGTCCTCCTGAGTCAATGCTACAGGATCTCTGTGACTGAGAGAAACAGCAGGATTTCTAAGACAATTCAGTATTGATGCAGAAGTTCCAGGCCATAAACCAGAGCAATGACTCATCACAACGACCATTTGTAAGTAAGCTGTTTAAACAAAAAGCTATACTGTATGACATACCATGACACACCACACACCTCAGTTTCATCAGTGAAAATTTTTTTCTTACTGTGGGGGTGGAGTGGGGTTACAAGGGTGGAAGGTGGATATGGAAGGTCTGAGAAATTAGTGGGATTGAGGTGCATGGTGTGAAAGTTACAAAAAAATATTAATTAAAATTTTGAAAACAGGAGAAATAAGTGAATATAACAAAATAAAACATATGATATTTTTAAATACATATCAAGCTAACATGTTGCCTAGAATATTTTCAACTAAAAATATTTTCAGTATTTTAATATTTACAATTCTGAGTTTTATTATTCACCTAAGGAAATGTTAAGTTTCTTCTCTCCTTTAGATACAATTTACCATTAAAAATTTGAATGTACATGTGTTTATCATTCAGAGAATTTATTGATTCTGGGTTTGATGTGTCAGAGTATTTGGTATAAAGTGGTCTTGTCACCGAATTTTCTCATCAGTTTTGCTAGAGTGCTAGAAATCGATCTTGCTAGCCTTTTTCAGTGTTGTTGTGCTCAACTCATGCCAGCATGTGGCCTCACAGCATATGGCTCTAATCTTTTAAATGATTGGACTTGATCATGAGACTGTCATTCTTCCTGGTCATCATACAGCTACTCAGAATTGTCAGAAATGCAGAGAAACAGTGTTAATAAAAGAGCAGCACAATGGATTTTCAAGTCTGCAGAGAATTGTTCTTTCTATGTTAAGATTGTCATGTTGAGTAGAGCTGTTGCATCCTCTACCTCACTTTACTTTCATTTCCCATTTCATCTAGGGATGATTATAGCTACAGCAATTCTGTGAACGCTTTCCATCTCTATCAATGCAAGCCAGCAATACACAACGCTATGTTAGTTTATTTGAGTTGCTATTTGTGGCAATATTCCTGATACTGGAAATGTAAGAAGAGAGACTTATTTTATTATGCTGGAGGTTGATATGTCCAGAATCAAAGATCGGACGGACATCAGGTATCCCGTGAGGTCATATGCATAGCATCATTCCATGGCCTATGGCAGAAAACATGTACCATGGTATGATAGATACTCATAAAAGTCCAAGTTGAGTCCAAGATTTCAGTACTGGAAGGTTTGCAAATATTTATAAGTTGTAAACTACTGGAAAAATTCTTAAGTCACCAGGAGGATTGTAAGAGGTTAGGATTTATACCCATTTACTTTTCTTTCCCCCTTTTTCCCCTTTTGGCAAACTGAATACACTAAGTGAGATAGACTAAACTGTTAATGTCTGTTCAGGAGGGCATAAGATCCTATTCAAAATAGAGAGCAAGTAGTTGCTTATTTCTGAATGTCCCAACTCTTTGTGCCTTCAATTTTGTTTCCCCTGTATACCCCTACCTTTATAGGGGATCATTCAATTAATACAATGCACGTGTATAAAAATATAGCATACATTTGATGAAAGAAGTGACCCAGTAGCTAAGTGCTGTTCTTGCATCAGATCCAAGCAGCAGCTCTAATACCACCATCTGGCCACTCAGGATCACGTTTAAGTGCAGCTACAGAAGATGTGATACTTTCTTCTGACCTCCATTGGCACTGTAGTTATATACAAAATCCTTCACTGATCTGTACGCTTGTACAAATAATTTTAAAAAATGTAAATAGAACACATGTACTAATACAGAACTATAAAATTTTTACAGTAATATTACATTATTCTGAAATTCACATTATGATTAACTTATTCCTTCTGCCAAAATCTTTGCCTACCTAGAATACTCATCTTGATGCTCACAAGTGTGTTTGATGGTAGAGATACTGTTTTGGGTAATTGCACTTACTGTGGGTTTTCTATGAAGGAAAACAAGCAAGAAAAAAAATAATCAGAGACAGCCACAGGTCATTGGCTGATGTATGTAAGGACTGAAGGAGCTGAAGAGGTTTACAACTCCATAGGGAGAACAATAATATCAACCAACAAGATCCCCCAGGGTTCCCAGGGACTAAACCACCAACTAAGGGGTACACATGGAGGGACCAATGGCTCCAACTACATATGTAGCAGAGGATGGCTTTGTCTGGCATCAATGGGAGGAGCAACCCTTGGTCCTGTGAAGGCTTGGTGCCTCAGTGTAGGGGAATGCCAGGGTAGGGAGGCAGGAGTGAGTAAGTGGGGGGAATCACCCTCATAGAAACAGGGGGTGAGAGATAGGGGTTTTCCAGGGAGGAGTCCGGGAAAGGGGATAATATTTGAAACTTAAATAAAAATCCAGTTTAAAAAATTCTGCATGTGTTTGCATCATAGATGTTTGGGCCCTAGGTGTCATTTGTTGATTGATCGTTTGATGTTGGACAGAAGCACACTACCTTTTTAGCTTACTGTTGTTGATAAGCATGTTTTATTTTGACAAAACCGATTTGATATTTTTTTTCAAAGAAAGTGAATGAAAACTATGCAAATGTTCAAACCACTATGATTGGTTTTTAAAGCCTCAGAAACAGTCCATACTGGGTGTTTTAATTATTTCTAGAAAAAAAAAAATGTAAGTGAGAATCAGCATTGTATGGGCCAAGACAATTATGATCTGTCTAATTTTGTCTCTGCTTCAGTATGTGATTAAAGCTGGATTTACTTTCTCTCAGCTGGTCATATTTCTGAGTCAAATGCAGTCTTTCAAATGAATTATGCATCAACTTAAATTAGTTACATTTAACAAAACCATTCTAGGAATGCAAACGAAGCTCCACCTAAGGCAAATTAAGAACGTTGGCCTTTTGATGTATATCTTAAATTTAAGTCTGTATTTTTTTTTTGCTTCTGTCTTAGATGTAACTTTTTATACAAGTGTGAGTAGAAAGCTTGTATTCACTTTGAAAGGTTGATTAGAAAATGGGCAATATATATATTATGTTTATACCACCTTTCCCCTAATGTAATGTTTTGAAACGTTTAAATTTGCAAATTTAAGATAACATTGGACTAATGCAAACAAATTTTTCTTTTATCTTCAATAGTAATATGCCTACAATTTTCAGTTCTTATTAAAATTGTAAAATTCCACTAGGAAAATACACCTTATAATATATTCTGTAATATAAATATTGTACTCTGGGGAGAAAAAAAAAGAAAGCACAAAATCTGATTTTTTTTCTTTTTCTTGTGAATGTAACTTTTTCATTTTGATGGATCTGGTTTATTTCTAATGAAGTGTAATATCTTACTTTTCCATGGCAATAAAATATTTATATAAAGAGATCATAACGTACTATTAAAATCACTAAGCTATTGTGGGTAAGTCCAAAAAAAAAAAACCCAAGCTTAGTTTAAAACAAGTCTTAGTTTTAATATTGTGAATCATTATCTCAAAATTTGTCATATGGTTTCTATGTTCCAATGCTTCAGCTTCCATATGTTATTTCTAATTTATGAAAAGTTATGAGAACTTATCGAAAGGAGAAAGCAATAACAATTATACTACATGTTCATTAATTTACAAAAGAAATAATTAAATATGAATATATGATGATATAAAGGAGAGAATCACACCTTCAAAATTCTATGTGGAAAAAAAGATATTACAAAAGTTTTCAAGTGGCTTAGGAGACCTACATTTCCTTCTAGTAATTCTCTGAGTAAAATGGTGAGTTCTTGCTCAAATTAAACATATACATACAAATTACCAAAAATACTATAATTCATTTTAGCTCAGTAACCATAACTTTATCGTACTCTAGGTGAAATTTTCTAAATTGAATATGGACTATTTGAATAACTATCTCTCCAATAGCTAAAAAGCTGAATTTTCTAAAGCACTGTAAGAAACTATACCACAATGTTTAATGTTCTGATTTAATTAGTGAAGTATCAGGGCATTCACTAGTTAGGTTCAAGAAAGCTACACCTTCTGGGAACTTGTACAATTCAGCATACATAGTCACTCAGTTTTAATCAGAAATGAGGCAAAGGGGTTTATTTGTCTTCATTAGGTTAAATATTAAGACCTATGGTGGAAATCACAGCTTCATTATATAAGATAACAAAAATTAATGCCAGAGAACAATACAGAAAATAAGTAAGGTCAATGGAGTCTGTTGCCTTCCCCATTCTCAGTTTAGTGTTTTGAAAGTTACCTTTATTTGGAATTGCAGAGTAAATTATACAGTGCAAAAGAGAAATGAAAAACACTCCTTCCCTCAAGCGTCATGATAAACTGGAAACAATTTTATATCTGACATTCCATGCAGCAGAATCTAATGAGAAATGGATCAAAATCAAGGTGAATTCTTTCCCTCAGTTCCCCTTGTGACGAGAGTTCAGATTGATACTGATAGAAAAACGTACCAGGAGAAAAGTACACAGACCATCTAAAAACATTAAAGATTAACACAACTGTAACACTGATGCATTTTCATTTCAATTTTTTTATTTACCTGCATTGATAATTATTGTTGACTGTCAATTTTACAGGAGCTAAAATCACGTAGGACACAAACCTTTGAGCATGTTTATGAGGGAGTTTCCAGACAGACTGAATTAGTTGAGGATTGTGGAACCACTCTAAATGTGGCAGGTAACATTCTATGGGTTGGAATGCTTGGGCTAAATGAAGAAGAAAAAGCAAAGTGAGCTTTGGAATGCATCTTTCTGTTCTCTGAGAGCACTTACTCTATAAAAGAGCTTCTGACATCAGAAGCCTGGACCATCAACTTGAGAGGGCACGTAAATCCTTTTTTTACTTAAATTGCTTTTCTCGGGATATTTCATCACAGCAATGAGAATAATTTTTCACAAACTACCATGATTTTTTCTTTCTTCTAATAAAGAAATAGATGGCACTAGATAATTATATCTAAATATTCTTTAAAGTACAGTGAAAGTACAGAGTGGTTCATTGAATGATTAATGTCCCCACAGACTCACGCATTGGAAGCCTTGGTCCCTCCATTAGTTGACACTATTTGAGAAGTTTAGAAGGTATGTCACTGCTGAAGGAAGTATGTCACTGGAAGGAAGGATGTCATTATCAAAGTATGTACCCTCTATGTAGTTCCCATTTAATCTCTATGTGTCATGCTTTTAGTTAATGAGGTGATTTCTCAGTTTTCTGCTCCTAGTATCATTCATGGTATTTGCTGCTTTGCATTTGACCTGATATGATGGATGCTTAGGCCTCTGGAACTCTAATCCCGAGTATACTCTTCTTATTTTAAGATGACTAGGTCAAGGCATTTTAACATTGTAACAGAAGAGTAGGGAATAAATGAGTGCAAAATAAACCATAACCATGGTGTCATATCTGGAGATAGGGTGTGTGTAGATATAGATGTATCATAAATACCTGTTTACAGTAATTCATAGATAGAAAAAAACTTTATTCAAATATATGTATTGACTTATCATTTCAAATTATACTTTTCATCATATTGAAGATTTTATGATCTGGATATTATTTTGAGTATACTCTAATAAAAGGATACACAATATGAGAAAATTAATGATGAGTAATTACTATAAGATTCTAAGATCAATTTTTAAACTGAGAAATTTGAAATAATGTAATAGACATTTTCAAATTTTAGCTAGCATTAAAGAATAAATTATAGTCTGACGTTCTGAGATTTTAGTTTACTAGTATTGGTTGTAAATCTGAATTTTAATCTAACTCACAAATTGACTTCTAATACTTTCTCATAGGTGCACAACTTAAGGAAACACTAGAAAGAATGCTACTCTGATAAATAGAATGCTAGGAGATCAGCAGGGAGCTTTGCCCTTTGCAAACAACAAGGTTTGACCTTCTGTTCTGAGATGACTTCCCAAGGAACTACTTCTCTATGACATGCTTCATATTACACACTGCTCGAGGAAAACACCTACAGGGTGATTCTGTGTAATAGAAGTACTTAATACATTTAATCACACAAATAAACACATATTTTTCACATTTTTATTGGTTATTTTATTTATTGACTTCTTAAATGTTATTCTCTTTCCCAGTTTCCCCTCCAAAAATCCCTATCCCCTCCCCTCCTCTTCCCTCTATGGGGTGCTCCCCCACCTGCCCACCCATTTCTGTCTCAGCTCTCTAGAATTCCCCTATCCTGGGTCATCTAGCCTTCACAGAATCAAGGGGTTCACCTCTCAATGATGATCAATAAGGCAATTCTTGGCTACATTTGCAGCTGGAGTCATGAGTCCCTCCATGTGTACTCTTTGGTTGGTGCTTTAGTCCCTGGGAGCTTTGGGTTTCTAGTTGGTTGATAGTGTTGTTATTCCTATGGGGTTGCCAAACCCTTCAGCTCCTTCAGTCCTTGCCCTAATTTCTCTATTAGGGTCCCCGGGACTGAAAAGTTTACCCATTTTTTATCACACTTTATATAAACATAATTAGAACTATGGAAGGCTGTAATTGAATATAAATGTAACTTTATAAATGTATTCTCATTGATAATAAACATTTGTGGTGGTTTAAATACACTTGTCCTGTCAGAAGTGACACTATAAGGAGGTGTGGCCTTCTTGAAGTAGGTGGTAGGCTTTAATGTTCTATGCTCAAGTTTGGCCCAGGGTGTAATAGAGTCCCTCCTCCTGGCTGCCTGTAGAAGACAGTCTTTTCTGGCTGTCTTTGGATCAAGATATAAAACTCTCAGCAATTCTAGTACCATGCCTGCCTAGAAAATGTAATGCTTCTCTTCTTGATGTAAATGAACTGAACCTCTGAACCTGTAAGCCAGCCCCAATTAACTGTTGCCTTGGTCTTGGGGTCTTTTCACAGCAATAAAATCTAAACTAAGACAACATTGTTTCCTAAAGAAATCTAACTTTTAGGTTTTCTAAAATAAGCTCTATATAGGAGTTGTTGAGATTTTTATTCTGGTTCAGAAGTAATGAGCTTGCCTCAGTTTATTGATGGTTCAGCTTAAGTACATCAACTTCCAGTAAATTCCACTGAACTTTTGTTCTCAAGTGTAGCAATACAATTTTGTGAAAATATCTCTTAGCTTCAAAGAGACTAAAACTTTTGCTGGACCTCACAATGTTGAGGTCACTTAAGATGTTAAGACTGATATCCTACTGTTTCTGCAACTGTTTTTTAAATCTGCTTTTAAAGAACACTGTTTCTACCTACCACTCTTGCTTGGATTTTCAATGTAATAAGTTTTTACTACTTAAACCAATGTAGAGCTTGAATCTTAAGTTATGTACTCTTTCACGTCCCTAACCTAGAGAGCAATATGTACTGAAACAACCTATTAACAAGAGTGTTCCTAATTCTTGTTTCCTGTTATTGAACAAAATAGTAAAAGATACTTTTAGTGTCTTCTTTAAACACAGCATGTCCTACCTTGACTATAATACCCTGACAATCTCTGTTCAAGTTGTTGATGTTGTGCCTATTGTGTAAGAGAGATAGCAGGAATTCCAATAGTGTAAGTACGAGATTAGTTACCATGAAATATTTTTAGGCAAAGGAAGTAGAAGGGTACATAAAAACATAAGGATGTTCAATGAAGTCACATTTTTAATCACAATTCTTACTGTTATTTTTTTTTATTAAAAGCTAGATGTAAATAAGTTTTAGACATAGATAAGAATTCTGAATTTGCATTGGGCCTGCAGGAATGTTTGGCCTCAAACAGCTTAAAAATATCCTGTCTGAAGCTTCTTATCTTGCTCTTCATGATATCTCCAAGAAGCCTTCTCAATTATTTCTCCTTGTGTCAAAAGGAATGGCAAAAAGACTTTTAACTAAAACTGTTTTTGAGGGGAATGGGCCATGAAGGAGGCCAGTAGCATGCCTAACCAACTGGATTCAGTAACTTTAGAATGGCCTGAGGGCCATCTCTCCTACTGTAATCTTTGTTAGTGAAGCATTCAAACTGACTCTGTGTCAGGACAGTCAAGATATTGGATAGCATTCTGTGAAGTTCTTGTTGAGGTCACTGTCTCACAGATATGTATGAAATGCATGTATCAGTAAATATCTGGTGCTGCTCTTGGACACTCCAAGAGTGACCTTTCAGGAAAAGGAAGTATTAAACCCAGTCACCTTCCTTTTGATGAATACCTAGAGCCAGTCATTCATGACAGTGCTGAGACCATGAGGATAAAGAAAGACTTGCGAGATTGCCTCCTCCCAAATGTAGATGCTAAGTTATTTAAAGATAGGAGTAGGAATAAAAAGGATAAAGTAAGGTATGCCAACGACACAGTGAATCTAGACAAAATCTTCTGGGCACAAGCCCTGGCATTTGTGCTTTCAGCCAAAAGTACTGAGCTTATAAGCTTAATACAAGCTCTTTGATGGGCTAAATGAAAACCTACCAATATCTACACAGTCATTGCACTTTTGCTACTATCCATATCCATAGGGCCTCATACTCTGAAACATCAAATGGAAGGGACATAAAAAATCAAATGGAAAGGAAATCATGGCACTATTTGAGGTCTCCTGGTTGCCAAAGGCAGTATTTATTATTTACTGTGCTGAGCATCAAAATAAATAAATAAATAAATAAATAAATAAATAAATAAATAAATAAA
>JANHMN010000011.1:62432584-62492986 GCA_030674055.1 Rhabdomys pumilio
AAATAAATAAATAAATAAATAAATAAATAAATAAATAAATAAATAAATTCTTCTGAATCAAAGATAATGGCTTTGCAGATAGAAGAGACAGATTGTGGCTGAGGAGAAACTGAAACCATTAGAGATCCTATGCTTGTTTCTACTTTGTTCCTTCCCCTGGAACATGTCTATATATGTAAGGAATCAACTTAGCCAAATGACAAAAAGCCAAATAGATGGTTTTAAACTGAAGAAGGAAGACTCAACTTGTTTCAAGCCCTAGAAAGAAACTAGCTGTAGCAAACATATGCATCCACCCATCTTGGCACCAACAAATTGATAGAACTTTCTCAAAGATATTTCTGTATTCCAAACTTAAGTAAAATGGATATTGTAAGAAGATATAAATCTTTTGGTTAAACTAATCAACACCTAACATTTTCTTTTAGAAGATAATGACTGATGGGTAAAGTCTCTGGAGAGATATGAGCATTGGAATTTGCAGAGATGAAAGATTGACAATATGGCAACTGTATCTTGTTAGTCTTCATAGATAACTTTTTCAGGATCAGTAGAGGTTCTTTCTACTAAGATTGAGTCAGCTCATGTAGTAGTTAAGAAACTAATAAATGATTTGATTCCCTGATTCGACATCATTATATGACTGGGTTATGGTCAGGTTTTTGTAACCAATCTGAAAATGAATAGCCAAATCATTAAATATTCATTGAAAATGACACTGTGTTTATTATCCTCAAAGCTAAGGACAGGTAGAGAGAATAAATAGGACACTGAGAGAAACATATACTAAATTTATCTCAGAGACAGGTGGTAACTGGATAAGTCTTCATTGCTTTGCCACGCTCCTGGCTCCTTTTTTCCTTAAGCAAAGGATGCTACTTCTTTTGAAATTATTTTGGGAGATTTTCATGCTTGATACCCAAATTAGGAGAGAGATACATTGCTGAGATGCCTAACCAAGTTTTCTGCAAATCCTTGCAGGCCCTACAACATACTTTAAAGGACATCATACTTTTGTAGGAGAGACCCAGTCTGAGAAGCCAGAGGTCATGACTCATATCTTTCTATATTCAGAGCCTAGTGACTGGGTTTGGGTTTAATGTTATATATGCCCATAACACTGAAGCAAGGTGGACTAGATCTATTTTAATCTCATCCCCTAGCATCAGCCATAATGGTTGCCAGCTGAGATCACTACATTCACCATTCTCCAATGAAAAAGCCTACCTAGATCACTTTTCATCCAGATGGAAGGTTAAGTAGAATAACAACTCACTCAAATTCAGAGGGATGAAGGACTCTCTTGCTTCCTAATTCTCTTCATCTGGGGAAAACCATGCCCCAGTCCAAAATATCTGACCCATATTTAGGATGGTAGACAAGGCACTAATAACTAATGTGACTAATTACGGGTCTCCTACTCTCATGTTTTATGTATGTACATTGTTTGGATGTAATTGGAAAAAGCCTGACCCTAAGAAAGAAGGCCGTTCTTCATATGGCTGTAGAAATCAAGATTCAGAAAATCTCTTGACTTCTTTACTGATATGTTTGCCTATTTGGAATGAACTCAGACTGTGGGGAAAAAAACAATACTGGTCTACATCCTAGGGTTTTAAAATCCCAACACCAGGGGTAAACAAAAACACATTTGTTGAGTTACAGAGGATATGAGGTAAACCTGGAAGAATAAAATACAAAAACCTTGTCCAGGTCACAATCAAAAATGGCATATGTCATGTATGGAAGACAGATTTACAACTCCAACCACCAAGTCCTTAGATACTATTGGCCCTCATAAGGTTTTAAAACCCCTTTCTGACCAGGTACAATAATCAAATACCTTGAAACAAGCATCACACTTGCCATTACTGCTGACATCCCCATTACTCTACTCCTGGTTTTGCACTCTGATGGAAGAGGGAGTTTTCAAGAGTGAGGGAAACCAGGAAAGGGGATAACATTTGAAATGTAAATAAAGAAAATATTCAATAAAAATACTAATAAAAAAGAAGTAAAACATTAATAAAATGCCAGACGGTGGTGGCGCACTCCTTTAATCCCAGCACTTGGGAGGCAGAGGCAGATGGATTTCTGAGTTCAAGGCCAGCCTGGTCTACATAGTGAGTTTCAGGACAACCAAGACTACCTGGGAAACCCTGTCTAGAAAAACCAAAAAAAAAATACCAAAAAAACATTAATAAAATAAAATCTATAAATCAATGATTTAATACCATTAAACGAAAAGTCCTAGGAAACCATCATAAATACTTGGGACCAACTCCCACTAAAGATGATGAGATCCCTAACAGGTGTGAGAAATGTTAAGAGACATCTGACTTATTTTCTTCCTTTTTAAGCTAAATACAGTGTTAGAATTTTATTTATGTCTATATTGTTTTGTACAGTGTTTTTTTTTCTTTAATCATGTACCCAGCTTTGATCAACATTTTATGATTTGCTCTTCCTTATAAGGTTGTGATTCACACATTATAAATTATTTACATTGTTTCTTGATATGTTCCACGAAGTGAGTGATCATAAACTCATATCATATATTCTTACCATGATCATAAAACAGCTACCTGCTAACTACAAAATTCCACTTTTTGTAAGCACTTGCTCTTGCTTGTTTGATAGAAAGGGTCCCATACTTTTGGTCATGGCTTCTTCATTTCACCACTTCTGAGGAGACTGCAAGTTTGGCCCTGAGCATAAAATAAATTTAATTCCTTGTAATATTTCACTGTCTTCTCCTGGTTTCTGATACCATTACAGATCCATGAAATGGTGTATGTGCAGTTGTAGGAGGTACTGAACCACTCTGATGTTTATGTTTGTGTTGGCTTTGTTATAGGTATGGAAGTGGGAAATGTCTTTAACCTGAATACTGATGGGTTTTTTTGTTTGTTTTTTTGTTTGTTTTTCTGTTTTTATTACCACTGGGATTAAAATATGGACTTGCATGTTTTAGCTAAGTTTGACAGCAGTTAACTACAAGCCTAACCCAACATTTCTTAAGATGGAGTCTCACTAAATATCCCAGTTTAGCTTTGATCACATATATTTTTTGTAGACATACATTCTGACACTACAGGTGAGTATCAGCACCATTCAGGAGAATACCTGACCTCAATGGTGACTGCGGAATTCCTGTGATGCAGGAGGAAAAATCAGGTTCTGAATTTCTAGAAATATGATGATAAGCCTTATACATTGTGAATTAGAGAGAGAATAAGAAAGATTTAAATACAGCTATGACTTCTATTGTCCAAATAATTATAAAAAAACTTCAGAAAGGAATAACAGTAATAACATTGATAACAACACTCAACAGCTCACATGAGCCTTCCTGAGAATATCCACAAGTTAAGTTCTAAAATGAAAACTGTCAGGAACTTTGAAAGGAAGAGATAGGTTTGATTTGAATTGTCATTAGAAAGGTACAGGCAAGTTTAAAATTAGAGTTTGTTTCAAAATAATGAAGAAGAAGAAAAGAACAAAAGAAGAAGAAGAAGAAGAAGAAGAAGAAGAAGAAGAAGAAGAAGAAGAAGAAGAAGAAGAAGAAGAAGAAGAAGAAGGAGAAGAAGGAGAAGAAGAAGAAGAAGAAGAAGAAGAAGAAGAAGAAGAAGAAGAAGTCAACTGAATGGAGAAGAGAAAAAGTCAACTGAATAGAGAAGAGAATGAATAGTGAGTATCACATATTACATTCAGAAAGATTCCTGAATTGCATCTTCACATTGTATCTTTAAAATGTGTTTTCTTTCAAATGTTCTCCAAACTAGTCTTTTGCCATTTACTATATAGTGGAGATGAGTGTATATAGCTATATGGAGTTGGTGAATTGGCCAATAATTACTGTATCTTTCTGAATGCTTACCTGTAAATTTGAGATAATTAATTGAGTTTCAGATTCTAGCCTTTTAAGTGAGCTCTCAAACTGCTAACGGTCTTAATTTTTCACCAGGCAGCTATAGAAACTATGATCAACAAACTGAAACACTACAGGGTAATATCAAGTTCTTCATGTTGCCTCAGTCTCCTGAGAGAGGAGAAGCAATAATTGGTGTCCACAACAGGACCCAGTTTTATGTGCTATAAAAGACAATTTAAAAGAAAACAGATTACTCCACTATGCATTACATTGTTGTCAGTGCTTACCCAAAGTTATTCATCATTCTAATTTGATTTCCACCAAGATTATTTTTGTTTCCTCTTAGTTTTAATTATGTAGCTAATTTGTTCCATTTTATTCAAAATTTACTTTGAATCAATGTTTGTATACCATTTTCAACTGCACATTTTCAAACATCTGTTCCCATTATGCTTTCTCTTATTACTTTTTTTTTTTGCTGCAGCTGTTCTATCATTGACTTTGATACTAGAAGTTTATTTTCCTTGATTTTTTTTTTCAATTTTGTTTTTTTTTAATTTTCAAAAGAACTCATTCATAAAAGTTTAGATTAGGCCAATCAATTTCTTATTATTTCAATTCTGTATTTGTGTGGTAGCTTATAATTTGCTGCAAAGAGAAGGGAACAGTGTTGATCTGAATACACAAGAGGAAACAACAACCACAGATGGATCTTCAGGGAGATGGGTTTAGGCAGACACCTGGCCACTGCAGCTTCTGAGCAGACCACAGGAAGCAGAAATGAAGGGCTGAGTGTCTTGAAAAAGGAGCACAAAAGCCTGAGAAAATTTGCTTCCTCCTAATACCACGACCAACACATGTTTTTCAGCTTTCATTTTTGTGTTTCTTAATACTTACTTGAGACACAAATAATAAATGGCAATTTTAAACCAAACGGAGGAAGGAAACCAATCAAATCAGGAGTATAAGTTTGCATTTTAACTTTAACATCTGTATACTTCCATTATATCTACCACTATATATATTTTTGACTACTTTTTTTATTTTTTACCCATTTTAAATGAAGAAAAATGAAGAGAACACTCAGCTCTTTCAACATATTTTTAATTTTCATTATTAGCATGCATATTGATGAAGACTAGGTATGGAAGATGATGTTTAGCAAGCTAAAGAGATTTAAAGCAATTTTTGGAACATTATAATTGAGATTTTCAGTTGAAGGCATTTTGAGGTATCTAAGTATTTACTATTATTCTTAAAAAGTTGTTAAAAGTAGCCATATTTGAAAGTTTAGGTAATTTCTACCTTCCCAGTGTCACAACCATATTCATTGCTGAAACAAGGAAAAGAGCAAAATAATGAGACTTGTACTTTTGACTGAACATAGATGTTACCCTTTAATATGGAAAGTAATGTGAATGTTAATTTTTCTAGATGTTTTTCCCAGTTAGTACAATTTCCAGTTCTTTTAAACAGTATGGCAATAATAAATGTTTATTTGTTTGTGAAGTTGATTTGACGCTTAGGTAATCATCTTTTTTTTTTTCAAATGGAGAAACAAATTACAAATATTTTTAAAATTGTTACCTTGACTCACTTCATGCTCTGGGTGTCTGGAATATAGACTGCTGCATGAGGGTTTATTTGTACAATATAATATGGAAAGGGTCATATTAACAACACTTTACGTTTGTAAATAACCAAATTATGATTGTGAATACTAACATAATAGGGTAAGCATGTGATACCCCCTTTCCTTTGTTTGTGAACTGTTTCTAATACTTGTTAAGAAGTAAGGAAAAATTTATGTTCTTCAGTAGTCCATATTAAGATTCTTATGAACTTTATAAATAAATTAATTATTGAAAATTTAATATGCAATACTAAATTCATGCATCTGTGAAATACTTAAATATAACTTGATGAATTTCAAATCTATAAAAGTCCATTGCCCTAGCAATACTTATTATAAACAAACCTAGAAGTCATTGCCACTTTAAAAAGGACACTTTTATTTTCGACAGTGACCCTATATATTTGAAAGGATTACTACATTATGGATTGATGTTAACCTTCTTTTCCAAATGAGTTTTTCTCATCCTAAAAATTCTCAATAGTTATTTGCAATGTCAAGGAAAGAATGATAAACTGTGAAAATAAAAACATAAAAATTGTATTATTGTATTATAAATGGCACAAATAGCAATAGAAATTCACTTTTATTAGAGACAAGATTACCAACAATTTTCTTTTTACAGACATATATTAATTGTACATAATTGAGTGCTTCATTATAACATTTTCATATTCACAAAGTTGTTTGTTCCTGACTCATTCTAACATGCAGTCTCAAGACTACAACTTGCTGCATAAAATTTTAATAGTACAAAATAAAGTGCAATGATTAATACAGAAATATATAATTATATTTTATTTATACAATATGTATATACAGACATATTGTATTTTGATGTGTTTATCCTCATAATCTTTTCTTGCTCTCACTCCTCTTTAATCCACTGCTATGTTTTGTCTTTTTCTTTGAGCTGGTTATTAACAAAAGTATAATAATAATTAGCCTTGTTAAAGGTAATCTGTCACCCTATGTTAACGTCTTAGGCATACTGTCAGGAATTAGACAATTGCTTCATATTTGAATGTTTTGACTTTCCACTGACAATGCTGAGATTTATAATCCTGAAATATAAATTTAAAACTTTCTTTTGTACCAATAAGAAGGGGGAAAATAAAACTTGTCATACAAAAATGGGGAAAGGGTACTTGAAGTTTTTACATGAATAGCTACACTAATTGCTGAGGCCATTCCGTGCTCTCATAGTCATTAATCAAAGACAGAAAGATAAATATACACGGTAGTTTATAAACTCCTTTAGAAAGTATTAATATAAATTATTCATGTGCGGTATGGTTGACTAACTGTGAATGTATTGTGCTACATATTCTGAGATTTAATTCTTTTTAAATGGGATATTATTTTAGTGATGAAGGCAGAGACAATATCTTTAAATGAATTATTGGGATGATTAAGTTCAGGGATATTTACAATGTAAAAAATCTTCAGAAATTATAAAATATATCTTTTATGAATTTTCAGAATAGTATAATTCAATAAATTGAAATTTATTATTGTCAGGTTTTAATCATGAAGCAAGAAATGTCTAATGCTGATACTTCAGACCAGAGCATTATATCTTAAACACTTAATGCTCTTGATATTCTTTACATTAAATGGGGTTTATGTTCTTTAAATAAATCTGTTGCATTACTTTCAAAATTTCAGTCCTGATGCTTTTAGCATCACCTTCCTGATACTCTTAGAACTAAATCTTGTCACAAAAACAAAAATTACCTCTTTTTGTTTTCTCATCAAATTATATTCATTTAAGTGGAAAAGTATCTATTTTTGACCACAGAGTATACAACAAATAAACACTGCTGAGATTATCTCTGAACTCATCAATATGATAATAGAAAAAATATTGAACTGAAAAATTGGGGGGGTCAATATTTATAAACAATTTAAATATCTAATAAATCTCTGTTATAATAAGATTTTGCATACTTTTAAGTGCACAAATTTGTTCGGTGGTACTTTTACAACTTACATTTTTATACATTTATTTATTTTCTATTTATGTGTCTAGTATATGTCATGCTTGGGCAGGTTACACAATGCAGGCCAGAAGTGTTGGATATCCTTGAGCTGTCATTACAGGGATATAAGACCATCTGATGGTAAAACTGCATTTGAGTTCAGAAGAAGAGTAACCAAACGCTTTTAAACATTGAGCCATTTCTCCCTCCAGTGTTTATTTTATTGATTCATTTGTTCTTTTTGAGGTCAAGCATGTATATAGTGTATTCTACTTACCCTAATCTCAAAAGTTTTCTAAAAATATCTCTTTCTCAATTCTTTCCAATGGTCCATTTCTCACATTTATGACTTTTTGTTTTCTTCTGCGATCCACTGATTTTTAAAGACGTCCTGCATGACCTCAGGTTAGGAACTATCCATTGGAACTTATTGAGTTAGTTGATATATAACTGAAAACAATGACTGACCCTTCTCCAGAATCCATCAGTGGCTACTAGTTCAACAAAGAGGAAAAAAAACTCTGAGAGCCTCTCCTTGCTTGATCGTTGACATGCCCAGTATTTTGCACAGCCAGGGCAGGAAACAGCAGGTACTATGAGATAACACTTGTAATAGGAATGCCATTCCATAAATATGGCATTTCATATAACTTCAGGTTTATGAATCTTACAATATGGTGCTTCCTCATTGACAATTCTCTCTCAGACTTAGTGAGACTAGGATAAATGTTTTCTAAAGCGACGAGCGCCCAACCATCATGTATTCTAATTATCTTGGGTGTTCATGTGTCTCTGTATCCACCACTGTTCACTAATTACTGAACCTTTGTCATAGAAATTCTATATCCCCTCCTTCTTAAAAATTTATTGCTAAATTACTTATAAAACAGAACAAATGTGACTGTATTGTTTTCCACTGACCAACATTTTAACCGGCAACAACTTGTAAAATGTTTAAGGTACTGGGCCACACAATTCCTCCTGTAGGACCTACTTCATACAAAACATGGTTCAAACCACCTCAAACACAATGACTAAATGAAGGACCTGCCTAGGGGGTAAAATTTAATTTACAAATGCAAGCATGTGGTCACATTTGTCCTTCCCGGTACAAAAGGATAGAAAAAAACCTCAGGCCCGTTTGAATCTCTGGGAAGTGTTGTGATAGCTCATCTTCAACTGAGACATGTTAACTAGATATACTCAGGGAAGTGTGGAAGCATCCAGGTTTAGATACAGCTGACAGAACGACATACGGAAAGAAGTTGCACAATGTGTGACAGTCCAAAATTGGCACACTCTCCCTACTTTATATATGAATTACACTACAACAGAAGTTTCTCCTTGAGGAGCCCTATTGTAATTGGCAAAGGAAATTAATATCAGAATGTCTTCTTACATCTATGAAACAGTTGTGGGAAGATTTTTGAAAAGATTATCTTCTGGTTAGATGTCAGTGGATATTAAAATTTCACTTGTTTTTATTAAAATAAAACCATAAACCAAACAAGCCCACAGGATATGCATATTGTTTTTCTTTTAAATGGTATTTTAAGTTCCTTGCCTAATTTTTCTGGGTTCCTTGTAGATATATCGTAGGTTACAAATAACTGAAAACTTATCTATATTGTTAAGTTCTATAAAAATTATTAAAGTCATTTATGATATCATATTTCTTTTCTCAAACATGTTGAGTAATGGTGCATCTACTGTCTTCAACTACACATAAATCAGAAAAAAAATATTAATGAGATGTACATATTGCCAGTTTTGGTCTATCCAGTAACAAATTATTTATTCAATAAAAAGTAATGTGCAAGATATAAAATATTTAAGCTATATCTGATTAAATTTTGTGTTATTAATTGGACATTCTTTATAATGTAGAATATTTAGCAGACTAGATATTAGGTTTGTATCCTTGATCATATACCTCTTTATTCACATCTTGATAGCTCAGTAGGAGTTGATCTCATTCATGATTTTGGAAAAATAATTTTTCTAAACACTGAAACCTCAAAAAGTCCTTCAAAGAGAAGTTTTATCTCTCTATTAATGATTTCAATTTCAGTGAATTTACAGCACATATCTGCATGAGATTTTTTTTTTGTATTTAAATGTATTCCATTAAAAATACATGGAAAAAAACCAAATCATTTAAACTAGCAATCGCTGGCAGTCAACCTCATGAGTAAGACTGAGAGTACAGAAGCGTTAGAGAATGCAGATGGGTGATGTCAGAACCCCTGAACCACTCATTTAGGTTTATTGCTTCTAATTTCCATGGGTAAGCCATTTATTTGATATATAGTCAAATCTATTTCCTCAAGTGTATTATTATACCGTATTGTGTGAATTAAAATTTAGTATCACAGTATACTTATGAACACATTTATATAAGTTTTCATAGGCCCCTTATTCAGATATATGTTTATATATTCATTTCCTGTTCATTTATTTTGTCTGTACAGTTTTCTTCTGGATATTATACACAATCACTTATAGCGGTTTCCACCTTTACTCTCTTATAAAAATCTATAGTTTTATTCAGAAAGTATAAAAAATTTCTATAGTAGGTAACAAGTTATAATTACATGACTATCACTGAAGATTTCACATATAAGGATATAAAATGGAAAAGAAATGAATAGCATAGTTTATGTGCTTAGTTTCAAATACTGTGAGCCTTAAATATTTAAATGAATTTAAATTTAGTAAAAGTCGTTTTCCTAGTGAAAAAATAAAAGTGTTCTCAGCTTTGTTTTGCTGTAATAAATACCATGATCAAATGTGATCCGAGGAGGAAATGGTCAAATTTAGTTATTCAAAATTTTGGGAAATCGGGTTAGGAATTCAAGAAAGTAACCTTGAGACAGGAGCTGAAGCAGAGGCCAGGGAAGAATGCTGCTTATTGGCTTAGTCCTCATAGCTACTTCACCAGGAATGTGTTACCATGCACTGGGCATTTTCAGACCTCTCAGTAGTTAAGAAAATGCTTCTTAAATATGGCCTCAGAAAACCTGTTGATGGCATTTCTTAATTGTCATTTCTTTTCTTGGGTAATTCTAGTTTATGTTAAGTAAACAAACAAACAAACAAAGTAACAAAACAGAAAACTATCAGGAGAAGGGCTCAGCGTGCTGTTTAGTGAGAAAGCAATACCTGGGTTTACAAAGTCCTGAGAACTTTCTTTTAATGGTTAGGATTTTGCTGTCTATTCCCTGGTCCATAATGATGCTCTCTGAGAAAGAATTAACAGAATGCCAAAGAACCTCATTTCTGCCTTGAAACTGGATTTTGTGATTTTATTTCTAGGTTAGTGTAAAATCTTTCCTCTATATATTGATTTGGTTATGATATCACAACAGTTGAAAAATAATAAAATTGGAAATTGTTTTATAAAAATAGTTTCTCACATTTAGAAAGATTCCATGTATCTGAATTTCAAACAAAGAGTAAAATGATGTTTGTAACAATGAAAATGTTACAAAACACAGGATATATGCTTGAAGACAGAGATTTACTCAAAAGCGATTGCATGAATGTTGATATCAACTGTCCCTATTATCAGCATGTGCCATTATTTTCAGTAGTGACACCTGTTTCCTTGTATTCTTTCAAAAGAGAGTCAGGATTACATCAGCCTCCCTTCATGAAAGTAATTCAGTTCAAAGAAAGGATTTAATAAATAGATTTCTGAATCTTGACTGTGTCCCAAACCTTGTGTCAGATGCATTAAAATGAACATGTCTAAACACTGCCAATTTTTTCATGGCAAGCTACAACTGGAAAAGTGCCTGTGACTAATTTTTCAAATTTACATTATTCTTCTTTTTAATTATAATTATCTCTTGGAAAAATGAGTTGAATTTGTTCTTTATGTGTCCATATAACTGTACTAAAGGCTGGCAAAAATATTATGCATTTTATTACTCTTTCTTTCTCTCTTTCTTTCTCTCTTTCTCTCTCTTTCTTTCTTTTTTTTTTATATGATCTTTTAAAAGTTTGAGACCTAGTCATGCTGAGTAGCTCTGGCTAGCCTTGAAATTAGGTTCCAGTGATAACATCATCAGTTTATTTGAGATATTTATAATTCATATAATTTAATTGCTTCCTACTTTTAAATTGTTGACATACTTTAAAATTTTGATTAATAAAAAATAGAATATATAATTTGTAACTAATGAGACTATTATTTTGTTATAGAGTAAAATTTTATATTTGGCTTGTTTTTAACTAGTAATGTTAAATAAGTCTCATAAAAGGAAAAATCTTCATATACAAAATTTAATAACTTGAAGTCCATCATATTCTTGTGAATGTAAAGTTACCATTTTTTTTCAGTTTTCAACTACTTTGAAGACTTCACTACATATGGTTATGTCAAGCATTTTTTTCTGCAGATGTTTACTCCCTCTCACATAATCTCTTAGGGTTCTTTGACAATGATCCCTAAACCTAGGAAAAGAGGTTATGGAACAGATGTTATTTGAGCTAAGAACTTCATAATCTTAATTTCTGTATTTTGATACGTTGTAAGTCTTTGTATTAACAGAATTATACCTCAAATAAAAGACTATCTAATGAGGTTTGAGAGACACAATGAGGTAGGAGTATAGAGATATCACAAATATTCCTCAGAAATATGAACTACGAATATAAAGATAATAACCCAAATTTTCCTGGTAAATATACATGAATAAATCCCTGATAAAATACCTACAAACCAATTATGTGATGTTCACGGTGATGACATTAACCTAAAAAATAACAGGTGTGTATAGTTATCTGTCTTTACACTCAAATGCATATTTAGAATCCCAAATACATACTATAAGCACATGCACACACACACATTCACAAACACATACATTTTATATAAAACTATATAAATACATTCAGTATAAACTCTATGTATGTTACACTCTATGTATTCTATGCATTATATGCATTGTTTATTATATATGCATTATATATGCATAATACATATTGTATTCACACACATAAATATACATACATACATGTATATTAATATATATGCATATATACATATTTATTATATATGATATCTATTATATATCATATTATATAAATATATATTATATAGTATATATACAAGGACAGAACACATGTAATCATCACACTACAAATACTAAAGGCTTTCTATGTTATCTAATCTCTGTTTAGGATAAAAATCCCAAGATGATTAAGGAAATAAGTCATATATTTCAACATAAGTGCAAATTCTGTTCAATATAATACTTGAAATCTTAGCTGGAACAATAAGACAGGGGAAGGAAAAATGGGGTTTACAAATAAGAAGCAAATAATTTAAAACGTCCTTACAGGGTACTGATAAGACTTTATACACAACATCAAGTAAAAGCAAGCAAGCAAGCTAACAAACAAAAATCCTAGTGCATCTATCATAAAACTCCCATAGCTGATAAACACAGTCAATCATATATCAGGAGGCAACATACAAATCAAAATAAAATATCAATAGCATTGTTATCCAGCAATAGCACAATATCAAGGAGGAAGTCACAAAAAGTATTCTGTTTAGAGGAGCCTAACCCAAACACACATATATACATGGGTGCATATATACAGGATATATGTTTGGATATACATGAGCAAAATTATCAAAGGAATTGAAGATGTGCATGATGAAAGTATAGGGAACTATGAAAAGAGACTGAAGAAAACTCAAGGTACCTATACACTGCATGATTATGGATTGCTAGGGCTAATATTGTAAATACTGGTCAATTTCCAAAGGTAGCCTATAGACCTGATGTAATCATCATAATAACTTAACATAGTTCTTTATAGAAATTGAAAAAATAATCACACAAAATTTTAAAGCATAAAAGAAAAGCCCAAAAGAAAGAAAATACATACCTAGAAAGTAGAGGTGGTAAAATGTATTTCAGTCTCAGATTTTAATATCATGACAGAGCTAACACAATAAAAATTGTATGATACTGGAATCATTTCTAGACAAGAGTGATATATACAAGTATTTAAAATTACTCATTACTTTTTAAATTAAATATATTTATTTTATTCATTGTTACAGGCTATTTAGCCATACTGTAAAACCCAAAACTGTATTATTTAATGAAAATATATGTTTCTAGTTCTGGTGTTGTTCAGCCCTTAGCACATAACTTTATAATCCTTCCAGCTAAACTACAGACATGCCTTTACTACACATTTTCCACACCAAACAGTAAAGATAAATTTAGTTGGTAGAAGGTAGTGTCCACTTCAATGTGATATTTAACTGACTGGAAGACAAAGTGGTGAATCAGAGAAAGATTTGACAAAATTGAATATGCTCAACTTTCATGAGAGAGGAAAAGTTTTACCAGAAGAGATTTATAGAAACAGGTTGAAGAGGGAATATGCTAGATACACATAAAAACAGAATGAACCAAAGAATGAGATGGAACCAGAAAGTTAGAACCAATTGATAGAGTAAATTTGGAAACAAGCAGAACAAATGTCAGCTACCAAAGAATGCATCTAGTTTGAATCACACAATTTGAAGAGGGATTTAAGCCATAATAGCTGAGTTGAAACCACCAGCCAGAGTTCACAAAGAACAAGAAAGAGTGAGCTTATTCAGCAGTAAATTTTAGAGACTGAAAACACACTAGGACTAGATTTGATTGTACAGAAGTCAGAAACTTCCAACACTAGGCATAGTTTAGAAGACCGAGGCAGTAAACCTCAGAGATGACAGTTACATTAAGCAAATAAAAGTGACGTGTATAAGGCATATTTATTTGTATTTCATTTCAGAACAGCTTTACTTAAGAATGTACATTACATTATTATAACAGCAGCTATACAAACTTGTTGTTCTTAATATGTAGCAAAGTTAAAATTTTCTATATGTTTTTCTTAAGAAAAGATTGTATCTTTCTGAAAAGAAGTTCCAAATTTAATTTCAAAAGAACAATGTAGATAACCAAGATCAAACTATAATGACAGTTCTGTGAGTTGTGTTCATATGTGTGTAGTCAACTACCATTCTGCCTCAAATTTTTTATAAACTCAGTTCTCACAAGCTTGTGTATTTCTGGTAACTTTATAATAATAGAGAATGTAAATGAAGCAAAAACTAGTACACTAGAAGTTCTACCACATCCAGGATAGAATGGATGAATATGTTAACACTGTCAATTTTATAACTTTCTATATCATAATTAGATAACGACATTCATGCCCATGTTTTACTGAACCCAGAATGACACAAGGCTTAAAATAATAAGAAACAAATATCAAAAATCTAAAACTAAGTATAACTTCAAATATGATCAAGAATTAATAATAATAACTCTCAAAAATTTTGTAGTAAACACATTTTAAATGTTTATCAAATGAACTTTCCAGTGTATTATAAGCAGATTTTATAAAATTACATTTAAAAATATTTGTCAGTTATCTTAAGTTCTTGTCATTCTTAAGTTCATTCAGAGGACATATTTAATAAACTACACTATCAATATTTTATTCTTGATCAGAAGCTTGTGAATTTTAGAAAATTTTCCTTTTACTTACACTGAAAGTAACTGCAGTCATATATTTGTCTCTATTTTAATCTTTTCAGATAAATGTAACATTTTAAATACATTTTATTTTCTGTTTAGAACTGAATTTTTGCAAATAACAGGTACACATTTCCATATCATGTGAAGTGCATATTTCCAAGATTTGTTTTTATCACCTTTTAAAGTGAATAACTGTGTTAGTGGCCTCCTGTTATGTGGAAGGAAAGGAGGTGTGTAAACAAGACCAGGACTGATATCAGGTGAAAGAAAATGTGAAAGAGGTCATTCAGATAGAGAAACATGACCTAATGCTTACAACTATATGGAATTACCTTAGTCTAGATTAGGCAGGCTTATTACTGAAGGAATATTACAAAGTATGAAATGTTAGAAAGCAATTTAACATAGTTCAGCATTTTATATTAGCAAGCATTTAAAACATTTTTAAATCACTTCACTTAAACAACTGATTTTTCTGAAACATAGTCGAAACTTCTCTAGTACAGAAATGGCATTCTTTTTTCTTGTCATTGTTGAACGTTTGTATGATATCCACAGCACAATTCAATTCAGGTGACTTTGCTGATACCTTGCCAAATAATGACAATATATTTTGGCAGGCTCCATTACACTGTGTATTACAAAGAAACAAAATTAGGTTACTTAAATGTCCGAGAAAGAACGCAGGACTATATAAATAACAAGTAGAGAAGGCTGAAAGCCAACAGGACATAACTGGAGGAAAGAGAAATGACATTCACATAATACCATATGCACATTTTACCCTTTAGGACCAGAGCATTGGTAGAAATTATCAATGGTGTATCTGTTTAGATAAACAATGGAACAAAAATAAATCAATATTCTACAATTTCCTTTCAGATGTATGAGAAGATTATTAATTAAATAATTATTTTTATTTTGGCCTTAATATATATAAAGTTATTTTCAATAATCTCCATTTAAATATTATATCAAAATTTACCAAATATTTTCCTCGGCCTCTTAAAAATTCTATAATGTGCAAGTTGGGGAATGAGTTCAGTTAATAAATTAATTACTAAAGAAATAAATGGACCAGTGTTTGGATATCTGTATAATATAAAATGTGTTACACATAATGCTATGTACCTTAATTTTAGGAAAGAAGAGACAAGTATATTCTTATCACTTGTCAGTCATCCAGTATATGTGAATCAATGAGCTTCAGTTTAGGACTGACCAACATCTCAAAACACAATTTGAACTTCAAATTACTTATCTCTAAAGACATGATATATACCACATCTCGTACAACTGCAAGGCATATTTCACTGAGGAAGAGGCACAAAGACTTATTCATGGCCTTGGGCTTTCAGAAGCCTATTTCTGTTTCCTGGGGGCTCTGCCAAAGTCTGACAAATACAGAGGCGGATGCTTGCAGTCAACCATTGGGCTATGAATGGGGTCCCCAATGGATGGGTTAGAGAAAGGACTAAAGGAACTGAAGGAGTATGCAACCCCACAGGAAGCATGACAATATCAACCAATCAGACTCCTCAAAGCTCCCAGGGACTAAACCACCAACCAAAGAGTAGACATGGAGAGACCCATGGCCCCAGCAGCATATGTAGCAGAGGATGCCCTTGTTGGACATCAATGGGAGAAGAGGCCCCTGCTCCTTTGAAGGCTCGATGCCCCAATGTAGGCGAATGCCAGGGTGGGGAGTTGGGAGTGTGTAGGGCAGTGGGGGAGCACCCTCATGGAAGCAGGGGGAGGGAGAATTTGATAGGAGGGGAAACCAGGAAATGGGATAACATTCGAAATGGAATTAAAGAAAATGCCCAATAAAAAAAGAAACTTATTTCTCAAATGTGTATTCTCATAAGGCTTCTGATATAGATTACTCACATCCCAGTTCCTCTATAAAAGATTGGAAGCTCTTTCAGTTAAATGTACTTTCTTCTTTCAAATGTTTTCTCTAAATATTTTGACATCATAAAGTACTAAAATTGTTTGGGCTTTAGTATGTGATTCTATCCATCCCAAGGGGATTTATTGTAACATTGTTAGAATGTTTGTCTGATTATCATCATTATTGAGGTTGCTCAACATTGCACAAAATTCTATTACCTAACTACACATTATATTATTTAGTGCATATTAATTATAATATAGAAACACATACAGTAGCCCTAAGTAAACAGCATTCATGGTGGATCATAGAGTAGAACAATGTGAAAACTTACCTGGTTTGATCATTTAAGGTTGTTTGATATTTTCTGATATTAAAGATTATTTCTTTTAATTTTGTATATTATTATTTCCTTTGGTTCTGACCATCAAAAGGTTTATCCAATATCCACAATTATAATATCCAACCTTTTTCCCCCCCAAAAATCTCATTTGACAGACATGTGTTTGTAGCAATTTGCTCACAATACATGGAAATGTGTCAACAGTACATTGTTCCATTTACATTGTTTTCATCACAGAACAATTAAGGCATCTGCAGGTGAAGCTGTTCTAATAGTGGTTACTTAATTTGCAGAGTTAGCAATATATTTTGAAGATATGGCCTAGATAAATATGTGTGTTATCAACTAATCATCATGAAGAAAACAGATCAATTAGCTTGTAATTTGCACAGGTAATAAAGGTCTGGAAATAATTCTGAAATGCTTCACATATCTGGTAATTTTATGTCTAGATCCCACTACAGAACCAAAAAAAAAAAGAATACAGATAAGTATTGTCAATTATAAACACATACTTCCAGTACATTATTAAATTACAGTGAAGTCAAGGAGTGAAAATAATAGAATAATCAGCTTTATTTTCATAGTGAAAAGTCTGGCCTTTGATGTTATTTCTATGTGTACATAGTTATGACACCATGATATGTAAAGACGACAATGAAGAGCAGGAAGGAGATAATTTGGCATGTTATATAGCACTGGTTATTATAGGTGATAAATATTGTTAAGGAAAAAAATACAGATGTTTTTGCAATGATATTAAATTAACCAGGCTAATTATACATAATTTGTCTTCAAGCAAGCTCCAATAATTTAAATGCATCCTAAAACAAAGCGCATACACACAAGGCTGCTGGAGAACTATATGTAAAATGATTTTTCAGCTCAAATTCACTTTATTATTAGTGAAAAATGTTGATAACAGTTTCTGTTTCATACCAACTATGGATCCAAGGTTGCAAAGTGTTAAAAACACATCAGCTCCTCTACATACAGAAGGGTTATTGTCTTCAGTAGCCATTCTATTCTCTCTTGTGACATTAGAAAATATGATATTGACGTCTTAGTCATTGTTCTGTTACTATGAAGAGACACCTTTAACAAGCCAACTTTCATAAAAGAAATCATTTAATTGAAACCTTAATCTATGACCACCAGGGTGAGAAGGAGGCAAGCATGGCACTAGAGCAATAACCGAACGTATTACTTCCTGATCCACAGGCAACAGTAAAGACATAAAATGAGAGAGAGAGGGAGAGAGAGAGAGAGAGAGAGAGAGAGAGAGAGAGAGAGAGAGACTATACCTTGCATTAAATATTGAAATGTCTAAGTCTCTTCCTAGTGACACACCTCCTCAACAAGACCACACCTTTTAATCCTTCCCAAACATTTCTCTGTGGTGACTAAACATTACAATATATGGCCCCATGAGATTCATTATCATTCAAATGACCACTAATAAGTAGGGATACATTCTTGACTCACTGCTTTCCATACTAAGAGCAAAAATATTGAGTAGAACTATTTGGATATTCCCAATCTCTGAAAATTCATCATTTATCCCTTGATAAAATGTGAGATTGTTTTCTTTTATGTTATTAATATTATACTTATCTAATTTGATAAATTTTGATGGAGGCTTGGTAACAGATTTTAAAAATAATTCACCTCATTTTTTCTTTTTCTGTTATTTCATACCTTCATAACTTTGTGCTTCTATCCTCCAGAAAAACATAGCTTAGTGTCCACTCAAATACAGCACTGAAGAAGACAGGAAGGGGAGGAAGAACACTCCAATGCTCTAAGATGATTCATGACTCATTCTTACCATACATTTCATGATTTCATAATTCTTTAGAACCACTTTAAAATAAGTCTCTTACTTCAACCCATGGGTAAATATTTATTATGGATAATTGGCCATCATTGGATATTAAGTTTTGTTTTTTTTAAACAAAACACCAGTAGAAGTTTAGTTACAATGTAATAAATGAAGCCACAACTTAATCGTTTATTAACACGTTGATATTGCTGTCAAACTTTACATGTGGCATTGACATAGGAATCAACTAATCCTAATGCTAAGACAAATTATTTTCATTAATGTAAAAATTATTTGGAATAAAAATGAAGTCAAAATAACTTGTAGCATTTAAAATCCTATCTTGTAAGTGTTCTGATAATGGTCAATGCCAACTCTAATTATCATCTTAATCACTAAGTCAGAACACATACAAGTTTCTTAGAACTTCTATAACAAATTATATGAAGCAATGCATATGCCAAATGCTTATTATCTTAATCTACATAATCTGGAAGCAATACTTTCAATAGAGATGTCAGCAGTATGTGTTCTTTCTGAGTGAGTGCCATGAAAGGTTTTAAACCTTTTCATCTGAGTTATGACTGATGTCCCTCATTCCATTCCCATCTTACTATTTACCACAGGCCCTGTACACTTTTTGTTTATTGTTTCCTATAAAGAAAGTATTGTATCATGCCTCCTTAATATTGTTACAATAATATACTAAACATTATTTAGAAGTTTCTAAGATTTTATTTTTTTAGGTTCTCCATTCCAAAGCAGTGGTTTTACTCTGAAATATTACTTTGGAGAAAAATTTAAATCTGAGATTTATTGTGAGACAGTATATCAGCTTGGCCTTAAATTGGGTTTCCATAGTTATTACATGCAAGGGAAATGCAGAAGAGAAAATTTGAAGCATTACAAATAACTACTGAGTTCAGAATGCTATGAATACCATTGCTTTGTATTTATTTCATAGTTTTAAATTTTAATTTCTTTAGGAAAAATGGTTTGTAGAATATTTTCAATAAGGAAGCTGAGGAGGGTGTTTACATCAGATAATTAAAACCTTGCCTAGATGTAAATTCACTAGACTAAAAGGAAAAATATGTTCTGATTGCCTTTTCAGCTTGAAAATGGCAAAGCATCAGTTAGTATAATCGAAATAAAAAGTCTCAGAAAGCAGAAAAAGAAGATGAAAATAATCAATCTGAGCACATCAAAGGCCTGAGCCTTGAGGTAGCCCTGTGTTATTATACCCAATAGTAACTCAGAAGTAGTTCAACGATTGGCCTACGAAAAGCAGAACTCATCTGAAAATTCAATTTTTTTTAAAAATAAGATGATAATATTTGAATTTCCACAAGTTTCACTTTATTTTTAGAAGCTCATTATTTCTAATGATATCAAGTTAAATTGAGCAAAAAATGAATGTCACGATGACTATTAAGTTCTTAATCTGTAATGTGTGTTTTTAAAATAATGAACCATATTTTCCAACTGTGTAAATACACCACAGGGACTGAGCAACACAGTTAGTTGTTGGTACAAAATCGTTCAGGTCACTTGGAAACCACTTAGGAAATTAGCCATCATTAAGGTAAATGATACTCTTGTGTTTAACGTAAAGGTCAAAATACCTTTCAAAATCTGTTAGCTTCTAAGTGGGCTTGTTCAAATATAATCATGTTAGTTACACTGCAGTTGACTAGATATTTGTATGTATTTTCATATTTTCTGTGATGTGGAAATTTAGAGACGATTTCTGTTGTATATGAAGGGATGTTATTTTTTTAATTATGATAAGTAATTTACCTTTACTTTGTAAGAATAAATCAATCATCAATAACAAATATGGAAGGATGTTCCAGGAAGACAATTAGAGACACAATTTCCTGGCTCTGGCTACATGTAGCAGCAGACAAAACTAAGAATTCTTCAGACTGAATTATTCCTAGTTGCACATCTTAACCCAGCAGATCAAAATGACTTCAAAAGTTTTAACAATAGAATATAATACACGACCCTGAATTCCATACTGTATTTGATAACTTTAACTAATGAAAGTTAAACAAATTAAAAATAAAGGTTTTAGGGTGGCAAGATAGCACACAGGGCAGAGACATTTGCTTCCCTGTGTCCAGTCCTGAAAATGTAGTTCAATCCCTGCTGTACATAATGTAAGACAGACCTTGCTCCCTCAAATTGTCCTCTGACTTGCACATGTGTCATACACACACACACACACACACACACACACACACACACAAAAATAAATATTTTAATACCATGTTTATAGACTCTAAGAACTTAGTTTTCAAGTCTTCAAGTCCAATTTATTGAAGTGTGTGTGTGTGTGTGTGTGTGTGTGTGTGTGTGTGTGTGTGTGCAGCTCTGGGCTCTGGTAGCTATAGAGATTAAGCACAACAAAAATAGCTACAGAAAAATAAAATGTATGTACAAGACTATGATGAATCAATGGAAGAAATCTAAAGAGTTGTGAAGGATGTTGATATATATATATGTATATATATATATATATATATATATATATATATATATATATATCTTCTGATGTCCATGAATTTATTGAAACAGAATGAAAAAATGAAAATGTGTTACCAATAGGAGTGAAGTTAATGTTGAGTGAGTTTTGCTAATTTGATAACAGCAACATCATTAATATCAATTTTGGAGCATTTTTTTCACCTGTTATTAAAGGACGTTCACATTTTACATCTACTGCATCTCGTTATGCTGCATTAAGAGCTCCAGTGACATTCCAGATTTCCTAGTATACTGGACACTGTACTGTGATTGATGACAGATGAAAAGTTCCTAGAATGTTAAATCATCTGTAAGAAACTGACAAAATGAATGAATAGAACTCAGTCACCTAACATATGAGACTACTACACTGTCTAGCATGTAGTAAACAATTTCACTCGCAAACGCAAGAATTAATTGCATGAAATGAAATATTTAAGCAAACAAATTGGTAAAATATTACATTTAAAACACCTGCATTCATAAAAGTTAGGTAAGAACAGGCTTTCTTACAAGGTTCTCGGACTTTATTTAATCATTGAAGTAAAAGCTATGCTGCAAAATGTTGAATTAATATATGTAGTCGACTTAGTTCATAGACTTAAATTTCATAACAGACAAGACTTAATGCAAATTACTTTTCACATTCTGTCTGGTAATGTTCAGCATACTATGATCATTTATATATTTATAACTGCTGATATCACAGATAAAATTGTAAAATCTCATAATGAATCAATACAAATAATACATCAACATTAAATCCTCAAATAATTTTAAATTTCTCATTTGAAAACAAAAAGTAAAAATAAATCAGGAATGAGAAACAAAAGAGAAAAATTTGAATTGGCAAATAAAAACATGTTTCATTTTAAGGGGTGATTGTCACGTGCATATATATTATGTACAATATAGTGATATGACATTTTCTACAATGCTTATGATTATAATCAGGGTAACTAACATTCTCTTCTCTGTATACATTATTATTTTTCCTTGCTTTTCTACTTCTTTCTTTATGTTGTCCATATGTTATGGAACAGGTAGTTGTAACATATAATTTCCTCACTGACCTGCAGAATAAAAAAAAAAATTGCTTTTCTGCTTCCCAATTGCTTTTGGGTACCATTTATGTGTCCCTTCTCTTCCCATCCTCTTATATATTCTTTAGCCATTTTGCTAGGGCGGGGATCTGAATAACAAGCTTAGCTCCTTTTATATTAATGCATACCTTAATCAGAATACTCAGTATAATAGCATACGGTCAGAAATCACCAAAATCATTCCAAGAATATCTTATTTATGAGAGAGTAAATTCAAGCATAATGGAGATATGGAGAAACTGGTAGTAAAACAATGAGAAGTAAAATGGTTAATCTTAATTTCAAAACCAAAAGCATCCATAAACACATTAGATACATGTGTTTGTTAAGCAAAATAAACTTCTGCAGAAATGGACATTGAATGAGCAAGCACCCCTAAGACAAGTTCCTGATTATGGAGGCATGAAAAAAATCACAATTACCATGAATTCAACACAGTTATAGTCAAAAGAAGTTGGCAAATTCACAATTATAATAGAGGATATTAACATTCCTCACAATAATTGATAAATGATTAGTCAAACATCCAGCAGGCATACAGTGGCACTGAATAGTACAATTAAATACAACAATCTCGTTTTATTTACCTAAACTTTAGCTAGAGAGAAAAACATTGCTAATCATTTATGCACCGATGGGAAATATGAATAAACTTGATATACAAACTTACATAACTGTTTTTGCCTTGTTTTGTTTTTTATAATTACAATAAATGGAGTTTGCTGTCCTATCTTGGACTCCATTGGAAAGCAGAAGCTGTGGATCTGTGTTATTCCGTGGCCATGAGTCTTTAACAAACAGAAAAAGAACTTCAGAAAGCCAAGACACAGTTGGCACCATGGGCACTTCACAAAGCACACCAAACTCATTGGAGAAATGGTTCAGGGGGTAGGCAAGCTGCTTACACTTTCCAAGGACAAACACACCCTCAAGTTCATCATAAAAAGTGTGTGTACACACACTCATGTCACGAGAAGCTGAGCGATGTGATGGTAGCCATGAGCAACTCCTCAGCCTAGGAAAATTGATTCCCCTAACCTGTACCCCAGCCCATAAACCTTTATGTGAATGATGTTGAAATGAATACAAGAAAGATAAAAAAATCTAACTGAACACTATAAGATTTGTAAACTGTACCTAAATAATCTAAAATCAAATGGGGGAAAAATCTATGCACAAATAATGAAAATAAAGCTTTAATTAGTTGAAATAATTAATTAAATATAAAAGGGGATATAATAGCATTCAATACTGATATTAGATAACAATGCAGGTTATGAATTTGAGTAAAGAGAACAGTAAAAACGCCATGCAAGTGAGTGAAGTCATAAACATCACAACAGAAATAAGTGACCAAAAAAACAAAAAACAAAACAAAACAAAATAAAACAAGTAATTTCAGAAAAGCAAATCTGCCTGGGACAGTTAGCAGTGCTTACACAAATCACCAAATCCCTTTAATTCAACTCCACCACACATTCCCAAAACATAGCACAGTTTCCTTGACACTGAGAACCTATCATTTGTAATGTGCAAATAAAAACAGTGTTTCATACGCATGGGTGAAGGAAAGGAGAATACTGAGATACATAATCCTTTGTAGACAAAATAATGGAAATTACTGACTGGAGCCTTGGGTGAGTGAGGTGCTAAACAGTACTCAGTGCCCTGTTCCGCACTCATACTGCGCAGGATAAATGAGCAGCAGCCACAGTCTGAGCACACTGGGCACAGTTAGTGCCTGTGCCTCAGGCTGTCATGCGCACACTTTTGCCTCTATTATAATTTTACGAGGTGATTGAATGTTAAGTGCACTGGCACTTGGGAAGGAAATAAGGCTGAATCGCAAGCAATAGGACTCCAAAGCTTAATATGTAGATTTACAATTAATGGCCAACAGTTAAAATCATTACCCTCTTCACTTGTTTTAGTGTCATAATCCTTAACGCTTTATTTGAAGGCATTTCTTAATTTAGTACTGTAACGGAACATCTTGTTTTAGCAGTTAGAGCGGCATTATTTACGGGCATTTATTAGCAATATGGAACAAATAAATTTTATGGATGTATTTTGTTGGTGATTAAATAAAATAGAAAATGCAAAGTATATAATTTTATATACCCAATGTATCTTTTCTCAATTTGGGTTTCATGTTCAAAATTATACTATTAAAAGAAAATGGACATAATTAACCATATATGGGAAATTAATGTATAGTTATAATAGAGATAACAGCTTTTATAGAGTGAGATGATTATTTTTATAACCCAATTAAAATTTCAGAGTTAGTGTTCCTTCATTACTGAGATTGGATTTTCTTTAATCAGAAGCTTCATATATTTTGCTTCTTCAAAGTTTGTGTGTGTGAAATGTATTTTTGGAAAATGAAGACAACACATATACAGCAGAGGGCTGCTGAGTCTGGGTTCAGTCAAAGAAGATGCACCTAACCCTCAAGAGACTGGGGGAACCAGGGAGTTTAGAGGTCAGGTGAGGTGACTGGTGGATGGTAACAACATCCTTGTGGAGACATGGGGATTGGGGAGAAGGTATGGGATGTGGAACAGTTGGAGGGTGGGGGGGATAAAATCTGGAGTGTAAAAATAAAGACATGAATAAATAAATAAATAAGACAAAAAAGAAAATGAAGACAAAATCACAAATGAAGCTAATATGGCATAATAAGATAAAATTTGGCATTTGTCCTCCTTTACTTTAACCCTATAAGGTGTAATATTTTTTCTGATCACTGTGAGCAAGTAAATAACAATTCTAGGTAAGAGCACTCATCCTGCTGTGACTTTCAAAACTATATATATATATATATATATATATATATATATATGTTTTTTCAACCTAGCAAGAAACTTAACACTTATTCTGAAGACTTAACCTTTCATGATGAGAATTTAGTTATCCAATTTAGCCAATCTATAATTCTGTTTCTCACTCATAAAATACATAGATTTATCAAAAAATGCTCTCTTTTGTTCCAATTTGGGAGCTAAGTTAACTGTTTTTCTATGAAAATAAGGAATAATAATCCATATAAAACATTGATAAAATGTTTATTTTGGGCAGTTCAGAACTTGAACTTGATAAAAATTAATGTGCTCCCAGATGTAATACATGGACAACTATGTCATAGTGTGTCAGATATAATAAAAAGTATAATGTTGAATTGGAACAGATATAAAACTAGACATGTAAAATACTTAGAAATTTTTGTTTTGTTAATATTGTTTCTCACTCATACAATGAGTAGTTATTTTAAATTATCTTTTGTTGTTCTAATTTTGGAACTAAGTTAATTAACTGTATTTTTATTTAAAAAGTTCTAATGACACATTTAAAATATTAATAAAATATTTAAGCAACTCAAAGTTCTTGATTTGTACTAAAAATAATGTATCCTCAGTTCTAACACATAGGCAATTATATCATGTTGTGTCACATAATATAAAAGTATTGATTATTATTAAATAAAAAATTATGAAATGAATCAGATATAAAAATAAACACGTAAAATTCTTAGAAATATTTTTCTCTTAGCTCATTACTGTTATAAGAAATATGCCTCAAATCACAAAATTTTTAGGAAGCTGAAATGCATTTGTTCAGAGCACTGGAAAAATCTAAGATTCCATCAGAGCACCTTGTTGGGTCCTTCGTGTTGTGTTCTTCTGTGGTGGGAGTAACAAAACACACCTCACACTGCCCTTGTGAGGCTCTTAAAAGAGATGTTAATCTCATAATGAGGGAATCAGAAGGCCTCTCAGTCCAGTCATTGTGCCAGTTCTCCTCCAATTAGCACTTTATTTGCATCAAATTTTAATATATCAGTTTGGTAGGAAACACATGTTATTATAGAATATGTGAAAGACATGGCTGTTTAATTCAATTTGGGATTAGATATTTCTAAATTTGAGACAAAAGCCAAACATACCATTTTTTACAAACTTCTAATGAGTCATCTTTTCAATGTCTTCAAACACAATAACATGATTAAAACAGTTTCTGCATAGGTGTATTACTGATATAGCCACAACCCTTCATCTGTACATTTACAAGAATCATCTGAATACTAAAGAATCTCCCATTAAAGGTTGAAATTTTTGTTTTCTTCTCTTAAAAGATGTTAGCCTTGAAATTTGCTGTGGTAGTATGCGGGTTTTGTAGTATCATTTGTAGCTCTGTACTTATCTGTAAACAGCAGGGGAAAGACACATCATGTAGGTCCGCTTAGCTCACTCACAGTTGACCTCAGTCATGTGACAAATTACTAAGTCCTAAAAATGGACAGGATGTATTCAACTTTAAAGTCTGCGTGCCACAATAGTGACCTAAACAAAGAATATCAAGGGACATTTGGCTTTGAGCAATAAAATTTCAAGCTAACTAAATATCAATATATAATATTATAATATATACTAATATGATACATGATACATGATACATGATACATGATACATGATACATGAAACATGATATATGATATATGATATATGATATATGATATATGATAATAGCTAACTAAAATCAATTTCAATTAACTTTAGGAAATGTATATTTTACTTAAAGTACATCAAAGTTACTCTAAATTAATGTAAGGTTTTATCTAAAATGTTTTGGAGATATAAAAAGACATATAATGTTGAAAAGTATGGTTAAATACATTTCCTGATATTTTATCAATTTTAAAATATCAGGATATTTTATCAATACATTGATATTTTATAAAATTTAAAGAGTTTTTGACTAAATTCTTCAATAAAATTTGAACTCATTCTCAAAACATAGGATGTTTGTAAAATAATCCTCTATTTTTCATTGTATACTTTGCTTGTATATTTAATAATTAGAGTACCTTAATCACATTGTAAGTTATTTGTTTATTTGTGAAAGCTAAATTATATTTAGAGTATCACTGTGATTTTGTGACTTCTTTTTATAGATACAAAGCATAGAATCTCCATAAAAGTTGCAGTTGTTCTATTGCTTGTGCTGCTCCTAAGTAAAGCTTTTTTAAATTGTGAAATTGTTTTTTCAAGTTGTTTTTTCCCTCTCAGGACCTTGATATTTCTTCTTCTCTTTCTGAATGATGGCTATTGATAAAATTGCTTGTTGATATCAGACAATAAATTACTTAATTATAAAATAATGGTTATACCTATGTTAAATTAACTTTTATCCTATAGATAATAATAATTTATTTTATGGATCTGCTCATAAATCCATATACTAAGACCTAAAATTATGGCTCTGTAGCTAAGAGTGCTTACTGCTCTTAAGGAAGACCATGGTTCAGTTCCCACTGCTAATATTCATGGGCTTATAACCACCTCTAAAATCATTTCCGTGGAAACCAATATTCTCTTCTATTCTCCACTAAATCCAGCATTAGAATAGTGTACACCATACAAGACAAACATACAACATAATTGAATAAATTCACTGAAATGCAATCCATAAGTTTAATATTTATTAAATATTAGTTGTAACATTTATCATAGCAAATTTATTTTAAGATAGAGCTATAAATATTAACACATTCTCATTTAATTTTGACCAATAATTGAATGAGCTCACATGTAGTAAAACCTTTTGTTCTTAAAGAGTAAATCATAATGTTAGTTGCATTATCAATGAATTCAGAGATTTTTTTTCTAATTTTCTTTGTGAGAATACTTATTTTATGAGTGATCAACTTTGGACCAACACAATGTTGTAAAGACTGTTGAAAGCAAAGTGGTAGGAATGTATACTTTCCTTTGAAGAAGCCCTTGTCTAAATATCACAGTATCATGGTAAGATAAACACTCTGACACACTAAAATCATATTACAGAGAAAGCCATTGCTGGCAGTACATAAAACAATACTTCATTTTTCTTCTTTTATCTTCTCAAATATACCCTTAAATAGGCAGTTCTCACTCCCAAACTTTATAATATCTTATATAAAATATATTCTCAGAAAATAAGAATGAGAAACTGTAAAATACCAAGGGATAGGAAACATATATCTTCTATTTGGCACTGCTCTTCTCTGATTGAAATTCAGCCCTCTCTGGAGGCTCTTAAGGAATGCATTCATTTTTGCTGACATTTTATCACAGCAATAAAGTGAGATGGGTCTCTACACTCAAAAGGACACTAAAATCAGTCAGCATATTTACTATGGCAAACAACTGCTTGCAAAATACACACACACACACACACACACACACACACACACACGCACACACACCGCACACACACACAGAGGCATGCATACACTCACACAAACATACACACACAACATCAGGAAATATGGTCATGTTTCCCACAACGTTTCTTTTATATTATATGTTATACCTTCAAGCATCTTATAGGATTAATAAAAAATAGACTTAATGATACTATTTTTCTTACAACATGTTACCATACTGTTTATGTATTTAACGAAAAGTTGAAAATAGTTTTCTTATGTTACTTGTGTTCTCTCTCTCTCTCTCTCTCTCTCTCTCTCTCTCTCTCTCTGTGTGTGTGTGTGTGTGTGTGTGTGTGTGTGTGTGTGTGTGTTTGTGTGTATACATGAGTATATGCAGGGATACATGTACCTATTGATGCCATTAGGCATAAGATACTTCAAAGAAGGGATTAAAAGTATGTGCAAGATATATGATTTTAAGTTGATTCTGAGATACAAACTCCAGATACCATGATTTAACTGAAGATAATGGCTCTGGAGTCAATTCTTCAACCTTACTTAATTATCAAATCATGTGTTAAAACTCAGCAGACAAATATATTTCAATTCAGTTTCTCCTGCTTACATAATCTTTTCTTCATTACTTAAGTGTTTTTATATCAGAATGTTAGTGGAATTAACCACATCATTGCCTCTCAGAATCAGTGGAAACAATTAACAATACTTTAAATTCTATATTATAACAACAGTCTATATTGGAAAACTATTGCTTTGAAATATAAATTTAAGGAAGAGTCGATTATGGAAACAGTTGAAATATTTATATAAATATTGTTATGTAGTTTTAGACATGGAAACGGTGAAACAAGACAATATTTTCTGCATTTTTATAATTCCTATTAGTATTCCATAGAAATTGAATATAAAAACAATCTGAAAATGAACATTAGTTATTAATCAAGAGCAATAGTATAGACCATGTTCTCCATAAGTTTTGTTGCACAGACTACTGTATTAAAAAAAGGACATTAGCATCACCTTCAGGTATATTTTTATGGAAACACAAGGCACCAAGTGGAATCATTTTTCTGAATGGAAGTCCCAACACTTTAAGTAAAATTACAAGTAGTTTACTACCATGATGCGATAATGAAGTATGACACTACAATTTGCAACAAGTATAAAAACATTCTAGAACACCTTTCATGAATTTTGTAAACTGGCTAGCTGTGGTAACTAACATAATTTCATTAGTATAAGCAGAAAACAACACTACTGTGTCTAGTGTAGTAAACATTGATCACCTGGATTCGATTTTCTCTGTGTTGAATGTGAACCAGTTAAAAAACGAGAGTCAGTTTTTATTAGGAACATGCAGAAACATTACAGGGGCTGAAAGTACTTTATCTCCTACCATTGTCGTACGCATGCATACACACACACACAAACAAACATATGAATATATATAGATTATATATATATATATGCTCATCCACAAGCTGCAATCAACTATAACTTGAATGAATTGATTATACTTTTCTAACCACAGACATACATACAACATTTAAAGATTTTAGTGGATACTTCCCAAAATATTTCCTGTCTACAATAAATGCGGGATCTGTACAAGTTCCCTCTCCTCTAACCCTCGAGAGAATTGAGGCCCCAGGGAGTACGGAGGTCTGGTGAAGTGTGTGGTAGGGACATTCTCCTGGAGACTGTGGGGCTGGTGGCGGGAGGAGGTATGGGATGAGGAACAGTCAGAGGGCAGACCAGAAGGGGGATAAAAAATTCTGGAATAAATAATAAATAAATAAATAAATAAATAAATAAATAAATAAATAAATAAATAAATGCAGAAACAAGGATGGAACAGAGACCAAAAGATTTGCCAACTAATAATGGCATAGGAACTGAAGGGGATAGGAACTCCATGGGAAGATCAACAGATTCACCAGACCTGTACCTGTGGGCTCTCAGAAACTGAACCCCAACCGAAGAGCACACACAGGCTGTCCCTAGGCTTCCCTGCATATAAGTAGAAGATGTGCAGCTCGGTCCTCATTTGGGTCCTGAAGAGCTTGGGAGAGTGATATTCCTTAAACCTGTTGTCTGTATGTGGGATAGGTTTAAGCTGTGCTGCCTTGTCTGACCTGAGTGGGAGAAGATTCACCTAATCCTGAAGAGACATGATGTGTCATGGATGGGGAATACCCAGTGGGAAATCCACCTTCTCCCAAGGGAGGGGGAGAGGGGAGATGTAAAGACTGAAGGATGGGGTGGACAAGAGGGAAGCAGTGAGTGAGACATAAAGTGAATAATTAATAAAATAATAATCAAAACATCAAATGAACAAAACAAAGAAAAAATACTAAAAGCAGTAAGAGAAAAAAGATCAAATAGCATATAAAGGCAGACCTATAAGAATTATACCAGACTTCTCACCAGAGACTATAAAAGCCACAGGATCCTGGAGTGATATCATACAGACCTTAAGAGAACACAAATGCCAGCTCAGACTACTATACCCAGGAAAACTCTCTATCAGTATAGATGGAGAAACCAAGATATTCCATGACAAAACAAATTTACACAATATCTTCCTACAAATCCAGCCCTACAAAGGATAACAGATGGAAAACACTAACACAAGGAGAGAAACTACAACATAGGCAGCAAGAAAGTAATCTTCTACAACCCCAAAAGAAGATAGCTAGACAAACATAATTATACCTCTAATAACTAAAATAACAGGACCAATCACTTTTCTTTAATATCTTTTAACATCAATGGACTCAATTACAAAAAAACAAACAACAACAACAACAACAACAAAAAAAAAACCCATAGACTAACAGACTGGATACTTAAACGGGACCCAGAATTTTGCTGCATTCAGAAAACACACTTCAGTGGCAAAGACAGACACTACCTCAGAGTAAGGGCTGGAAAATAATTTTCCAAGCAAATGGTCTCAAGAAACAAGCTGGAGCAGACATTCTAATTTTGAATAAAATCAACTTTCAACCAAAAGTTATCAGAAAAGATAAGGAAGGACACTTCATACTCGTTAAAGAAAAAAAAATCTACCAAGATGAACTCTTGATTCTGTACATCTATGTACCAAATGCAAGGTCATCCACATTCAAAAAAAAAAAAACTTTACTAAAGCTCAAAGCACACATTGAACCTCACACCATAATAGTGGGAGACTTCAACACCCCACTCTCAGCAATGGACAGATCATGGAAACAGAAACTAAACAGAGACACAGTGGAATTACATGAAGTTATGAACCAAATGGATTTAATGGATATATATAGAACATTTCATCCTAAAACAAAAGAATATAACTTTATCTCAGCACTTCATGGTACCTTCTCCAAAATAGACCATATAATTGGTCACAAAGCAGGCCTCAACAGATACAAAACGATTGAAATAATCCTTTGCATCCTATCAGATTACCATGGACTAAGGATGGTCTTCAATAATGACAAAAACAATGGAAAACCCACATAAAGGTGGAAATTGAACAATGGTCTACTCAATGATGATTTGGTCAAGGAAGAAATAAAGAAAAAAATAAAGACTTTTTAGAATTTAATGAAAATAAAAGCTCATCATAACAAAACTTATGAGACACAATGAAAGCAGTGCTAAGGGGAAAACTCATAGCTCTAAGTATCTACAAAACAGAAGCTGGAGAAAGCATACACTAGCAACTTGACAACACACCTAAAAGCTCAAGAACAAAAAGAAGCAAATAAACCCAAGAGGAGTAGAAGGCAGGAAATAATCAAACTCATGGCTGAAATCAACCAAATAAAAACATAAAAAACTATACAAAGTATCAACAAAACCAGGAACAGGTTCTTTGAGAAAAGACAGACAAACCCTTAGACAAACTAACCAGAGGGTACAAAGACAGTATCCAAAGTAATAAAATCAGAAATGAAAAGAGAGACATAACAACAAAAACTGGGGAAATGCAAAAAATCGTCAGATCTTACTACAAAAGCTTATACTCAACAAAATTGGAAAATCTGGATGAAATGGACAATTTTCTAGACAGATACCAGACACCAAAGTTAAAACAGGAGCAGATAAACCATCTAAACAGTCCCATAATTCCTAAAGAAATAGCAGCATTCATTAAAAGTCTCTTCACCAAAAAAGCCCAGGACCAGATGGTTTTAGTGCATAATTCTATGAGATCTTCAAGGAAGACCTAATACTAATTCTCTTCAAACCATTCCACAAAATAGAAACAGAAGGAACACTACTAAATTTGTTCTATTAAGCCACAATCACACTCATACCTAAATGTCACAAAGATCCCCCAAAATAAAAAAAAAAAAAAAAACTTCAGACCAATTTCCCTTATGAATATTGATGCAAAATACTCAATAAAATTATTGCAAACCAAATCCAAGAACACATCAAAACAATCATCCATCATTACCAAGTAAGTTTATCCCAGGAATGCATGAATGGCTCAATATTCAGAAATCCATCAATGTAATCCACTATATGAACAAACTCAAAGAAAAAAAAAACACATGATCATCGCACTAGATGTTGAGAAATCATTTGACAAAATTCAACATACCTTTAAGATAAAAGTCTTGGAAAGAACAGGAATTCAAGGCCCCATACCTAAACATAGTAAAAGCAATATACAACAAACCAGTATCCAACATCAAACTAAATGGAGAGAAACTTGAAGCAATCCCACTAAATTCAATGACTATACAAGGCTGCCCACTCTCTCCCTACCTATTCAATATAGTACGGAATTCCTACCTATCACAATTAGACAACAAAAAGAAGTAAAAAGGATACAAATAGGAAAGGAAGAAGACAAAATATTACTATTTGCAGATGATATAATAGTATAGTATGTGACCCCAAAAGTTCCACCTTAAAACTTCTAAGCCTCATAAACAACTTCAGCAAAGTGACTGGTTATAAAATCAACTCAAAGAAATCAGTAGCCTTCCACTACTAGAAAGATAAACAGGCAGAGAAAGAAATTAGGGAGGTGACACCTTTCACAATAGTCACAAATAATATAAAATACCTTGCTGTGTATCTAACCAAGAAAGTGAAAGATCTATATGACAAGAACTATTAAGTCTCTGAAGAAAGAAATGCAAAAATATCTCAGACGATGAAAAGATCTCCCATGCTCCTGGATTGGCAGGATTAATATAGTAAAAATGCCCATCTTGTCAAAAGCAATCTACAGATTCAATTCAATCCCCATTAAAATCCCAACTCAATTCTTCACAGAGTTCGAAAGAGAAATTTTCAAATTCATTTGGAATAACAGAAAAACCAGGATAGCAAAAACTATTCTCAACAATAAAAGAACTTCTGGAGGAATCATCATCCCTAATCTCAAGCTGTACTGCAGAGCAATAGTGATAAAAACTGCATGGATTTGGTACAGAGACATGTAGAAAGATCAATGAAATAGAATTGAAGACCCAGAAATGAACCCACACAACTATGGACACTTGATCTTTGACAAAGGAGCTAAAACTGGCCAGTGTAAAAAGGACAGCATTTTCAACAAATGGTGCTGGTTCAACTGGAGGACAACATGTACAAGAATGCAAATCAATCCATTTTCATCTCCTTGTACAATGCTCAAATCCAAGTGGATAAAGGATCTTCACATAAAACCAGATATGCTGAAACTAATAGAAGAGGAGGTGGGGAAGAACCGTGAATACTCGGACACCTGAACAGAACACCAATGGCTTATGCTCTAAGATCAAGAATTGACAAATGGTACCTCATTAAATTGCAAAAATTCTGTAAGGCAAAGGATACTCTGGATAGGAAAAAATGATAACTAACAGACTGGAAAAAGATCTTTACCAATCCCAAATCTGATAGAGGACTAATAACCAACATATACAAAGAACTCAGGAAATTAGACTCTACCAAACCAAATAACCCTATTAAAAATGAGGTACAGAGCTAAACAAATTCTCAACTGAGGGAACTCGAATGGCCAAGAAGCACCTAAAGAAATGTTCAACATCCTTAGTCAATAAAGAAATGCAAATCAAAACAACCCTGAGATTCCGCCTTACATCAATCAGAATGGCTAATATCAAAAACTCAGGTGATAGTAGATGCTGGCGAGGATGTAGAGAAAGAGAATTGCATTCCTTCCTTGTTGGTAGGAATGCCAGATGGTGCAACCACTCTGGAAATCAGTCTGGCAATTCCTGAGGAAATTGGACATAGCATTACCTGAGGACCCACCTATACCAATCCTGGGCATATGCTCAGAAGATGCTCCAACATATAACAAGGACATATGCACTACTATGTTTATAGCAGCCTTATTTATAATAGCCAGAAACTGGAAAGAACCCAAATGTTTTTCAACAGAGAAATGGATACAAAAAATGTGTGTACATTTACACAATGGAGTATTATGCAGCTATGAAAAACAATGAATTCGAGAAATTCTTAGGTAAATGGATGGAACTAGAAAATGTCATCCTGGGTGAGGTAACTCAATTACAAAAGAACACACATGGTATTCACTCACTGATAATTGAATATTAGCCCAGAAGCTTGCAATACTCAAGTTTCAACTCACAGACCACATGAAGCTCATGAAGAAGAAAGACCAAGTGTGGGTGCTTCGGTCCTTCTTAGAAGGAATAACAAAATACTCAAGGGAGCAAATATGGAGACAAAATGTGGGACAGAAACTGAAGGAGGGGCTGTCTGGAGACCATTCCACCTGGGTATCCATTCCATGTGCAGTCACCAAAGCTAGATGATGATGTGGATGTCAGGAAGTACATGCTGACTGAAGCCTGAAATAGCTGTCTCCTTAGAAGTCTGACAGAGTCTGACATATTCAGAGGAGGATGCTCACAGCTAACCATTGAATTGACCAAGGGGTTCCCAATGGAGGAGTTAGAGAGAAGGAGATGAAGGAGCTAAAAGGGTCTGAGACCCCATGAGGAGAGCAGCAACACCAACTAACCAGAGCTCCCAGGGTCTAAACCACCAGTTGGGAGCACATAGGGAGAGACCCATGACTTCATCTGTACATTTAGGGGAGGATGACCTTGTTGGGCACAGGTGAGAGAAGAGATCCTTGGTCCTTTGAAGGCTGGACACCGAGTGTGGGGGAATTCGAGGGTGGGTAGGTGGTAGTGGGGGTTTGTGGATACATTCTCATAGAAACAGGAGGAGGGAGGATAGGATAGGGGGTTCCTGGGTGGGGGGAAATGGGGTAAGAGGATCACATCTGAAATGAAAAAAAAATCACTTAAAATAAATGTTTCTTTAAATAAAACAATAAAATAAAATAATAATTACAAAAATATCACCACATATTACCTATGATTTCCCCGTATTCAGCAACTGAATTGTATAGTGTCCTACAGCTAATCATCCTACTCAATACATTAACTCTACCAATCTCTGCATTCTCAGGCTTCTCTGGTATAATTAAGTTTCTTGATATTCATTCTCTGATTCACACAAATTTAATAGTAAATAGTTTGTAAATTATGTCTGTCTTATATATATTATGTATATATATTCTCCTTTATTGAGGCACTGCAATTGTTTCCAAAGTATTTGTCTACTTGCTTGTCTTTGCTCATACTCACACCACAACCATACAAACATCCACACACACATAAGCATATATATACACACACATAAAATATATATTAATAATAAAATAATTTCTGTTATTTATTAAGACCAGAATTATATTTAATTGTATATTATAATTAGTTCTTTTCCTTTACGAATAGTTAAGTACTCCCCTCCTCTGCAAAAAAATATACTAAATACCTTCTGTCAATAATAACTAGTTTTAGTTATTTAATTAATTTTAATTTATTTAATTTTTGAACCACTTTTTGTTCAAAATTTATTTAGGACACAGTCTGTCGGGAGCCTGTAATCAATGCTTCTGACTTTTGTTTATGTCCTTTCTTGTGAAAGAACATATGATGCAAGCTTTTTCCCTACAGCATTATTATAAATTATTTTATCATTTCAATCACTAGACAATTACTACGTGAATTCTAGACCCACAATTTTAAGGCATTCACATTCTTGGATTACTGCAATGTCACACAACCCCCCTCCCGCCAAAAAATAAATTCTGTCACTCACCATTAATTAATCCTGAAGACAATATTTTTTCCTCTCTATTAGTACACCAAAAACAGTTCTGCTTTCTTCTAGGGTTCTATGTCCCATTCTTAGATTTACAACCACAGAAATGAATTAGAAATACACCCTTTTATTTGTTTATCTTCTCTTTGCCCTTTGTTGCCTTAAGTATTAGTAACTTGAAGCTTTCAGATACTGAATACCTGATGAGTTTGACTCTCTTATGCATTTATGTATTATTAATTTATAGTAACAAGTCAATGAAGAATTTTAGTTTTTAGGTTTTTTTTTCTAAGAGTGTGTGTCAATACTATAAAAAAGTACAATCTTTATAATCTTGTTCTCACATAATAAAAACCTAGATTCAACTTATATATTAAACCAATCGAATCAAATTTTATTTTCTTCATCATGATTTTAATATCATAAATCACTTTAGAATACATAATTAAAAACTTGTTTTTCATCTTTGTAGAGTTCCTAGTGCTTTGTTGTTTTCCCTCTTATTTCTTTTTAAAACAGAAAAAATAGAAATTTACGGTTTTAAACTGACTTGTTTCTGAAAGCTCGTCATTACAATCTGTGTTGCCAATGGCTAGACGTTTTTGTTAGGATGATAATGGCCTTAGTCAAATAGAGGAATTCATACTTTAATGTCTTCAATGATAGCTAGTGGAAATGATGAGGTAGAATATATCTGGAAGAAGTAACTCACTAGTTAATGGGATTTGAAAGCATGTCACTCCTCCTAACATCTGGCTGTCTTTCCTTCTTCTTTAGGAACATATGATGTAAAACTTCTATTTTAATGGCCTTTCTCAGATGAAGTTCTGTCTTATCACAGTCCAGAAAATGTTGAGGCAGATAATTATGTATTAAAACTAAAACCAGTTATTAATCGGAATCAATCTTTCTTTGTGTTTAGTTTCCTTCTCCAGAGACTTTGCCACAGTTTAACCCAATATTGGAATTGCAGTAGTTTATTCAGGCAGCTCTCATATAGACAACTACATGTGTACACACACTCAAAGCTGAGAGGCTAAGTGTTAGCTCTTGTAAGTGTGAAAATGACTTTAATAGTACACAACTTACTCCATTCCAACAGTAGCTTTATTTATCTTGCATGCCTTGTCATTAATGACTAAGGTTACATAATATTTTTCATCTAACAATTTTGGGAACATTGCATTCTATGGTTCTATTATTGAAATACACTTATATTAAATTTTCAAAGTTCATTAGAGAAATAAATATTATTAATGAATTAGTATCACCTTAATGAGTTTCATAATCAAAATTTTACATTTATATATATTGATAATAATATAAACTTTATATTTTATCCACACAAAACTGCTGTTATGTTTTCTTACATCCATACACATCTGTACATATATAAATATAACATAAAATTACATACATATGTAATGTGCAATCAGGTAGTCAATTAACAGGATACCAAAATATTACACATTTTAAACCATCTTTTCTATGTATGTCCCAGATGAATCTTTTAAGATGATAATTTGTCAAACTTCTTTATGTATGACAAGACAATTCTATAGGAAACATGATAGAAATAAATGTGTCGCTATATATGGAATTTTATAGTTTCAGAAATGGAAGGCTATTAATTTCCTAGTTTTTCAAATCTGATGTTATCAATCTCAAACTTACTTTATTATTACCTTCTAAACATTAAAATGAGTGTCTTCTAGATAAACATTAAAGTGAACCTTTATACAAATTTGCTTAGTGTATACATACAGTTATCTGTCCACATCTTTAAGAAAGAAACAGTAAAACTTTTCTCTCTCTGTCTTATTTTTTTTCTCACGGAATTATGGGAAAAGCTTCAACAGCTAAGTAAACTGCAGCTAGAAATCTTGAATTATTGTACATTTCAGGGCTATATGCTCTATTCTTCAATCTTTGATTAATCATCAAATACAAATGAGTAAGTCTACTGAATCTTTGATTTTCCACTTTTTGGGAAAAAGTCATTCCATGTCTTTCAATATTCTTTAAAATGTCATATAATCTGTTTAAATATTTCATTAATTTAAATATAGAAAGTCATCTTAGTTAAGTTTCTAAAACTCTTGGAAACTATACTCATAATTATATTTTTATTGCATCATTTTCACTGCCTTATGATTGATAACAGTATATATAAATACTGTTTAGTAATAGTGACAACTGTTCAGCGTATAGACAAATGATTCCTTAACATTGGCAATGGTTTTCACATCTCCAATTATTGCATCACCAGTTCTTTAAGAAAAGAAGCTGATATGTTCTATAGAGTTTTGAAAAGAATATTCTTTAGAAATATAATTTGGAGAAAAGTTTGAGGGTTATATTGCCATTCAATACTTGTGTACACAGAGCCCATATTTAGATGAAAAAAGTTTATTTATTATAACGAAACCACCACATCTTCTGTGATTAAAAGACATCATTGTATTATTTTATTTTGAACAGTATTTCATAGTTTTATTTCCAAAGAATTTACTAAATTATTAATATATCTATTACTCATAAATAAGTTTTGGACGATTAATATTAGCATCATTAAATTGGATCTTATAAAATATTATTCTTTAAATTTATAAACCAGCTATGACTAAAAGTTTTCAACCTAATCATAGTAGCATATATCATTTTTTTTCTGTACTTTCTGCTTCTTTCATGAATAAAGCTGTGGAACTAATTATAAATAATTCCAATTGCTACAATAAAATCTCCAATGTTTTTTTTTTTTTTTTCAAGACAGGGTTTCTCTGTGTAGTCCTGGCTATCCTGGAACTCACTCTGTAGACCAGGCTGGCCTCGAACACAGAAATCTGCCTGCCTCTGTCTCCCAAGTGCTGGGATTAAAGGCGTGAGCCACCACTGCCAGGCAATGTCTCCAGTGTTATCAGCTGAATTTTAGCTTTGTTGGCATATCATGCTTGCCACTTAAATTATCAGTGAAATTTATAATTTCTCACTCCTAAAACTAAACTTATTGGGTGATAAGTGATAGTACAACAGAATGAGGTATTTGTCCTGTCAAGTAATGATTCTAAAATTCGGCAGTAGAAACTAGAACATAGTTATGACAAAATGTCAGCACCCACTTTCCTGCTGACATTTACGAGGGACTTACTTCACTTCTCTGACTGGAGTGCCGGGGACTGTATTCAATACAGCATATATAGAGATCAAGAACTTTAAGTTTAATGTTTTTGTTGGAGTATATTTTTCTTATGAAAAGAAAAGAAAGATGTATCACAAATGTTAATAAGGCTTAATAGTAATATACAACTTAATATTAAGGCCACTGAATATTATAGTTTTGAGTTTGTCTTTGTAATGTTCAGAAAGCAAATGAGGTTGATGCATTGGCTTATAGAAAAGCACAAGATGAAGCAAAGAATGATTAAGAGGAATAGTTTATCTTAGAAAGGAAAAAGTATCAAATGAAATAGTATATTATGATGTAAATGGACTTTGTGTTCACTAATAACCACAACGTTCTTTTTAAATGTCATTGGTATAAAATATTCAATACAAATCTCTAAACCTTTCAATTGTTTACTTGAGCTAAAGAAAATGATAATTAGAAAATGTTTGTCTTCATATTATGAACTAATTTGATTAACTCCTTCAAATTACACTCAATTTCAATTACACAATTTCTTTTACTGTTAATGGTGTAAATACATTTATGTAATACAGATGAAGTGTAAATACATTTATCCAGCTATAACAGACATTTTGCATACATCCTGCTGCCTTCAACAGGAACGATAAGGTATCGAAAGCTATGTGAGATTTTTTTGCCCACCATCTACTGAGAGAATAAAGAACATTTTCATCAGTCAGATGAACTCCCAGGTGAACTCTGCAGAGGGACTTCAATCACATCAATGTAGAACTGACTCTTCTTGGAAAGAAATAGAAAAGGCTCCGGATTGACAAATGGTGGGTAACAGAAAGGGAGTGACCACTGTCAAAACCATCTGCAATCATGTTCAGAACATGAGCAAGGGTGTTACACTGGGCTTCTGTTACAAGATGAGGTCTGTGTATGTTCACTTACATGTTGTTATTCAGGAGAATGGGTCTTTGGTTGACATTTGAAATTTCTTAGGTAAAAAACTGCATTATCAGGGTTCGGGTGAGGACAAGTCTTGCTTGTTCTGTCAATCCAGACAAGAAGGATGAATTAATCCTTGAAGGATATGATATTGCTATTGTTTCAAATTCAGGAGCTCTGACTCAGCAAGCCACAACAGTTAAAAAGAATATCAGAAAGTTTTTGGTTGGCATCTATGTGTCTGAGAACGGAACCATGCAGTAGGCTGAGAAATGAGACCTCAGTTTTCTAGATCCAGAAACAGGATTCTTATCACAAATACAAATTGGGCTCTTTGGAGGAAAATATGAGACCTATATATATTGAAAAAAGATATGTGAATATTTAAGTAAATCATGGGACATTCAAACAAGTGGGCTTTTCATATTATTCTAAAGATCAGCCCAATCCCAGCTGACACTATTTCATAAGCCCATGAAGACTCTCCACATTGTGAACTCTTGTGCCTTTGTTTCTGTAAAAAGGTGAATTTTTGTTACTGAAATCAGTGAGGGTTGTGGGGTTTCATTTAGCTTTTCTTGCTCTGTTTAAAGTACAGTAGTTTAGGTCAGAACAATTTTCTTTCCTATGACCTACTACCATTTAATTGGTAGTGCTGGTAACCAATTTCCTATTATAGCACAAAACCCATCACTCCCTGGGGAGTGTTAACTCTAAGTTAAATTAACCACTGTTAAAGCAATTACCATTTTAAACATTGAGATTCCTTTTCAGAACTTCCCATTATATTTGGATTAGAATGTAGCAGATTTGTGGGCCATTCTGTACGATGATTCCATATATTCAAAGGTTTAATTGACTAATTAATCCAGCAATTATGCCTTTTTAGGGTTACAGTATTGTTTTGAGGAGACCATGATATATGACAATTATTTAGTAGCTAGCTGATACACACATAGGATTTACTTTATTATAAATTCATCGACTCATTTCTTATTATGAATTATATATGAATCCTCTTATTTGACATTTTCTATCATTTATCCCAAGGTAATTTTAAGACTCTCAGTTTATTCATCCAAATATGTTTCACACAAACTTCATTTACATTGTTTTATTATCTTGCTTAACTTTTTGTTATGATCTGGTGCATTTAACATGATCATTCATGTCACATTCATAAAATATATTTGCTTGCTTGCCTGTTGTATATTTCTTAATCTATTACATGAACCAAATTTTACTAAAAAATACTACCTTGATGCTGTGAGGAAACTATTTAATGAAAGGGAAAGTAAAATATCAGTCTTGGGGAAAATTAAGGATAAAATCGATATTCATGATAAATAAGTGAACTGACAACAAAGGTGCTTGGAAACTTAGCTTGGTTGTAGAGAAAACTGCAAAGAACCAACACATAAAACAAGTGATTCTGATGTGCAAGTCAAATGTAAAAAAAGAAGAGGAGATAGATAGGTGATAGATAGATGATAGATAGGGAAGTAGGTAGAGAATATTAATAAATAATCAAATAATTCCTGCCTATTGCTATAGGATAGTTGAAATAAAAAAAAAAAAAAAACAAGGCCCAGATAGAATAAAGTCATCATATGACAGCTCTCCATTTGACAACACTGTGATTGTACACCTTCAAAAAAATAGATAATATTGCAAATGAATATAATACAGGAGAGATCCTCATTAGAGAAATAGCTCAAATGGACTCATTGATTAATTATACTGTAGATTCTGGAGTCTTGAATTTCAGGAATACATTAAACCAGAAATGGCATGCTTTTCTGAGGCATTAAGTCTTCTGAGGATGCATAAGTTTTCTCTATCTCAGCCATATAAATGTAAAAATAGATGTATTTGCATGTTCCCTTACCTTAGCCAAAAGTATAGCTCATGTTATATAAACTCATTAATTGTATATTTTCATTTGTCCTGTTTCTCCAAATTAACAACACAAATATTTATATAATATTCAGTACTACCATTTTTGGTGTTTTCACTCTCATTAATCATTTTATCATATATATTTATACAATATATATTATATATTATAATATGTTTATCTATGATATACTGCATACTCACAAATTTCTTTTTCAAATGTCACAAACCAGGCCTACAACATCTGCACTATAGTAAATATTATGTTTGAGGTTCCCATGATAGATTATAAAGCTTTAACAACCATAAGCTTTCCTAGCCCAATGCTCGAATGTTTTGCAAAAGTTCCTAGAAATATGTGTCTAAGTTACTTACGATAATCGTCCACAGACCTGGTACTAATTTCATTTTTACATATGTCTCCCATCACTGTGATAAAAAGTCTTGTGTAGTAAAGGATATATTTCAGCTTTCTTGTCTAAATCATATTTCATCAGAAAGGGAATTCTTAAATGCTCTTAGCAAACGACCAAAGTACTGAAAGAAATCTAAGAGGCCTGCTGCTGTGACTTGTTGGACAGGAGAACAAATGCTAACAAAATACATTGCAGGTCCAGATATAGCCATAGAAAGTCATTTCAAATGTGATGCGATTCTTGTAGGAAAAGGTAACAGAAATGTTTTCCCTTAAATAACAGATAAGAGTTTATCTGCTTTACTTGCTTCCTATAATTTTGATAAAAATTATGACCAAAAGCAACTGTGGTGTAGTGGTGTAGCTTCTCAGACATTTCTAAAAGACAAAATGTGTCCAGCATATTCTCTGTTCTTCTGGTTCTAACAATTGTTTTACACCTCTTTAGGTATGATCCCTGAACCTTAGGTGTAGAAGTGGAGTTGGAGGCACATCAGTTTGTTCTGAGCATCCGAAAGTCACTTGCTCTCTGATTTTGTTTCAAATAAGTGTCATCAACATGTTTCTCTAGACAATATTTTAATTTTAAAAAATATTAAGTGCTATAGTACCACAAAATCTGCCATTAGATTGCCATTAGTTGTTGCTAAGGAAGAAAGAAAAAGAAAAATAGAGAAAGAGAGAGAAAAAGAAAGAAAGAAAGAAAAGAAAGAAAGAAAGAAAGAAAAACAGAGAAAACACAGACTAGAATGTAATGAGTAAAAGGAACTGAATTTAAGAATACTAGGGAGTGAATGTAGGGAGAGTGCATATGTTCAGAATATGTTGTAAGAAATTCTTTAAAAATTAATAAAAATATTTAAAAATCATCTATATATAGTATTTTAACAGTATTATATATATAAAATACTGTTATAGACATATTTAAATTTATATATATATACATATATATATTTAAATTATATATTTATTAAATATATATATATATATATATATATATAATTTAAATGTTCATCCACATTTTTTGTAAACCTTGTTCCCCAATTTAAAATTAATTGGTTAATAATACACTAGAGTAGAGAATGTTGGGACTTGATGATTGAGTGGAAGGGGATTACAGAAAAGACCAGAAAGAGAGTAAGAAAGGAAGGAGATGGAGAGAGAAAGAGGCTACCAGGAGAAGAGATAAACATATAAGCATGTAGCCAGGAGTAGGGTATCTGGAGGAAAAGCTGATGGAGTAAAAAACAAGCCCAAAAATGGCTAAAAAAAAAAAAAAAAAAAAAAAGCAAATACCAAGGAACATATTGCTGGGATGTAAGTTAAAATAGCTCAAAACCTGCCCAATCTAGGCTTATAGCTTGTAAATACAAGGATTTTCTGTCCTTTACATAGATCAGCTGCAATGTATAATTCATTTTACACTATATATTTTGCATAAATCTGGAATTAAATATTGATTAATATGGATTTTCACACACATACACAAACACACACACACACACACAAACACCCTCCACCCATACACACACACCCCACACAAGATTAGAACTAAGAAAATATCCACCTAAAAATGTTTCTGAGTGGAAATTATGTTATTGTATTGTGTATTAGGAGTTCATTTTCAACATAGTTGTACTTTCTGTAAACACTTTTACAAAATATTTTTTATTATCTCCTCAGTTTAATAATTTTGTGTTTCTACAAAAAAGCATTTTAATTTGACTTAATTTTACTTGTCTATTATAACTTCTGTCTCTTGTGATTTGAAAGTTTTATCCAAAATTTATTGTATATATTAGAAGTGATTTAGAAACTAAAATATGCAAATGGATTGGTATAGTCTATGATCACATGTGCATTTTAAAATTGTCTGAGAGTTCTTAGATTTTGATGCCTTTCCGTTATAAAATCATGAAACTAATTTCTAATTCATCCTAAATATTAATAATCAGATAATTCAGTATCAGATGTTTTTATTTTTTTATTTGCAGATGCCTATCTTTATCAACTATCTATTATCTCTATTATCTATTTATCTACTATTATCTATCATATGTCTATCAACTATGATATATCATCTATCTGTTTGTATATCTATTTATCATCTATCTGTAATCTGTTTATCTATCATGTATCTATCTATCTATCTATCTATCTATCTATCTATCTATCTATCTATCATCAATCTTCTATCATCCTGGTCTCTTCTGAGATACTCCACTCAATATTCAAGTCCTACCATTCTCTACTTTGAAATCATGGATATCATCATCTAGGTTTCGTAATTTCTGTACTTTTGTCTATCTGCATTTATCAGTATGCCTCAGCATGACGTGCTGAAACATTCAGAATCAATAAGTATTTTGACTATTTAGAAATAGAATGAATGATTTTAGATAGTTTCAGAAAACTTAGCAGAATCAACAACAGACATATATTTGGGCAGTCTTTTCTCATGAAGATTTTACTTTTTATTCCTTCATGTTGTTCTAAATATCAGCAGGGAGTTAATTTCAGTTTCTGGGTAAGCTTCTGTTGTTTTTAATTGCAGCAAAATTACAAGTCTCTGAACATGTATATTTAATTTGCTTTGCTTCATAGTTTAAACCCCTCACTGACTGTCTATTTTTCTTATATCACAGACTAAACTTGATGGCCAAATGTAACCACCCCTGGGTGTTATAACAACTCTTCTGTTGTCCCCCTTTCCTTCCCTTTCCATTAAAATAAAGTGTCTATTTTTCATTAATGTTTCCATATCATACTTAAGTGTACTATAGTCTCTTGGTCTCCATTATGTTTTGCTCAGAGATTCCAGTTCCAAAAAGTATAAGCAAGAGGTAATTATGACTTTCACAAGAGAACTGACACATAGCATTTAATAAATTGAGTGTTAACTTATATTTATATTTGTAAAAGTGAATGAGAGATAGAAATACCAAAGAGAAATTTTACATAAAAAGATTGTAATGGCAAGCCAACTATGAATAAATCTCAATATATTTAAGAAATTCCAAAAATGTTGTCAGAGACACATAACAGGGTAGTAGGATGAAAAACTCAAAATATTTCCTATGTATAAATAACAACCATACTGTGAAATAAATCAGAAACACTCACTTTCACAATAGGCTATGGAGCAAATTTTAGTATAAATTTAACCAAACAATTGAAAGACCTGTAGAATATAAATATTAAGATTTTAAAGAAAGAAAGAAATTGGTAAAAGATACCTGAAAATGAAAATGTCTCAAATGCTCATGGACTTTTAGAATTAATGTGAAAATATCTATCCCATGAAAGCTATTTACCAATTCAATTCAATATCTCTAAATTTCCAATACAATTCTTCACAGAAGTTTAAAAAAAAATAAATTCAACTTACAGGGAACTTCATAAAGAGCAGCAACAACAAAGACAAAGCAGAATATCTAAAACAACCCAGAATAATAAATGAATGTAAGAGATATCACACACTATCTCAGATGTCAATATAAATATCAGAGTTTACAGTGATACAATAGTTTTAAAAACAGCTACAGTAATCATTGGCATCAAATTGAGATCCTAGACATAATTATGACAGTGAAAACGAAGCAAAAATGGACACTGATAAAGGACAGATTTTTCTACATAGGGTGCTAGTCAAGCTTAATGTCTGATGTTAAAGGATTAAAATATATCCATATCTATCATTGTGTGGAAAAGTCAATTCAAATAGATCAAGGACCTCAACAAAGACTAGATACCCAGAATCTGACAGAAGAAAATATTAAAATAAGATTGAACTCATTGGCATATGAAGAAGGCAGTTGAGCAGTATACTCATAGTGTAGACATTAAAACCTACAATTAATAAATTAGATCTTGTGAAGCCAAAAAGCTCTGGACAGCAAAGAACATTGTCAGTTAATCAAAGAGACAGACTACAGAATGTCGAAAGTCCTTACATACCTTAATTCTGATAAGAATTAGTGTCTAAAATATATAAAAATCTAAGCACATTAAACATTGTGCCTGAAATTGGTTGGGGGAAGGGAAATGATTAATAAATAATTTATACAAGTTTTTTAATAAAAAATAGAGATATAAGTATTGACATTAGCATATATTGATATGTACATATCTATATCTATTCATATATCTATATCTACATCTATATCTATGTCTATATCTATATAATAGAAATAAGGCTAGTTGAAACTTGATAGTACATGCTTTGGTTTTGTCATGTAAGTTTTAGTAGTTCTAGAATTTAAAAAATCTTTATGAGTTAGGGTAGGCACTAATCTAATATGCCTGATGCCCCCCCTTTTATTTTTCCTTTTTTTTTTCTTTTTTTTTCGAAACAGGGTTTCTCTGTGTAGTCCTGGCTGTCCTGGAACTCACTCTGTAGACCAGGCTGGCCTCGAACTCAGAAATCCACCTGCCTCTGCCTCCCAAGTGCTGGGATTAAAGGTGTGCGCCACCACCGCCCGGCGCTTAAAAAATCTTTGATTAAAATAGAATAACTTCTTTTTTCTTTCTCTTTTCTCCCACTATACTCTCCCAGATATCATGCCTTCAACTCTTCCCACGCCATCCTCAAACTGATACAATTTGCTTTTTCTTTGACTATTATTTATGTGTGTGTGAAACTATGATATAAATATATGTATGTATGCAGTAATGTATTTTTTTATTGTATAAATGGAATCTGCTGAGTCCGTTGTTGCTTGTGTGTATATGATTACAAGGATGCCACTTAGTATTACAAAATCAATTAGGGAACTAAACCCTGTGGGAGGCTTACACACAGCAGCCATTAATTGTATGCCATTCTCTGAATATTTTTCTACGTCTAAGTTAGAATGCTTATTCATATCTCCATTGCTTCCGCAGGATTGTTTATGCAACCCTATGTAAATAAGACTGTTTTACAGCAGCATTCCTGATAGTCTGACTCTAATATTTACAACCTCTCTTCTGTGATTTTCCCTGAGCCATAGATACAGGATCTATGGTGTAGTATATCCTTAGTGGTGGGCTCCCATTGTTTGTTGACCTATGTATCTTTTCCAGTTGTGTTTTTTTCTGTGATGGTGTTTTTGGATATCTGTAAAGATACAATTAATGACATTCCCATGTTGGGGAAAATGGCTACCTTTCTGAAATTATAATCCACTGAATAAGAAGAAAGTCATATCTGGTACTAGAAACCAACACAATTTCCAGGATTAGTGAGATAATGCAACTGAGAAAATATCAACTCCTTCCACTTTGCTAGACATTCTAAATCGTATGTTTATCCTTACAAATATGCATAGCTATGACTTATGACGAAAAAGCTTCCTGTTACAGCACTTTTTATGACAAAGTGATTGATCTAATCTTAAAAATCTTTCTCTTGCTTTCAGATTAAACAGTAGGAAGTGAATACAGGAATTATTTACATTTGCTAAAAGCTTGGTATATGGACGTTGTGAGTATTTTTAAGTGTTGATATAGCAAACATAAGAATCGAAAGAAAATAGTACCTCCATAAGCAATGATATATATTTTTCTATTTGTACTATTTGATTTGCCTTTTGTTTAATTATCTAGAGTTAAGTTTATAAACAAGAAAGCAATATAAATAGAAATATGTATTTAAGTTAATATCAAAATGGAATAATAATAATAGTAATAATAATAATAAAGTATTAAATTAAAACAGGTATTATTAGCCACAAAAGAAGGATAATACAGTCCTCAGAAAGTAATTGTTAAAATATTTTTGGATGATTATTTGCAATGGTTTTAATATTCTCAAATGTCTCCATCAAATAAAAATGGAGAGAGCAAGGTCAGTATAGGCTACACTTGATGATAGTGTAAATGGAATTTTCTGTAGGTTGATTTTGTACTTTAAGAATGACCAAGCATTGAAGAAAAATGCTAATATCTTAAATAAATAAGGTAGGATGAGATCTTCAAGAATGTGGGAAGATCTGTAAAACATTGGTTTTGAGATAAGTGTAGATTTTTTTAAAGAAAGTTATAAAAACACCATATAATTTATAGATAGGTATTATTAAAGCAGAATGTTGGAACATGATACTAGTTGTAGACAAAGACAGAAAAATAAGTAGCAATTTTGCCTCAGTGTTTATTTCTGAGATTTGTGGAAATAAAACTTTGAAAATAAGGTTAGACTCATTCTAAATAGTTTTTAAGGATGAGATATTCAGCTATCATTTACAAACACACATACACACACACACACACACACACACACACACACATTTGTATATAGGGTCATTTCACTCTTTCACATAAACATAGTAGATGAGAAAAGAAAGTAGATGGACAAATTTACTAAAAATAAAAATTGGTACTCTGAAGTAAAATATCAAATGGAATTACTATGTCAAAGGGGCATCCATACTCCTTTGCTCATTCTGACATCGTTGCAGCTGTGTTGTCAAATCTTGGATTCATTTGGTGAAATGAAGATGCAAATATTAAATGCTCATACACGATGAGTTATACTGAAGAACTGGAAAGAAAAAAAAGCTCTGTAAATAATTAAATCCTAGATGAAAAAACGCAATCCTTTTGCAAGTGAAAAAATTCAGGTACAGAAATCTAGCATTTTATGATGTCTGTTGCAGTTACAGTACAAGTTGGTTGCCAAGAAGATGAGAGTACAAATGTGATTATCAGTGTTCAGGAAGCAGAGAGTAAGAGGATAGGAAATTTCTATCAGTAAGTAGAAGACATAACTAGACTAAAGTAAAAAGTTCAATGCTTCTGTACAATTAAATGTTTATTTAAGCAGAAATATACTGTAAACTTCAAAAACTCCAGTAGAAAATAATCTCACTGATTTCATCATAGAAATGAAGAATGTTAACAGGAATGCTTAGATTTGACTTGATTTACAATTTAGACATCTAAATGTTTCAGTACACCACCTGGTTGGTATAGCTGACATATGTATATTTTATGTTAAACATAATTCAATTTTTATGTAAAATATACATGACAATTAATAATAATAATTGTAAAAGAATCACTTACTTGGTTTCAGGTACATCTCATGATACTACATTTATAACCCCCATCGTATTTTATGAATGAGGAAAATCAGATTGAACTAACAATTTTTAAACTTGCAAATGGCAAAAATATTTGTGTAGTCTGTTAGGTAACAATTTGTGACATAAAAATTTTAGCAAAAAAAAAGAACATTTGTAAGCCTTCATTACTTATAATAAGTCATAAAAATCTGTTAGAAAAATGTTGATGGTTTCAAACAAATATATTGCTATATATGCTTATGTGAGTATATAATAATATATTGTGTATCAGGTAATTATTTGTGTTTTTTAAAGGAATTAATATTTACAAGTATCTTAAAGTTATACTCTTAAGGTATTTGCAATTGTTAATGCTTTTAAACACATGCACACACACACACACACACACACACACACACACACACACACTACATACCTGTAAGTGAAACATTTTATGTACTGCAAATGCTTACATATATGTACATTCAAAAGATAAAACTTGTTCAGCTCATACACATAAGCATGTGTCTTTAAAATTACTAAGTTTCTTTCCTGTTCTTCTATGTGATTTATTCTAATATTGTTTAAGGGGAAATGGGTATAAGAAGAGATTGAGCAATCTTGGGAACACCAGTGGTACTTTGAGTCCTTATGTCATGACTTAGGCAAGGGCAGGCTGAGCTTCACAGAGCAGCAGGGTGCATGCATATTACCAGCAGCCCTGATTTCATCGAACCATGAAATTCTCAAAGGGGTTTCAGACAACTCATAACCTCTGTGTAATCTAGACCTGTCCTTTCCCCATCTAGAAGACTCAAAGAAATTCCTATAATCAGTTCCTTGAAATTGGAAGTGATCCCACTGGGAGAAAATTGACAAATGTTTGTTTACCTGCTGGGTAGAAAAATTGAAAAATATCAACTTAAGGACCTATTTGTTTTGATCTTGTTTTGAGCTTCATTATTGCCCAGCAACTGGAAACTGACTGAATGGCAGCAATCGGGAGGGTGCCACATGCTCAGGAGGTGTTCACTGCTGGCAAGCAGATATTTCTCTGCTGCCAAAAGGTTCCTGCTAACCAGAAAACCGGTTCGAGGATATTTATACACCAACAACTACAGTGTTGTGTATGACAAAAGCAACAGAGAATCCACGTATCTCCTCGTATCAGGGATGCAGTCAGAGCATCCGAAGAAGAGACAAATATTGACTTTATACCTCCTAAATTCATGCTTAAACATAAATAATTCACTGAACAGCTTTTCAACTAAGAAGCCTGAATTTTATGAATTTATTCTGCTATCAATCTTTTGATAAGCTCTGCTTATTATACTATCCTTGATATATGTCACACAAATTTTAGACACTTTTACTTAAATATTGTATGATTCTTTGAATTAAATTGATTTTTATTCGGAGGTAGACAAGAAACCATTTAAAAGGTTCAAATTAAAATAAAAACATGACTATTACTTTGAAATATAATTCTGAGTTTAGTGAATAAATAATTATATTTTTCATGCCTGAGAAAGTGGTATTTGCATAGTTACAAATTATATATGCAAAATATATATATATATATATCACATATTTCTACTTTGTCTCATACATGTACACATATATATGTATAACTACATACATCAAATAGGTGTATATGAATATATGTATGTATATGCATATATCTATGTAAAATATACATATATACACCTATGTATGTGTATATGTATATAAAAACAATTAATCAAAAATGAGGCCACAGATTTGAAAGATGCCAAGAAAGGTTACATGGGTGGGCATGAAAGGGGAAAAAAGAAATAGGTGATGAAGTAATTATAATTTCAGAAAATAAATAATACAGTATATGTGTTTAAGTAAAACTGAGGTTTCAATGTAAACTGAAAAATTTTCATATCTGTATTATTGGAAATAATTATATTTTAGATTAATCTAGAAACTTTATGTAACAGAAGACAACACAATTTTAAAAATAAATGCATGTAGTAGATAAGTATATTAGGTAAATTCTCTATATATTTCAACATAATTTAAATTAAAATTTATAATTTTTATGGAATTTACATAGAAATTTTTTTGAAACATTTTTCTCTGAGGCACTAACCAAACAAATGACCTGAATAAATAAAATATTTGAGAACTTTTCCACTAAAATAGAAATACATTTTTAAAATGTTCTTTTGTGTTTTTGTTTGTTTTGTGAGCCTATGAATCAGAACATTGTAAACATGCTTATTTGGTTATTCAGATTTAGTGTGGGAATATTTATTAGAATCCATTATAGACTCAACATTTTAGCTTTGTAAAAAGAAAGCTGCATATCTTATTTATATTAATCCTTTAGAATATGTTTTGTTTGAGTCTTAAGTTCTATATAAAGTTGTATATGTCATACTTCTTGTTATATTTGACGAAACTAAAAATGGTAGTGAATGTCTTATCTAAAATCTTCAAATATTTTCAGGATAATTAGACTGAAAGCTGTGAGTGAGACATAATCTAAAGTGGTTATTGAGTAAAACACTCCGACTATAAGATATGGCTTCAGAACAAACTCGAATTACTTTCCAAACTCTATATTGGCTTTTATTCTTCATTCCTTCAGCAGCTCAAACTTTCTGAGCTTCTGATGGAAAAGGAAGGACTCCACTTCTCAGCCGTGATTCCTGTGTACAATTTTGTCAGAGAAAATTGCTAGCAAGTTTTTATATGTGGTGAAAAGAAGAACATTATTTCTTTTAATTTTATAACACAAATCAGAAAGAAGTAGATACATATTTCAGCTTTGAAAAATATTTGTTACACATACATTAAAATAATGGGTTTTCAGTGAAAAATCCTAACTTACTATCTGTAAAGAATTAAATAATTATATATGTTAAAGACATTATACCAGGTAATATAGCATTTTATCTAAAGGTTCGCTTCTATTAACCTGGTGATAGATTATCTATCTTGTTCTGCCTATTTATAACTTTAATTATATTTTAATAATATTCTATTAAATTCACTCTGTATTTCTTGAACACATACTAGATAATGAAGAGGAAAAGTTGCACATAGAAAACTGTCTAAGGGAAAGCAGAATATGTTCCTCAGTAAGGTTTTATTATTTTAATTAAAAATACAGATGATTGGTGCATGAAACAGGGCATTATTTTGTGCATGCATTCTTAAAATGAGAGCAATAGAAGACTATACATTATGAGAAATGAATTTATTTAATTTTCATTGTTTTAATTCCTCACATGAATATAATGTGTTTTTGATCAAACACACTCCCAACTCTTGGACTTCAAATAAATACCCCAAGAGATTACCATATTTTCTCACTCAATATTAAGTATTTTTCTAAAATTACTAGTTCTATTTAGAATTACCTATCTGTATATGTATTCAAGACTATGCACTTGAGCATCATCAGTCTATTATGGTAGAATCCTAAACACAATGCTCCTTTCAGTAGCCAAAGGTCATCTACAAATTCCAAATACCAGACATGAGAAGCCTTCTTTTGAGCTGATGGCCAGGGTTATCCAAAATACTTCTCAAAATACAGCTTTTCTTTGTTGCACTTGCTTGTTCTTAAAGGTAGAAGTTAAGGTGTTATTCCCAAAGACACTACTTCAGAAACTGGGTCCAGAGAACTATGAGCTTGAATTGATTTAAATTTAATCCCTTAGGACTAAATTTCATGTTATTAAATGGTGCTTTCAAGTTTTCAAGGATGGAAAGCAAGCAACATTTCTATTGAACTATGAAGCTAATGATCTCCATATATGACAAACGAGACATAATACCTCTAAAGGTGCCATAATGCCATGTATATATGGATGGTAAGCAACCTCTTTCTCATTGGACTCGAAACCCACTCAATCAAAGATAAACAGGATTGATACTAGAAACATAACTATCATTTATAAAAGAAAAAATGTTTATAGATTGCTGTTAGGGTTTGTGATGGTTTGTTGTTAGTGCTTATAGATTCTCCACCAATAACCATGTCTTCACTAGCACTGAATAGTTAACTTTCTAGTATGAACCAAGATTTTTGTTTGTTTGTTTGTTTTTTTTTTTTTTTTTTTGGTTGGTTGGTTGGTTGGTTGGTTGGTTTGTCTTTTGTGGAGTGGGTTGTAAGTCCAATTAGAGAGATGTTGGTTAACGTCAAGTAATGGAGTCCAGTCCCAATGGATAAATCTACAAAACACTCTTTCACATAAGTCTCGGGGAACATTGTTCAAGAGAAAGTGAGATTATTAAAGGTAGAGGATTAGATTTTCCTGGGAAATTGTGTACCATAGAAATATCAGGAACTACATTCTTAAAGTCTTAATGGCATGAATTTTAAAACATGACATGAACAAGGGAAACATAAATGGGCATGGCAAAATTAGATGGAGAAAACCCCTCAAAGCCTCAGTCCTGCAAAATGCCTCCAGGTGCCTACTCTACTTGAGAACATGCTCTTATTTCCCTTGAAGATGAACAGTGATATCAAATGTAAGCTAAATAAACCATTCTTCCCTACTTGGTTTCTGGTCATGTTGTCTGGTTGAAGCACTTTTTTAAAATCCTCTCTCTCTCTCTCTCTCTCTCTCTCTCTCTCTCTCTCTCTCTCTTTGTGTGTGTGTGTGTTTGTGTCTGTCTTTCTCTCTCTCTCTCTATATATATATATATATTTTTTTTTTGTATATGTATATGTATTATATAAACAATGTTTTGTGTATACATATATACATATATATACATATATATATACACACACACATATATGTATGTTTATATGTATATATGTACATATATATGTATATATGTATATATATATATATATATATATATATATATGTCTAGTAGACACTGTGTTTAATAACTAGCACTTAAAATACTCAACCAAGTGAAAATGAGCAACAAAGTATACTTATAATGTGAACCTTGGCAGTCTACTTTAGCTATCACATCAAAACTTCAGGCCATACATTAGAAAAGATAAATCAGGTGAAATGAAAATTTGCAAATAAGAAAACATTTGCAAGTCATGTATCTGTTAAAGATGAACATGCAAAATTCATAAAGAACTCATACAGTTCAATAGTAGGAAAACAAAGTGATCATTGAAAATGGAATAAATCATGAATAGCAATTTTTTTCTTAGAAGACACAGAAATAGCCAACAAGGATATTAAGATGTATTTTGTGTCACAAACTATCGGCATATGCAATTCAAATAACAAAGAAACAGCATCCTAAGCCCTTTAGAATGTCTCTAACCTAAAAGTCAAAAATACTTAATGACCACATTTATATGAAACATTTGTGTGAGATATAATATATATGATATGTTTTATCTATTTTCACTGCTATGTACAGTGCTGTTTAGGATAAATAAATTGAAAGATACAAAAGAGAAGACATTAAGTAGCACATATGGTGTATAAATAAGTCAGCATGTTTAGTGTTCAACGTGAGGACCATAGGAAGTAATCATGTACTGTTTATGGTATTTATACTAAGTGAATACCCTTTCTTTTCATTCAAGCATAAATATTAAAGTGTATAATTGTGAATATATCAATTTGCTTCACTTATATAGCCATTTATAAAATAAAATAAAAATTAACACTAAAATCATGTAATTTTTAAGTGTGCAGAAAGCAATTATACATGAAATTATGAAAAAATGCATCTAAGAGGAATCTTAAAAGTGGAAATTAATATAATACCAATGTGTAATCTCCAATGAAGTAGATATTTATAATTTACTTATACATAGATATGATACAGAAAGAGTATTTAAGCAAGATAAATTAAAATAATTAGGCTATTAGTTTTCAGGATTAGAAATTATCCAGAATGATTTGAAGATAACTGAATTCATAAAATTTCTATATGTTTATAAGGTTAAGCTAAAGGAATTTTATTTCTTAAATTTTGAAAAAATATTGAAACGAATTTATGTTTTTTATTTTTGTTCTATAAGTGATACTGCCATGGCTCTCTAGTAATTTGGGGTTCTACTTCCAGCAATAGAGACATGTGGACCCATGATGCAGGAAGCCAGACATAAATCTATACAAAGCCAAATGATTTGTGACCAATATAAAAATACACAATGGGAAAAAATACTATTTTTTCAGTGGATTGTGCTGGGATATTTGTATAAACATATATAACAAAATGAAACTTGAAACTCTCCCATCCCTTACAGATCAATTCAAAATAAAACTAAAATTTACATATAGGGTGTGCTACTGTATAATGTCTGTAAGAGGTCAAAATCAGCATTGTACCATATGCATACTAATCTGATGATCACTGAAGCAATAAAGGACTTTTTTTTTTCCTTTTTAAGGAAATTTTTTTAATTTTTTTCCTTCTTTATTTACTTTCCTTTTATTTTTTCATCCCAATTTCTTTCCACCTGTGTCTCCTCCTCACAGGGTCCCTTCTTCCTTTTCCTCACCTTTCCCTTCTCTTAGAGGGTGCCCCCAACTCCCAACTCCAAGTATTCACTGACCCTAGCCTATGAAGTCTATGCAGGGTTAGGCACATGCAGCCTCTCCCACTGATGTCTGTCAAGGCAGCCAAAATGTTTAACAGTGGGAACAGGGATACTAAGGTAGCCACCTCCTTCAGCCAAGCAGGACCCCTAGTAAGGGATAAGAATACCAACCCACAAAAAATGCCTTTGACCCAAAATTTGTCCTATTTGAAAGAAATGCAGAGACAAAGAAAACAGAGACTGAGGGAATGGCTAACCTATAACTGGTCCAAATTGCGACCAATGTCATGGACAAGCACCAATAAAGGACTTTGGAAGCATCTTCCAGAAGCACTGCAAACAGAAGCAAAGAGAGTCAGAAAGAGTTGAAGTTAATCAACTAAAAAGAAAAAAAATAATGAGGTAATGAAATACAAATTTAAGCAAGCTATACATTTGACAAATGCAATTATCAATAACTGAATACATACATGTAATAAAACATCAAATAGTATTTTACAAATGTATGCATGTTACATCTAAATATGTGTTAAAACTCCCAATTAAAAGTTATTTTAGACAAGATCAGCCACGTTCAGGGTGGTATGGTCGTGTCCCATGAAGGCTGAACACTGAGAGGGGGGGGGAATTCGAGGGTGAGGAGGTGGGAGTGGGGTGTAAGTGGGGGCACACCCTCATAGAGCATGAGGAGGGGGGATGGGATAAGGGGTTTCTGGGTGGTGGGGGGAATGGTGTAAAGGGATAAAATTTGAAATGTAAATATAATATCCAATAAAAAAGAAAAAAATATTTTAAGACTGAAGGTTTTCAATCAATAAAATTAAAAAAGCTATTTGGTGACTTAAAAGAAAATAGGTTTATTAACATGAAATATGATGCTTGTTTAAATTTTATAAATGTTTAATATAAAACTGGCAATTTTATCATCCTTATTTATATTGTTTTATCTGCTATTTTTTTTATTGTGAATTCATCATTATTTGTTTTTCTCCCAGGAATCAACATTTATGCAAATGAAGTGAAGCAATTATATCCCTATGAGACAAACAAAAATGTGGGCCAGCTGAGAGACTGACACAAGCCATTTATTCTCTGAAGTGAGCATAAGTACAGTTATCTTAAGCAATATGACTTACTCTAATTAGATTTATTAAAATATCATGACTGAGTTCAATACCAAATGTATTACTAACCTAATTTATACTACCTGAGATTGGAATTTAGCTCATCGTTGTTCAAATTCTATCAACATGGTTCATTTACTCATAAATAATATAATTTTAAGAATAAGGAATAACAATAATGGGAAATACATGTACTAATTGTTAAGAATAATGATAAAGAGTTATATATTCTTTAAAGAAATAACTGTGAGTAAAGAATTAAATAATGAAACCACAATATTGTTCATGTAAAAGTCAAATTTTAGTATTAATGACTTTTAGAAGTAAAGTAGAAACCAACTCAATGAAATATTTTTATTATTGTAGATACTTTTGTGAGGCATATAATAAAAATTAAAATTTTACTTTCTAACAAATTTTATAATCATAGTTTATAGTTATTATTTATAATTTATAATTATAATTTATAATTAAAATGTTTATATTTAAACATTTTAAATTTTATAATTAAAAATGTTTATAATTATAATTAAATATGGCAGTTTATAATTAAAAATGGCAGTTCTCATGATATACTATGTCATCACAAATTGACATATAGATATGGGAATAATTTTGCAGATTAATACAACCTCAACTTCTCAGCTAGTAAGATATTAAGTTGTGTGGGATTGTTAAAGAATAGAATATAACTTCCTGAAGGACTGCATCTGTAAGAGGTCTATTACATCTTAAAGTGTGCAGTCCATCATTGCTAACTTGCAATGAGAACATCAAAACCATAGAAATTGAAATGAACTCACTCCTTTTAGCCTTAAAATTATGACAAATCATGCTTCAGTTCCAATATTTAAAGTGTTTGGTAATAAAAAAAAACACTCAGAAAAAGTCATATACTTGCTTAATAGCTTTAACATATAAAACTAGTTGGATAAATTTATATGTAACTACATTTTTATATTTATCTAATTTATATATCCATACTTTTAATCACAATTGCAATGGTTTGGAGAAAAATTTTTACATTTACCATTAAATTCAAATCAGTTTGTTATAATGGGTTAAGTGTACCTCAAAGTCTAGAAAAATGCTATGTAGTTTTATGTTGTTACAAAATATACATTATAAAAGATTAATATGCATAAAATGTTATTGTAAATCCTTTTTCGTGCTACTCAAGCTTTCCTAGAAAAATCATAGACTGTTCAGCGGGTCCAATCTGGTTCGATAAGCCTTAAGTTACAGGGAACTCCTCATATCATTAATAAGGAAATATCACATATTTCTGTGCTGCAGTAGCTCAGATCTTTCATACTCATTTTGATATCATTTTTTAATTCTCTCAAGCAGTTTCAGTTGTTCAACTGTAACAAACTTCCTAGATGTCTGCTGCTACAACAGATTTTAAGCAGGTATCTATAGTACTTCTTAGTGTTTTAAATTTACATTTTTTACTTCATCCAGAGAAGTATATTAACTTTATGCACAAATGTTTGTGGCTGGATAGGTGGCTCAGTGGTTTCAAGCATTTGTTCTCTTACTGATGCCCTTGGTTTGATTCTTAGCACCCACAGGGTAGCTCACAGCCATCAGTAGCTTCAGTTCCTGGGAAAGCAATGATCTACGCTGATCTCTCTGGTCAGAGTAGGCATGCACATGATGCATATATATATATATATATATATATATATATATATATATATATATGCAAAAGATTGATAAGCATGCTATAATCCTGTCAAGTTGGTTTTAAGATCCACAATCACTTTCTCTAAATTCAATAGGTAGCTTGTCTGTAACTGTAAATTTATGAGTAACAGTTTAATAACTGAATAAAGAAACAAACAAAAGTTAACCCAAATATACTAAAGTGGCATTGATGCTATTGTGAAGATATTCTTCTTTCAGCACTTTTAACAGATTTCTTCTCCTGGTCATCATACTCTTGAATAACTATCTTTCCCTATGTAAGCTAGAACTACTGACTTCAATCTCCTCTAAGAACTAGTGTAATAATGATGTTTTTTTTCTACTATGTTAAACACAGAAAAGAAAAAAAAACATATAAATAAGGCTACTTAATGAGACTATCTTTTTTTATAATCTAGTTGGAATAAATTGCCTTATCATATCCAGCAGCTCCATTTTCTGAAACAGCCAAGAAAAAAGCAAACACACACACACACACACACACACACACACACACACACACACACACA
>JANHMN010000011.1:62492996-62602261 GCA_030674055.1 Rhabdomys pumilio
ACACACACACACACACACACACACACACACACACACACACACACACACACAAAAGTTCTTTTATTACTGAAAATAGTTTTCACTATCCTGGATTCTTTTTTATTCCAAAGGAATTTACAAATTACTCTTTCTAACTCTATAAACAATTGAGTTGGAATTTTAATGGAGATTGCTTTGAATCTGTAGATTGCTTCCAACAACATAGCCATTTTTACTATATTAATCCTGCTAATCCATGAGCATAAGAGATTTTTCTATTTTCTGAGATCTTCTTCAATATCTGTTTAATCCATTTGGTTCATAACTTCTGTTAGTTTCACTGCATCTCTGTTTAGTTTCTGTTTTCATGATCTGTACATTGCTGAGAGTGGGGTGTTGAAGTCTCCCACTATTATTGTGTGAGCAGCAATCAACAAATTGGGAAAAGTTCTTTACCAATCCTACATCTGATAGAGGGCTAGACTCCAGAGAATCAAATAACCCTATTAAAAATGGGTACAGTGCTAAACAAAGAATTCTCAACTGAGGAATATCAAATGCCTAAGAAGCACGTAAAGAAATGTTCAACATTCTTAGTCATCATGGAAATGCAAATCAAAACAACCCTGAGATTCCACCTCACACCAGTTAGAATGGCTAAAATCAAAAACTCAGGTGACACCAGATGCTGGCAAGGAAGTGGATAAAGAGGAATAATCTTCCATTGATGATGAGATTGCAAGTTGGTATAGCCACTCTGGGAATCAGTCTGGCAGTTCCTCAGAAAATTGAACGTAGTACTACCGGAGGACCAGCTCTACTACTCCTGGGCATATACCCAAAACATGCCCCAAAGTATAACAAGGATAGATGCTCCACTATGTTCCTCACAGCCTTATTTACAATAGCCAGAAGCTGGAAACAACCCAGATGTCCTTTAACAGAGGAATGAATACAGAAAATGTGATACATTTATACAGTGGAGTACTACACAGCTATTAATAAGTATGAGTCCTTGATATTCACAGATAAATGGATAGAACTAGAAAATATCATACTAAGTGAGGTGACTCAATCACAAAAGAAGACACATGGTATGCACTCACTAATAAGTGGATATTAGCCCAAGATTTCTAAATGCCTAAGATACAATTCATAAACTACATGAAGTTCAAGGAAAAGGAAGACCAACTTGTGGATGCTACAGTCCTTCTTAGAAGGAGAAACAAAGTACTCAAGGAAGGAACTATGGAGACAAAATATGGAGCAGAGACTGAAGGAAAGATCATCAAGAAGCTGCCCTACCTGGGGATACATTTAATACACAGTGACCAAACCCAGACACTATTGTGGATGCTAAGAAGTGTTTGCTGACAGAAGCCTGATATAGTTGTCTATACAGAGAAAGATTCTTGCAGCCAACCATTGGACTGAGCATGGTGTCCTCAATGGAGGAATTAGAGAAAGGACTGAAGGAGCTGAAAGGGTTTGCAAACCCATAGGAAGAACAACAATATCAACTACCCAGATGCTCCAGAGCTCCCAGGGACTAAACCACCAACCAAAGAGTACATATGAAGGGACGCTTGTCTCCAGCAGCATATGTAGCAGAGGATGACCTTGTTGGACATCAGTGGGAGGAGAGGACCTTTGTCCTATGAAGGTCCGACTCCCCAGTGTAGGAGAATGCCAGGTCAGGGAGGGGGAATGGGTGGGGTGTTGGGGGAGCACCCTCATAGAAGCAGTGGTAAGGTAGATAAGATAGGGTGCTTTGGAGGGGAAACAGAGAAAGGGGATAACATTTGAAATGTAAATAAAGAATATATCCAAGTAAAGAAAAAATAAAGTCTCCTTTTCCCCCAATTCAGCACACCTCAATAAATCTTAGCAACATATGTTCATAGGAGCTTCTTGGAGGAGTCTTCAGATGTATGTCAATTCTGAATTATGCATGGATGGTAGTGGTACATTATGTCTCAATCCCTGCCTCAAGAATGCACTGATACCCAGGAACCAGGTAAGTCTGAGGAGATCCATGACTCACAGAAACTCTGTATAAATAAAGTTATAGTTTCATTGTTTAAGGACTTTGATACTAGTCGATGCTCTTTGTAAGTAACTGAGCCATATGTTGAAGCTTAGCCTGAGAGTCTCAGAATTATGCAGAAAAGTAGCATGAGAGAGGTTGAGATACAAAGAAAGATGATGATGAGGCAGATGATGATGGAGGTGACATATAACAGTCTTTTTCACATATTGTAATCCATTCTGTTGGGTGGTGCTCTTAGATCCATTTGACATTCACTTTCTTCTCAATATTCTTGCTTTCTCAAGCTGGTTTTCATGAGTGATGAATTACTTATTTAACCAACCTTTCATAACAACAATGCATATTTATACACAATTGAAAAGACAACAAGTGCTTAGGTCTTAAAGGCAATAAGTGAAGAGCAATAGAAATTTGAGACACATAAGTGTGTAGATATAACATTAGAAAATTGCATAAGTTGAAGATTAATTTTAGAAAAAATGTGGGGAAAGAGAACAAATGCAATTCAGAGTGACTAGATATTAGTACTGGTTGAGGAGACAAGGAAGTGGGGTCAATTATTTAATTTACAGGATAAACAAAATCAATGCAGTGGTAATTTGTCTGATTAAGCACCATTTTCCATTTTAATGTTCCACATTAGCTATGTATTAGTAAGGCTCATTTGCATGCATAAAAGGAAACTTTAAATTGAATTACTTTAAAAAAAAAAGAGGCAAGTGAACTGACAGACAGATGCTACTCTCAGAAGTTTTCAGAGAAGCTATTCCTTGCAGTTCATCAGTGAATTCGAACTCCTGGCTAATCCAAGTGTTGAGAGTAACTGCTACACGAGTGCTCAGACATACACAGAACACTTGTATTATCCTTTCCGAGTCTCCCCCCAAAACTGTAGATGACCGTGTGGAAAGATGTACAATCTGGAAGATAGAGAGAAATTAGCAGGAATGTTTCCTTGGCACACTACAGCCATGGCAATCCTGAATCAAAGCTGTGAAGACATCACTGGGTCTAAAGTAAAATTAAGCCTCTTTCTGGTCAGACAGATAGGGGAAGCACTCAAAGGCTTTGACCACTCATTTCTTGGTTATTTTACACTAGTATAGTGACAGAATGGAAGACATTGTCTCAGTTGTGTTTCCACTAAAAACTCTTACCAGACTTCAAAACACTATTCCAATGCAGTAGTCACACATACAGCTATGATTAAAATAAATGGTTCAAAAACAATGCCAAAGCTATTGTCAGGAAAAAGCAGGGTAGGGCGGAGTGGGCCATCAGAGAAAGTGGAGGCAGAAAATAAGAAATCAATACATGCTTACATAGAAATAAGACAATTAAATAATGATTTTAAAAAAACAGGAACATAAGCTCTCTAGTAAGTGTAACTTAGCATCACAAATTTTCCTGAAATGTTAAGTTGCTGAAATAATGGTGAGTGACTGTTGTTGGAGTTTCTTCTATGCTCTAAAATTTAGTTACCAGTTGCTGATGGTGTTTGGAGATGTCTAGGAAATGTATGCTAGCTAGAGGAAATATGTCATCTGGGGCAGGCTTTGACATTTTCAACCCCCTTGTATGTTCCCAATGTACTCCTTCTACCACACCATTATGTTTAACATTTGACTTGTCAATCTGATCTTCCAACTGTAATGTCTGCCTGCTACTATGCTTTCCCTCTGGGATGGTGATGGACTCTGATTCCTCTGAACTGTAAGCCAAATAAAACCTTTTCCTTTTTCAAGTTGCATCAGTCACAGTGTTTTATCACAGAAATAGAAAAGTAGCTTTTACAATGATAAAATCAGAAAGGCCACCTGCCTATCTTCATTTTGGGTAAATAAAACTTGCTTTACCTGCTTATGGGCCACACATTTGATTCTATATTCTGTCTATTCATGACTACTCTTCCTTGACTCCAGGGCTTAGAATTCAACTCACAATTAATAAGATTTAATTATAACACAGAAATGTGGGTAAAGAGTGACTGTCTTGCTAGAAAATTTTCTAGATGCCCTAGCTGAAACTGCTGAAAAATGAATATGTCTTATACATAAAGATGCAAGTACATGGACGTTAAGCTATAGAGGAAATGTTGGATATTTAGATGAGTGATTTACCACGTGAGCTCCACCAAGGCAGCATTAGTGAAGTTTCACTAAACTTTGATTTAATCCTTTCCCCTGTGTTGCTTCCCTGACCAGTGACTTAATAAAAGATAGGCAGAATAGCTGATAAGAATAGTGAATCTGTGGTCAACAAACTATTTCTTTCCTACATTCTTCCACTGTGACAAACTTCTAAGGCTCGAGGAAACAATTCTCCTAACATCAGGGAACTCACTTCCCTGGAAAGGGATATTGAGAGCCAAGCAGAGCAGAGTGCTGATCACAGTAGCTTACATTACTGCTAGCACATTGGGCCCTCAAGGGGGATGAGCATCCTGCACTGGAAACAACAGTTCATAGTTTGCAGGATGCTTCTGTAGTGTTGCTGCTGCTGGTTGTAGCACAGTGTGTTCTGGCAGGGCTGTCCAAATGTAAATAGTTCTGTGCCTCTCAAAACTTCTTGTGCATTTCTTCCCTGTAGCTGAGTATTTCCCCAGGTTGAACATTTGTAGTGGTTGGCAAACTTTCACACATCTACCAGTAAGTTCCAACTATGAGTAATGGCTGTAAAGACAATGGTGAGAGCAAATCACATCATCCTTCCAACAGAAAAAGCTGTTCATGTCCAGAAATACCAATTTCCTTGGGGGCCTGAAGAAATCGTTTGAGGTATTTCTCACTTTAAAATGATCACTTTAATACACATGACTCATAGCTCTGTAAGTTCTCTAGCACAGAAACTTGCTTGGACTTGGATAATATCTGTATTATTAAACACTAAATAAACCATGCATACATTCCTGGAGTTTACCACCTACATGATGATAATTGACTCTATCTTTAATCCTTTATCACCATGCATTGTGCCTTTTGGATGCCTATTTATCTATTAATAGTTCCTCAGATAATTTAAACAAATTTCTTTTCCTGGGATTTTTAAAAAATGAACATTCACTCTTTTTACCTAGGGATAGCTGAAACCCCACATATTTGTTATGTTTTATTGACCCAGAAGTTAGTATTCTAGGAATACTGTCCTAAAGTAGTCACTTCGTCATATTATATTGATGATAATATGGTAACCTCTGATATGTTTAGAGACTTGAATGCCTTGGTTGTGAATCTGAATACTTCTCTGAAATCATAGATATAGACAATGAACTACACTGTAAGGGCATTTTGTTGTTGTTGTTGTTGCCAAGGGGATTCTGAAAGTAGTTCCCTAACAAGACTCAGGGAATTCTTGGGACCAGTAAATATGTGGGGTTGGTGAAACATACACATTTCCAAAAAGACAGATCCCATAGATCCATGTCCCAGGAAGGATGAAACCAATAATACTCTACCCATGGTTTACTGATAGTTCCAACATGAAGCCACAGGATGAATGGACAGAGCAAGAGTACACATATCCACGTTTATTATTTGTAGAAAAATAGCACCCAAATCAGTCATAGGCTGACTATTGTTATACTAATAATTCTGCTACACACTAAGGGTTTCATTTTATGGATACTCATATGCCATTTGCAAGAATGGGAGGTCAGCTCTCATCCTCTGTAGTGTCATCTCATGTGAGAATTAAATCTGTTTTACTTAGAAAAGCAGGGCCTGAGGACCTGAAAACCCAGAGACCAGCAGGACTCTAAATCTCCTTCAAACTCTTAACATCGCTGAAACCATCCTTCCATGCTTTCTGACTCACCTTTCACATAGTTAGAACTGTAAACATTCCAACCCAGGTGTCACTTTGTATGCATATGTACTTCATATACTTCACATGTAGGCAGATTATATGCTATTTTATTGTACTACATATTAAGTACTATTATTATGCTTGATAGCCACAAACATGATTCATTAATCAAAATATATTTGGCATAAAATGATGCAAGACTTAAAACTGTAGTAATTTAAATGTCAAATGGAAAGGGTTTTTTTTAAAGCAAACTAGATCCCAGGCAACAAAGGCTATTATCACAGATTACAGCATAAAAATATAACATGTGCTTTTACATTGAAATAAATTAATCATACATCTTCACATACAAATCTATTGTTTTCAAGTTGCTTTATATGATGCTTCTATTTTTCATATTACATTTTCAGAACAAATTTGATAATATAGTGATATTTGACAATCAGTAGTTTATTATTGTTTGATTCCTTTTGTCTTTCTGTCCCTGCCTGTCTGTCTGCTCTCTTTTCTCTCTCTTTCTTTGTGCGAATTTTCAGGCAAACTTTCAGACTTATTGAATTTGTGCCAATGTATCTGCATTTAAAAAAAATATCATTGAGGGGTATGATTTCTGCCAAATAGTTTTTTTTTAATGATGGTTTAAGGAGGGTCAAAGTTAATTATTGGGGTTGTAATTGAAAGACCAAAAATAGCCTGCTCTTCCTCAGTATTGATACCAAGCTATTCATTAATTTGTCAAACGAACTGGAGGCAAAGACTGCAGGTCTCCAGACCATCATTGCCAGTGCACATGTACAATCTATCTACAGTATCTCCATGCAAATTGACTTAGAAGCATTTTATCGCAGTGTAGGAGGCAAAACTTTCATCTATTCACTTTCAAAGATTATAGTTTTAGTTTATTATTGATGAAGCATAAACTTTAACCAGATAGAAGTGACAAAAGATTATTCTATAGTTATATATATGTATGTATATATACATATATATATATGTATGTATATACACATATATATATATGTATGTATATATACATATATATGTGTGTGTATATGTGTATATATGTGTATATATATATGTATACATATATAATATATGGAATTTTACATGTGTATTTATAAGCAAAAGTTTGTTTAAATGTATTTGTTTCTACTTAAATAATATGAGGAAATTATATTATTACTATTAGGTAAATATTAATATATGAAGACAAAGGTTTAATAGAACCAGAGTTCAATTCTCTGTTTTTAAAATGAATGATTTTATTTGTTTACATCCCAAGTAGTGTCCCTCTTCTGGGTCCCACACCCAGAATGTTTCCCATTATATCCCCTCCCCTTCACCTATGTTACCCTCCTCCCAAGGTATCCCCTTCCCTAGGGCATCAAATCTCTACAGGATTAGACACATCCTCTCCCACTGGGACCAGACAAGGCAGTCCTCAGCTACATATACATCTGGAGTCTCAGACCAGCCTGTGTATGCTCTTTGGTTGTTGGCTTAGTGTCAAAAAGTTCCCTGGAAGCAAAGCTAGTTGACACTGTTGGTATTCCTATGCATTTGCCATACTCAATTTCTTCAATCCTTTCCCTAATTTTCATTGGTGTCTCTAACCTCAATCCAATGGTTGGTTGTAAGTATCTGCATCTGTCTCATTTAAGTATTGGTAGAGCCTATCAGGAGACAGCCAGAAAAGCTCCTGTCTGAGAGCAAAATATAGCATCAGTAATAGAGTCAGGCTTTGTTACCTGCCCATGAGTTGAATGTCAAGTGGGCCATTCACTGGTCAGGCTTTTCTTCAATCTCTGCTCCATTTTTGTCTCTTCATTTTTTCTTTTATTTATTTATATGCACTCCAGATTTTATTCCAACCCCCTGTGCACCCTCCAACTGTTCCACATCCCATGCCTATACCTGTCTCCATGAGGATGCACCCACCCCATCACACCACTGGACCTCTAAACTTTCTGGGGCCTCCAGTCTCTTGAGGGTTAGGTGCATCTTCTTTGACTAAATCTAGACCCGTCAGTCCTCTGCTGTATCTGTCGTGGGGGCCTCATATCAGTTGGTATATGCTGCCTGGTTGGTGGTCCAGTGTTTGAGAGATCTCAAGGGTCCAGGTTAATTGAGACTGCAGGTTCTCCTACAGGGTCTCCCTCCTCCTCAGCTTCTTCCAGCTTTTTTCTAATTCAATTACAGGGGTCAGCAGCTTCTGTTCATTGGATGGGTGCACATATCTGCATCTGAATGTTTCAGCTGCTTGTTGCATCTTTTGGAGGACAGTCATGGTAGGTCCCTTTTCGTGAGTACTCCATAGCCTCAATAATAGTGTCAGGCCTTTTGATCCATCCTCCTGGAACTGGATCCCACTTTGGGGCCTGTAGATGAACCTTCTTTCCTCAGACTCCTCTCCATTTCCACCCCTGCACTTCTGTCAGACAGGAACAATTATGGGTCAGAATTTTGACTGTGGGATGGCAACCTCTTCCTCACTTGATACCTGGCTTCCTGGTGGGCTCTATAACTTCACTCTCCCTACTGTCAGGCAGTTCATCTAAGGTCCCTCCCTTTGAGTCTTGAGAGTCTCTAACCTCCCTGGTCTCTGGTGCATTCTGGAGGGTCCCCGCAACTTCCTACCTCTCAAGGTTGCCTGTTTCCATTGTTTCTCCTGGCCCTCAGGACTTCAGTTCTTTTTGCTCACATAACACCAGGTCAGGTTCCCTGCTCCCCCTCATGCCCAACCACTTTCCACCCTATATTCCTCCCTCCCTCCCTACTTGTGATTGCTTTCTTCTCCCTTCCAAGTGTGACTGAGGTGTCCTCACTTGGTCCCTTCAGCTTGTTGACCTTTTTGAGTTCTGTGGACTATATCTTGGTATTCTGTACTTATTTTTGGCTAATATCCACTTATTAGTGAGTACATACTATACATGTCTTTTTGGATCTGAGTTACCTCATTCAGGATAGTATTTTCTAGTTTGATCCATTTCCTTGCAAAACTCAGGATGTCCTTATTTTTAATAGCTGAGTAGCATTCCATTGTATAAAAGAACTACACTGTCTGTATCCATTCTTCTGTCATGGGATATCTGGGTTGTTTCCAGTTTCTTTCTATCACAAACAAGGCTGCTATGAACATAGAAGAACACATGCCCCCATGTAATGGTGGAGCATCTTTTGGATATATTCCCAAAAGTGTTGTTATTGCTGGTTCTTCAGGTAGATCTATTTCTAGTTTTCTGAGGAACCTCCAGATTGATTTCCAGAATGGGTGTACCAGTTTGCAATCCCACCAGGAATGGAGAAGAGTTCCTCTTTCTCCACATCCTTGTCAACATGTGTTGTAACCTGAAGTTGTAATCTCAGCCATTCTGATTGTTGTAAGGTGGTATCTGAGGGTTATTTTGATTTGCATTTCTCTGGTCACTAAGGACTTTGAACATTTCTTTGAGCTTCTCAGCCATTGGAGGTTCTTCTATTGTGAATTCTCCATTTATTCTATACCCCATTTTGACTGGATTATTTGGATTTTTGGTGGTTAGCTTCTTGAGTTCTTTATATATTTTGGATATTAGTCCTCTATTTGATGTGGGGTTAGTGAAGACTTTTTTCCCAATCTGTAGGTTGCCAATTGAGCCATTGGAGTTGTGTTTAGGAAATTTTCCCCATACTAACGAGTTTAAGGCTCTTTCCCAGTTTTTGTTCTATTAGATTCAGTGTATCTGGTTTTATGTTGAGGTTCTTGATCCACTTGGACTTGAGCTTTGTGCAAGATGAGAAATATGGTTCTATTTTTATTTTTCTACATACAGACAGCCAGTTAGACCAGTACCATTTATTGAAGATGCTTTCTTTATTCCATTTTATATTTTTGACGTCTTTGTCAAAGATCAAGTGTCCGTAAATTGTGTGCTTTTATTTCTGGGTTTTCGTTTCTATTCCATTGATCAACTTTTCTTTCTCTGTACTAATACCATGTCTTTTATATCACTATTGCTCTGTAGCATTTCTTTTAAACAAGAATAGTTTTGGGGTCAAAATTTTTGAAGGTGGGTTGTTGTCTCCAACCCTCCACTGGGTATGTGTTGGGGGGGGGCGCTGTCTAACTAACTTGAATAGGTGGAATCTGGTTCCACAAATTTTTTGGTAGGTTGTTTTTCGAAACAGAATATCAGATTATCTATATTCTTTTCATGTATACATTGTGAAACAATATATTTGGAATTGTTGCTCTCTTCATTGGGCCTCAAACCCTTTCAGCTCCTTCAGTCTTCTAACTCCTCCAATGGAAACCCCTTGATCAGTTCAATGGTTAGCTGTGAGCATCTGCCGCTGTATATGTCAGTCTCTGGTAGACCTCAAAGGAGACAGCTATATCAAGCTCCTGTCAGCATGCACTTCCTGACATCCACATCAACGTCTACTTTGGTGACTACACATGAGATGGATACCCAGGTAGAGTGGTCTCCAGACGGCCCCTCCTTTGTTTTTTTTGTCCCATACTTTGTCTTCATATTTGCCCCCTTGAGTATTTTGTTACTCCTCCTAAGTACCAAAGCACCCACACTTGGTCTTCCTTCTTCATGAGCTTCATGTGGTCTATGAGTTGAATCTTGGGTATTGCAAGTTTCTGGGCTAATATCTAATAATCTAAGTGAGTGAATACTGTGTGTGTTCTTTTGTAATTGGGTTACCTCACTCAGGGGGATATTTTTTTAGTTCCATCCATTTACCTAAGAGTTTCTCGAATTTTACCTAAAAATTTTCATTGTTTTTAATAGCTGAATAATACTCCATTGTGTAAATGTACCACTTTTTTTATATCCATTCCTCTGTTGAAGGACACCAACAAACCAGAGCTCCCAGGGCCTAAACCACCAGCCTGGGAGCACATAGGGAGGGACCCATGAAACCAGTTGTATATGTAGGAGAAGATGGCCTTGTCGGGGATAGGTGGAAGAGGAGAACCTTGGTCCCATGAAGGCTGGACACTGAGTGTGGGGGAATTCAAGGATGGAGAGGTGGGATTGGGGGGGTAGGTGGGAGCACATCCTCATAGAAGCAGGAGGAGGGGATGCGATAGGGGGTTCCTGGGTGAGGAGGAAATGGGGTAAGAGGATAACATCTGAAATGTAAACAACATATTCAATAAAAAATAAATAAATGAAACTATATTTAGCATAGTTCACAGTAGTAACAGTTGAGTCATGCCTTCAAACCAAAGAGAACAATTGTTCAAGCAACTAGATCAAAATTGTAGACACCTTATGAAAGAGGTTAAAAATTATTTTTGTAGTTTAAACTCTGTTATGGATATTTTATTAACTTATGTGTGTGTATGTCTGTGTGTGTGTGTGTGTGTGTGTGTGTGTGTTTGTGTGTCTGTGTTTGTGTGTGTGTGTGATATTTGTTGAATAAGTACATACAAATATATTTCATAAGATAATATATAACATACTATTTAAAACTTGAAAGCTTCAGGATAGTTAATGTAGATGCACTGAGATGTGTAAACATTGTGTCTGGTTAATTTTAGTCTATGACTGGTTTAGATTCAATATAGTAAAGTTTATGAAACGAGGTAAATGAAAAAAATCTTTGTGCTTCACACTTTCAGAAAAATTTGACCAAAAATATACCATTTAAAAAAAATCAGTCAGAAAAATGAAAATTGCCTTATTTTAAAGATAGAAACAAGGGGTTTAGAAATAAAGAACATTTTGATTCATTAATGGCTCTGAAGAACACTCACACATTTTTATGTAATAATTTAGGTTTATATGGAACACACAAAGAAGCCAGTGATTCTGCATTAGGGATTTTCATGTTCACCAAAGTAGCTGTCAATATGTGTTTTTCCCCTTTTCTGGAAGGTAAACACCTAGTCTGTTTTAAGAGTCTGAGAGAAAGGAACATGTGTGTGAAAAATAGCTTATGAATTGGTCTTACCCATTAAATCTCAGCCAACCCTTTTGTGATGTTCATCTGAAAGCCACTGAATTGTTTTCTTCTGTATCAAAAGTAATAGATGTTGGCATAGCTAGGAACAAAAACAGGGCTCCTGATGATTGAATCTGCTGGAAAATAAAAGTTGCAATCTGATTCTTCTCATTGCTTTCCTGAGCAGAGATTGGTACAAAATTCTGCCCTTACAGATTTTAATTTTTCAAGGAATTGATTATTAAAAAAGAAGAATGAAAACATATACATGTGTGTAGCCCACAGGCAAGTAGTTAAGAATGAAACATATAAGAGAAACAAAAATTTAGATTAATCAACATCACATACTTATAAAGCTTGATGATACACAACTCTGCATTTTGATGTCCACATATACATTGCAAACATAAACAAATTCCTATTATGTTATTTTCATTTGGTTTTCTACTATAATGACAAGTATGTCATCATTAGCATGTTGTTTAATTTTAAATATATATTGTAAATACTTTTGCTTAAATTTTAGTTTCTTTTCTTTTTTTCTTTCTTTCTTTTCTTTTCTTTTTTTTTTTTGGATAAGATAACTGAGTGATTTAATAAAGACCAAGAAAGATAAATGCCACATGTTTTCTCTTATTTGTAGATGCTAGATCTAGATCTTCAGATGCTAGTATTTGGAGTAATCACTAAAACGTTGAAAAGGAGAACAAAGGAAAGGGATGGTGGAGGAGACAAGAAAATCAGATAGGAGGATAATAGGACACAGTTGCTATCAAGGAATAATGACAAAAGTGGTTGTGGGAGATTATCCTGAGATATAAGAAAAAAAGCAACACAGTGCAAACCTGCTGCTTCCAGTTTCCTAATCCATAATTTCTCATTGCATTCTAGATACTTGTCCTTATTCCCAGTGAAAAACACAACCTTCATTCCTCATACCCAGTAAAAAATACAACCTTCATTCCTCATCAAATTTGCTTCATTTATAATTGACAGAAATAGTTAGAAAAAGACAAATCTAGTCAAATAGAATGATCAACTGAGAAGAGAGGAACCACATGTAAAATATGCATTTATAATACAACTCCTACACTTGCGGGGGTGGGGGGTGGTAGCGCACACCTTTAATCCCAGCACTTGGGAGGCAGAGGCAGGCGGATTTATGAGTTCGAGGCCAGCCTGGTCTACAGAGTGAATTCCAGGATGGCCAGGGCTACACAGAGAAACCCTGTCTCAAAAAAAAACAAAATAGATAAATAAATAAATAAACAAACAACTCTTTCACTTAAAATCACAGAACACTGGGAAAGATAGAAAAGTTATAAAGAACAAGGGGACTAAGGCACAAGTGGGAAGACAGTCTCTAAAGGAAACAGGACACCATTTTGGCGGGGTAGGAAGATTTGGGGAAGAGTTAGAAGAAGAGTAGAGTCCTTAAATTAACCAAGACATGTAAGAAATTATCTAATAATTCACACAAAGAACTATAAAAATTTTCTCTATAATTCCATTTTGATTAAATGCAATCGGGTCATTTACTTTTCAATTTGTGAACATGAACATTGGAGATTACATAGAGTATAGACTTTTAATTTTGTCAACAAAACATATCTTTAGAATGATTTACTATGTCCTCAAAATTGAATTTTGATAAGACAGTATTGTGTGCCTTGTAAATATAATAGAATAAAATAAATATTTCAGCATCACAAAATAATTAAGTTAATTTTTTACACATATATTCAACTTTATTACAGCATGTATAGCTTATAAATACAAACAATTTTACTTCCATAAATTACAGTAAAACTCCACACATTCATCGTACACAACCCACATTTGTTATAAGATAAAACAAATTTATTTTATTTTCCGATTCAATAGTGCAATAATGCTGATGAGTCTACTGATTAAAATTTGGCACGCTTGAAGGTAAAGTAGTTCCTATGAAAAATAACCTTTAGCTATCAACATTGAATCCATCATACAGAGTGGTAAAGCAAAGCTTCTCTTGAGCTCCCAAGAGCCAATGTAAGTCAGATTCATGACATTAGGATATGACATCATTCTTTGACTATTATTTTTCTGCTACAAATTAATGACAATTAATTATGTTATAGAGCATTTGTCTTTGACTTAGTAAATAAATACCAATAAAACTAAGAAAGAATAAATCTTACATGGACTAGACATAAAACTAATGTATAAAATTTCTGAAACTGGCATGATTCTTAATTATGTCCAGGGCTCACTCATTAAAATCACTTCCTTAACGACATTAACTCCAAATGTTTTTACTGGAATTATACATTCCCTTTAAATCTATGTAATAATTAAATATTTTAGGAATATAATAAGCTTATATTTGTGAAAAATATTTATGTGTGTATATGTGTGTGTGTATGTGTGACATGAAAACATTGGTAAAACTTTAAGGAAATCAATATTATAGGATATGGGAGGAGGTATGTAAGTAGAGGCAGAGAAGTAATAGAAGCAGTCTGCTTGACATATGGTCTATACTTGAGTTAAATTGATATAGTATTTAAGTTGCTTCTGGATGCTGGCATGCTTATTACTAATAGATTAATCTTCCTACCAGAGGAGAACAATGATTTCTAAATGATGCTTGCTTCCTACGAACAGTAAATATGCAGAGTTAGCAATTTCAGCCCAGCTACCTAATCTATAGTGATTAGTGACTAGAGATGAATTCAATCTCTAGGAATTAGTGATTTTAAAAATCATGTTTAACTGTTGAAATATTGATGTAAGAATAACACCCAGTTCCAGGCCTCTGGGCTTAGATACCTCTGGACAAAATACTTTTCATCTATTGATTCATTTCCATCACTTTTGGTAAAACATCATCCTGTTTAGGATTGTCAGAAGTTTAAGGAATCCATCTAATAAACTATCATCTGAAATTTAATATTAAATTTCTCAAATTTATATTAGGCCAGAATGAAGCACTGGTAGTTTGGAGACTTTATTAGTAGATGGCATCTAGAGTCAGTATTTCTGTAAAGTTGAATTGATAAGATTGTATTATAGATTGATAAGGTCTGTATTACCTTTGAGTAATTAAATGCAAAATTTTGAGAAATATGATATACTCATTTTTGTCAGAGAAGTCACTACTGGGCCAAAGACTATCTTATAACTTTGGTAAAATAAACAAAACTAAGAGCTTAAAACATTTTGTTTTGGTTACAAGATTCCCAAAAGTTAGTCAAATATATATATGTTCATTCCTGTATATGTATATAAAGTGTTCATATCCTCTCACAAACATTATATAATATCAAAATAATTTGTTCTGTGCAACAGTTATACCAGATTATTGAACAATTATAACAAGTCTGTACACATTACTATTTGTAATACTGATATATAGTTATAGTGTTTCAGTTTAATATATTCTAACCATGAATCTAGAGTATTGTCCTTTAGAGCTAGTGAAATATCACAAAAGGCCATAGTGTCCAACACCCTTAAGCCTGAGCATTTGAGTTTGATGCCTAGAACTACTATAACCTCCTTTCACATAACCTATATCAACTGCATATAACTAGACATGTTAGGAGTCTTAAATATAAAGTTGAACTTTAGTTTGTATGTAAAATTGGGGGGAATAAATGGTTTCCTATTATCATAAAGATGTTGATATCTGCTGTTTAAAGCTATGTTTGGCACAGAGAAACACCTGGTAAACTTCTTGAAAGGAACTGCTATTTATTTGGCTCACTTCACATAGCTGCACAAATCACAGTTCTAAACTATTGCAGTTTTAAAGTTATTTTTTAGTGATACAGAGAAAGCATATATCCAGTACACACTCAGGTGGATGCAGCTCTTTGGGTGTGTTATTTTACATGTGTCAACCATAAATATATTTGATGTTTGAATATTCTGAAATTTTATTATTGGTTAATTGAGAAAACATTTTCCTTTTATAAACTATCGACTTTAATCTAGAGGGAAGGGGAAATAATCAACAGTGAAGGCCTTTATCTCTACAGTACAAATACTCAATTTACTTTAGTTATAATAGCTCAAAGTCCTAAAAATTTGTTTTATTTTTCATCTAAATATACATAAATAAAACAGCTGCTCATACAATTTTATATGGAGTAATATCTAATCCAAATTAAAAAAAACCAACATATAAACATTGATAAACATTAAAATAGAAACAACAAAAATACTTAAGAGACAAAGTATAACTCAAATGGATGTCTATTAAGTGATTGGAATGTGTCTCTTCCTATTTCCAACTTGACTGGATATGGAATGAAGCAAGAAACACATCTGGTGTATTAATGAAGGGGCATGTACACAGGTATGACTAGGTGGAGAAGATTCTTTCAGAATGTGGGCAGTATGGTCATATGGTCTGTGGTCTCAAATTCTAGTAATGGTAGAAAAAGGAGGATTCCAACTGAGTACAGCATTCGTCATTCGCTAGGCTTCTTGGCAATGTATACATTGTCACTTTTTAACCTTTCTGTCAGGACTTCCTCTCTGTGAAAGACCATTTCTCCTCCAACTATGAACTCAAATAAACTATTCTTCTTTTCTTTTTTTGTCAGGTATTGATTCAGAGTAGCAGAAATAATAAACAATATAGAAATTGATACTAAGTCATGAAATCTTTGCTGTAAGAATTAGACTATGCTGTTCTTAGCTATCTAAACCTGTGGTAAATGGTGAAGAATTTCAAGATGTGTGTGGGTGAAAATGTGGAATACCAGAATGCTGATGGAAACTGAGATGTCTCAAAAGGTCTCAGGAGTAAAGAAGCATTGTTCTGGGAAGTGGATTAAAGATATTTGTGTTCTATTGTAGATAAGTTCTGTCTGTTTCTTAGATATTTAAATATACTACATTCAGAGCAGAGGAAGCCATTGTCTGGCATAAATGGGAAGAGAGGCCCTTGGCCTTGTGAAGGCTCAATGCCCCAGTGTAAGGGAATGCCAGAATCGTGAGATAGGAGTGGGTGGGAGGGTGGGGAGCAACCTCATATAAGCAGGGGAAGGGTGGATTGAATAGAGTCTTTCTGGATTGAGAAATCAGGAAAGGGGTTAACATTTGAAATGTAAATAAACAAAATATCCAATTAAAAAAAAAAGAATTTTAGTGGGGAAGTTTTCAAGACAGCATGAAACCCATGGTTGCTGCTCAGAGTATTCTCAATGAATTCTGTAGTGAAAGAGCAAAATAATATAAAAATAAAAATGGGCATTTGGGTGAAGAAGGAGAATGTGAACAGATAATGACAGTAAAGAGACACTTCAGGTTTCTAACTGGACTAAGATACTTGAAAGACATGAAATTGTGGGTGTAGTTTTTACCTTTCTTCATTTTGTTAATATCTGGGTCAAAAGTTTACTTATGTTAATATTATTTTTAACTTTCAAATGGGAATGGGTATTCATATTATATATTACATATATAAGACATGAATAATAATATGTTGTTTTCTTTTACAGTATTTCAAAGTATCAGATTATCTGAGTCAATAAAATTTAGCACTAACAGTTTCAAAAATACTGGACAAAGGTGAATTTTGGCATTTTGGGATATGAATTAAATACTACTTTCTTTACAAGAAGAATACTTAACTTTAGAGACAAGGAGCAAAGTAATGGGTTCTAACATAATGTAGTTGATTGGTTGTCACTAAAGTTAACAAGCATCACAGGTCACCGGAAGTTTCAAATTTATTCTCGAACTAACTGGATTTGAAAATTCTTTGGAGATAAAATGAAGTCTATGAAGTATTTCCAATGAGCTTGATCTGAAGACGGAAAACACATCTGTTTATGGCCTAGGGTTTCTGGCTTAATGGATTAGGGGAAGGACTGAAGGAGCTAAAGAGGCTTACAACCCCATAGGAAGAAAAACAATATCAAACAACTAGACCACTCAGTTCCTAGAGACTAAACCACCAACCAGAGACCCATGGCTCTGGCCGCATTTATAGCAGAAGATGGCATCATTGGGAGGAGAGGCACTTGGTCTGTGAAGGCTTGATGTGCCAGTATAGGGGAATGCTAGAGCATTGAGAAAGAAGTGGATGGGTGGGTGGGTGAGCACCCTCATAGAAACAGGAGGAAGGGCAGGATAGGATAGGGAGTTTGTGGAGTGGAAACAGGGAAGGAAAAAAACATTTGAAATGTAAATAAATAAGATAACCAATAATTTTTTTTTAAAAGAGAGAAGACAGAAAAATCCATCTAAGAATCAGCATTTATCTTTCTGCTTGCTGAATTCATCCACTTCTCATCATTGCTTACATACCATCTTGGGCTATATCCCACGAGACAGAAAACCAAAACAAACTTTTGAGTTTACAAAAACTTCAAAACAAACCTGAGTTACATGGTTTAGATATTCTATCACAAAATAATGAAACCAATACACTCATGTGTTGAAAAGTGTATAGGGATGTATATATGTTTACATATATAAAGACATGTACATACTTTTTATATGATTATATATAAACTTTCCCTGTTTTGGTTTTTATGCCACTTTCTTCTCTTTAAAAACTACTGCAAGCTGGGATTAACAATTTAGGGAAGATGATACCACTGATGGCTTTTGAGGACATGAATTCCCTTTAAGCTTGAGGTATTCTCTGAACACATGGGCACTGACCCTGTGGCTGAATGATAACTCAAATTTTGCTGAGCCTTGACCACTCATTCTGGTGACAAATGGGACAGATTCTACAAAGTGCTTCACACAAATACTTTTGGATTGCTTGTTGTGCGCACTTGCTGAGCTGAAAGTTCCATTTTTCTTCTAATCCTTAAGGATCAAAATGCATTAGTCTTCCTACTTCTGCTCCAATCAGTGCCATTTTTCCTCTTCTGAGTGAATGGGTTTGTGGGGTCTCTTTAGTCATTACAACTACTGGCTTATGAAATTTTTAGTGCAATTTCTACTGTATATAATTTCATTTTTCCTTCAACAAAACATTTTATCTTCTTATCAATACAAGCTACATACTCTGGGATAGATTAATAATTATTGTTCCTCAAATAAACCTTTTAATATAAATATAATTTCTGCATAATTCTACGTAGATAAAATGAAAATGTTATGGACCATGAAAATGTTATGGACCTTAAAGTATTTACTCATAGTTCATTTTTTAACATTAATGTTGTCACCTTAAAAGTATATAAGTATAATGTTTAAAGATGTACTACTAGCCGCCGTGGTTTCTATGTCCATACTGTTAGCAATTAAAACAAGTATATTTATTTGAGTATAAGTAAATGATTATCCACAGACATTTACAATAATTATTTGATATTACTTGAATTATGTACTTTGAAGTTTACACTAATGATGTTCTTTGAAATCATTATCATCATACTTTAAAATAACATATCAAAAATAGCTTTTTATTGGTGCTATAAATTTAAAAATTATAAAAGTTACCACTAATTTCTTCATTCCCTAAATGAATGAATATTGACATATAATCACAGATAAAATGAAACAAATTTACTGAGTTATATTTAGATAGAAATGTTTGGTGTGTTTTTGAACTTACTGTAATATATTCTGATCAGCCCAGGCATAAAGAGTTACAGCTACATGCTCCTGGCCACATATGTTCTCTTATATCTTCTTACTACAATGTACAATGTAATTTTTTAAATTAGAAACTAATTTCTTTAGTTTACATGAGACTACAGTTTCCTCTCCCATCTATCCTACGTCTTTCTTCATCACCTCTCCTTAGCCTCTCTCCCCTATGGATATCAACCAGCCTTGCCATATCAACTTGTAGTGAGACTAGGCACATCTCATATCCATAAACCAAGGTAAGTATCTGCTTCCCTTTGCTGCTTTGTCAGGTATTTTGTCATGACAGCAAGAAAATTTACTAACATTCCATTTGACAATTCCCCATCAGTATTCCTTGCACAGTTATTTTTTCATATAATGTACTGTGACCCATTGTTAGCAGATTTCTTACATTAATGATCATGACAAGACACACATGTTCCAAATTTCTTCTCATGCCATTGCTCTGAGATCAAGGATAAGCAAGCCTGCAGAAGGGTGAGACAGGAAAAAAAATCAAGATTAAATAAACTGTCATCTTTGCTCAGCCATGGGAAATCATATTGAGGGCCTTTATTTAAATGTTAGAGTGGAGAAATCACAAGAAAACTTGTAATTTTCATGAAACAGAGGAAATCTGCAAATATAAACTGCAGGAATCATGGAGTTGGCTAGTCTATCTGCCTTGAGAATCATTTGTTAGTTTTCTGGTTAGAGTCCATGAATCCTGGGGATCTCTACCCACACAACTATAATTGTACTATTCCTGGCATCTTACATTTTATTCTGTTTCTTGTGAAGGTATAAAAAGTCTGATCGTTTGCAATAAGTTTGAGTCTGAGTATTTCTGTGACCCCACTGACCTGTGTCTGATAGATGACATTCCCTCTGACAATAATCAGATAACCCTGCTCAGTAAGTAAGTTCTGGCACTTAAAATAAACAATGTTTTGTACCATTATAGACCATCTGTTAATTACTTCCGAAGGGAGAAAGACTTCTACCAATAGGTACAATCATGACTTTTTTGAACTCGAAGTAAAGATTCCTCTTCTTGAGCTTTAAATCTATGCAGAGGTTAAAGTCAATGAGTGACAGGTGACTGACAGAAGAAAATTGAATGACAATTCCACCATGCTGGTGAAGAAGAGGCTGCCTAGAATATAGACCATCTTGCTAAGGCCTGTGGGAAATTACAATGTAATTCAGGCAGGGCAACTAGGTTTCAGGCACCTACTTGACAGGGGGACACCTCATCTTACTCAGTCTTTGGTCTTATCTACATACCAAATAAAAAGTGGACAAGAAAAATGAAATGAGATCAAATCACTGAAATTTAAGAGAAAAAATTGTTCTCTTAGTGGCTGGACAGGGAGACAACAGTGTGAGCAGCCATAAACAATTCTTTCCAAAAAAAAGTTAGAAAAATGAATTTGAAGGTGAGAACAACGTTTATCTTAAAGAACATTCATAAGCAATGACCCCATGCGGCAGGCCCTTTGGGTTTTGTAGCTCATTAAGAAAAGTGTTTGTTCACTTCATTGTCTTTCCATGGTTCATTTTCTATCATCCCTATTGACCTTAAGCTGTAAAGAGAATGCTATCTTCCTTCCTGGATGTGTTCATTGTATGCACTGAAGGATTCTACGCTATTGTTAATGACACAAAGGATGCTGATATTTATGTAAAAGGGTGTTTGCTCATTTTCAATAGATGTTGGGATGTGCAAGAGTAGAAATCCAGGTCATAAGGTCTTCTGAATAACTCTTTTCTACTTGTCACAAATGCTGTCCAAGGGCAGATGGCGACCAAGGACCTGAATCTACATTTCTGACAAATGGGCGTTGTATGTAAACCTAAAGTGCTGGCATCCCACACATAGACAAGTACATATGCGATATTCCATCAGATACATTACTTTTGGTATTATAGGATGACTGACATAGAGATACAGAACTGATTAACATAGAGTGAATAAGAGATTGTAGATTGGGCAGCCACAAATAGGATATGTCTACTACATGCCTTCTTTCTAAATCTTAGTTATCATTGTGGAAGAAGAGGCAGAAGTAATGTGAAAGGCCAAGTTAGTGGATATGTACTATGAAATACATTTGCTACACATAACAGTGCTATTACACAGATAATCTCACAGGATCTGTGACCATATGCACAAGACCAACCAATTAAAGTAGTCTAAAATCCCAGCATTGACAGGGAAGGGGCTGCTGAAATTTTGCTCATTTGTTTCGAAGTTCATGTCATGTGATATCTGCTGTGATAGGACAGTAAGATTTTTGAATAAGGCAGACCCTGAATGGCTACCATGCTCCAGGAGATGGTCCTAAACACACACGTACACACACAGAGAAGCACACAGAGACTCACATACACACACAGAGAAGAACAGAAACACACAGACACACACATACACACACAGACACACAGACACACACAGACACACACACACACACACACACACACACACACACACGAGCATGCTATTTTCAAACAATAATAAATCTCGAGACAAGAATTAATTGCATATATCTTTTTAAAATAGTTCTTTCAATATGTGACTTCAAAATGGAAGCTGAACAGAATAGGCAGAATTACAATAAAAGATAGTTTAAAATTTTTGTTTGAGGTCAGGCAGTTATTAGTACTTACTTTACAGAGATTAGCTATTTACACAAAATAATAATTTTTATTATATTAAAATGATTCTTCAAAAGTATGTTGCATGGCCTAATCATTTTAACATGGATTACTATAATTTCATTTTTCAATTAATAAATGCCTTTGCTACTAAGTGAAAACTACACTTTTATACAGTATATTCTGGTTATGTTTCTTCTCCCTGTTACTTTTAAATCCCCCAGTTGAGTGATAGGGCCACCCATCCTTCTCAAAATTTTAACCCAGAATTGCTCCTGTCTAAAGGAAATACAAGGACAAAGAGTGGAACAGAGACTGAAGGAAAGGACATCCAGACACTGCACCACCTGGGGATCCATCCCACATGCAGCCACCAAACCCAGACACCATTGCTGATACCAAGAAGTGCCTGCTGACAGGAGCTGAGTATAGCTGTCTCCTGAGAGGCTTTGCCAGAGCCTGACAAATACAGAGGTGGATGCTTGCAGCCAACCAGTAGAGTGAGCACAGTCCCCAGTGGAGGAGTTAGAGAAAGGACTGAAGGAGCTAAAGGGGTTTTTAACCGCATAGGAAGAACAACAATATCAACCAACCAGAACCCCAGAGCTCCCAGGAACTAAACAACCAATCAAAGAGTACACATGGAGGGTCACATGGTTTTAGCTGCATATGTAGCAGAGGATGACCTTATCTGGTATCAGTGGGAGGGAGAGTCCGTAGTCCTGTGATGGCTTAATGCCCAAGCATAGGAGAATGCTAGGGGCAGGAGTGGGTGAGTGAGTGAGTGGGTGAGTGGGTGAGTGGGTGAGTGGGTGAGTGGGTGAGTAGGTGGGTGGGTAGAAAAGCACCCTCATATAAGCAAGGGGAAGGGGAATTATGGTGGGGGTTTTGGAAGAGAAACCGGGAAGGGGGATAACATTTGAAATGTAAATAAATAAAATAATCAATAAAAATTTAAAAAAAGAGAAAAAGTTGCAAAGAGATTACCAATTAGCACAGTTGAAATAAATCTACATTTTAGTTCCATGTGATTCTGTTTGCACACTGAAATGTCACGTGGTAAAAATTTACTGGCATATTTTCAAGCAAACCTGAAGTCCTGAGATACATAGATAGTTCAAATCAAAAAGAGGGCTGGAGAGATTAAAGACTCTTACTGTTAAGAATGTATTTAACTGGGTGCATTTTTAAGTCAGTGCTGAGTACAGAAGATGCTAGAAAGACTGGGTAATAATGGCTTCAAAGCCTGCATGCAAACATAAAGCAGATGCAGAAGTTATCACCTTCCACGAAGAACTTTCCACTCAGCTGTAGAGAGCATAGCAGCCAAATCTTCCCCAGCTGTTAGCTCCTCAAGGATCTGTCCTACCTACAGAAATTCAGTCCTCCCACTGAGTCAACCACCAGCATTTGGCAGCTGAATGAAGAAGAAATATGAGGACATAGACACTCTGACTCCTTGCCAATCAATCAATCAATCAATCAATAAATAAATAAATAAATAAATAAATGGCAAACTGATTAATTTTGAGTTACTTGTGCAATTTCAGATAATTCATCGTGAGACACAATAGGCCACCTTGCTTAGGATACAAATGACACAAAATAACTAATCTCACCATTATATTTTTTATGCTGAAATACAAACACGTCTTTTGGTAGGCAAGGAAAGGAATAGTCACAGTTTTAGCACTCCACTGTATGTTGGTAAGATTGTTTCCCTAGAGGAGATGAGAACATCTATTACCTGCTCCTAAGGTCATTAATAAATAATAATAATAATAATAATAATAATAATAATAATAATAATAATAATAATAAATATAATTGTACATTAATTCGAACTGGGATCAAATGAGTACTTTGCGCTTGCTTACACAGTATGGGAGAGGGGTTACTGGAAGGATTATGAATGATCCTAAAACCCCTCCTGGCAAATATTCATCCAGCATGGATAACGGATTACCAATATATACACAAAATGAATCCTCTTCCTCTTGTCTTGAACAGCATAGGAATCACAGTCATTCCCTTTGACCTCTAGTCCACAGTGCAAGTAAGGAAGGATTGGACACATATGACTTGGTTCTTAAGTGAGTGTCCAATGACTTTACCTAACCCCATCTTCTAGAAGAGACTCTCAAAAGTCAACAAAATAGGATCTTATGATCTTATGATCCTTAGTAGGCAAACAAAAGTGGGCTTATACAAGTGGAGATTATTGTGCTTAACCAATAATACTGTGGAAGAGTACACCTCTGTTATACAAAGTAATTATAGAACACTTTCATGACAGGTTGATAATGTGGGTTTTATACCTTCGTGCTCTGATTACTAACTTAAATGATAATTATACTCTTAACAAACAGGAAATAAATCATAGCTTTAAATCTTATTTAGAAGATGCAGTGAATAAGACAAGTATATCATTTGTCAAAACAGCACCAATAATATATCAAAGCATGTTTAATGCATATCAGTTTTCTAAATAAGTCCAATAATTCCTACAACATTATAGAATTTTAATAAAATGGTATTGGTGACTCATGAAACATCATATTATTTTTTTCTTTGTAGAATTCTGTTCATAGTAATCAGACATATGTATCTTCTTTTATTCTTTTATACTCTCACCAATATTCCTAAAGTGTTCTAGTCATTTAGTGTTCAGTAAGATTATTTTTACTGCAGGAGGCAGAGACTATTTTGTGAAAATTAGATATGTTTCAGTCCATTGCTTCTCCCTTCAGAATTAAAGGATATACTACAATCAGAGTGATTTAAAAGTCCAGTAGGTGTTACAGAAAGTACCTCTGAAATCTTTCCAAAAGGAATTTTTCTTAATGAACTAAAGGAATGAAAAATGGAGCTTCTCAAAACACACTGCTGAGATTTCCTACTGCATTCTGATTCTATCAATAAGCACACATCACAGAACTAAAGCCTGTTGTTTCTTAGTTCTGTCATGTTTTGGTTGACACTGTTTGTTTTTAAAGCAGAAGAATGTAAGACAGACACAGATGCATAGTTTCAGAAATAAAAGAAAAACAGAAAAATGAAGAGCCGTTAAATTAACTTTACAAACACCTCTAGAGAGTCCCTATAAAATTCTGCAAAGACAATAATAGAAATGGATAGATGAAAGGTAAGTCATACAAAAAAATAGAGTTAAACTTCTTTCCAATAAATGTACCAATAGTGCCATCTATTGCCTCTGTTTTATTCTCTATACATATTTTTATATGATAAACTAATAAAGGTATTATTTCTCTGTCTTTATTTTAATATATTTCATGTATTCAAAATATAATAAAATTAATGGTCCAAGGTTAAACTTCAGAATATGTTACATACTCACACAGCATTTATTTATCGAATACTAAATTGATTATATTCATATTTCAGAGAACATATTTTCTTTATCAGAATTTATATTCTGGTCTACAAAGTTTTATATCCTCTCTACAAAGAGTACAGTGTAGGGTCACACTGTTTGAACAATATATGAATACTGACTACGAGCTATGCATACTGCATTTAAATGCTATTTAGTTTAAAATTCAGATGAAACAATGCTACTATATTCACCACACCAAACCACTTTAAGAACTTCTATGGTTGGGTTAGTATTATGTGTTTTTTAAAGGAAGGAAAGAAAAATAAAACATTTCCAAAGCTTTCTCTTAAACATATGTTCTAGTAATTCTGCAAATAGTAGTATTGCTAGCTACAGGTTATATTTTGGCTTACCATTTATTCTAAGAGAAGTAAATATTTATAGTTAATATTGCTTCAGATTTTAAATTTCTACTCAACTAAATGTATTAATTCATAATGAAAATGCAGATGATAATGCATAATCCAGATATGTGCCCTATATGCTAAAAACAAAGCAAATAAACACTAATGAATGAAAAAAATACAATCTATGACTACACAAAAAAAAAATCTGTTTTCCACAAATTCTATTTGCGATATTTTAAAAAATAGAAGAGCTATTACTAGAAATCAAGCTTTGTGAGAATAAGAATTTTTTAATATATGCAAGAAATTGGAAAGGAATTTAAGTAGCTTAGAGAACTTGACAGAGGTACTGGAAAAGGAAGGTGATCAGTATCCTTCCAAATATATCAAACCATCAAAGAATAAAAATAATAGTGTTTGTAAAAAATAAGTTGTGAATAAGGAAACAGTCATAGGTTCAAGTTGTGCATGTCACTACAGAAGTTACAGAAGGAAGCAGTTCAATGGATCAGGAGTCCTGAACAAACAATTACAGTTGCATCAAGTGAGGCTCTCACCATGCTATTGAGTAAAAACAACCTTTAACAATAATCACCAAATTTTACTTCTTTTTAATTTTAGTAAAGAGTAGAAAAATATGTTGATTGTTATAATCAACATATATATCAGCTCTATACTCTGATATATTTCCTGAAGTTCTTTATAGTTGTAGCCAACCAAACTTAGCAAACCTATTCCATTTCAGTGTTCAATAATTTTCTCTAGTCCCCTATCACCAAAAAAGTCATGTAACATTACACCATTAACATTTCTGAAATTAATAATTTCAGAAATTACACAGAAAATGGCACATTTGACTCTGGTTATTTTCACTTAACACATTAACCCTAAAATTCATTTGTACTTTTCTGTGTCATTTCTTAGTCAACTAGAAATATACTATTGTAACTTGCACAAAATTTGATCTTAGGCTTCTCATTTAAGATGCATTTAATACATATGTCATTTCAAAGTTCTAGTGTATTATCAACAGTCTATAATAATGTCATTGTTCTGGCCTTTTTTTGTATCTTGACTGTGATATAAATTCTCATTTTCTGGGAAAAGGATCCTCATATGAGGAAAAGCCGACATTAGATTCTTTATCAGCAGCTCTGTAGATCTTCTTGATTAATGACTGAGGTATGACGGTGCAAGTGGTAACACCCCAAGACACATAGTCCTGGATGACAACAAAAGCAGACTCTGAAAACCAGGAATAGCATGCTAGTAAGCAGTATTCCTTCACAGCCTGTACTTTAGTTCCAGACACCAAGATATTGCATTAAGTTTGTGGCCTAATTTCCTCCATAATAGAATACAACATCAGTGAAAATAAATAATTTCCTTCTCAATTTGCTTTTTGTCATGGTGTCTTATCACAGCAATAGAAAGTAACCCATAAAATAGAGTCATGCATATTATTGCATAAACATAAGGTTTTATTTCAGAAAAGGGATATCTATGAGTACTGAACTCATGTGGTTATTATGCATTCAGTTTGTAGACAATAACGTTATTTGTAAAATAGACTTCCCCTTTGAACAAATATCAATCAAAAGTGTTGCAAATATTATAATGTAACACCTGAAAGTTTGATGATTATATAGAGAAATAGAAGAAAACTCTCAACAGTATAGATATATGCACTGACTCTTTGAAAAGAACTCTACTAACTCAAATTTAGTAGAATGAGCTGAAATATGGCATTGCATTAAGCAAAGTTTTTATATACAATAAAAATAAAACAGTGGAAAGGAATTACAAGATAGTAAAAATATTTTCTACTTATATATTTGACAAGAAATTAATATCTAAAATAAATAAACTGCATTAAAAGTTGAACAAAACCAATGATCCAATGATTAATTAGGAAATTAAATAATGGCACACTGCTAAAACTACCAAGTACTTATTATTCTTAGCCATAGTAAACTTTATATGTCATTATGGTTGGAATGCCTATTATTGAGAAAACAAAGAACAAGTACATGCTGCTGTAGTAGACATAAAGAAAAGAAATTGTTGTATATTACTCATGAAACTATAAATGAGAAAAGCTACCATAGAAATCATAGTAGATATTCCTTTAAAAATTAAAATGTACCACATTCTTAGCCAGCCACTCTGGGGAATTTCTCCAAGGTAATGTAACTATTATATGTACTTCATGGTTATGAGTACAGCCACCTTTATTGCGACCCTATTCACAAAATAGTTTATCAGCCTAAAACATCATTAATGTATGAATGGATAATGAAAATACCGAATAGATATGTCATCCACCTTTGCCCATTATTTTAGCTGCAGTTGATGTTGATTTTAAGGTGGATTCAGAGGAAAAATTGATGTTAATTTTAATGCAGCTCACTAGGCTGTGTTCCTTTATTGGTGAACTGAAATCATTAGTATTTAGAGCTATCGAGAATCAGTGTTTATTGATTACTGATATTTTGTTGCTATGGTGCATCCATATGTTACCCATCTTTTTGGATTTGCTTTTTTATGTATTATCCGTGGCGTAAACTGCCTACTTGCGTCCCAGACCAATGAGGTCACTGTGGTTCTCAGATAGAAACTGTATCTAGGTATTAAGGGTGACCTAAAGAAATAGAATTGTGCTAGAAGAGGGCTTAGAAGGTCCACAGAAAAAAAGCAAAGCTAGCTCAGCTCCACGATTCAGTGGAGTTACTAGGTAATAGATGTAGAACAGGAGGGGCACATAGCAGCAGTCTGATATAGGACAGTGAGACAAGACAGATTATAATGGAGAACAAGAAAGAAGGAAGCTTGCTGACCTCATTCCCGTTTTCCTTGCTTAATATATCTGATACCTAACATTTATAACATATTCACGAAAAATACAACTGTTCTGTATATCAATATTAATAGTTCAGTTTCTGTTTAATCTCTTTCAGTATTTTGGTATATAAACACTTTACACAAAAGTATACACAATGTGTAAATATCTGTTATGAACTGGTATCATAGTCTTTTTTCACAATATAATACCATATATAAACCTCTTACAGATCAATATGACCCATCTTTAATTTAGTGTCATAAAGTTTAACACAGCAGAACTTAAATTTTTTTTGGTTTTTTTTTTTGATATTTTATTTATTTACACTTCAGATGTCATTACTTTTCTCCCTTTCCCCTCCCTGGAACCCCCTATCTCAACCCCCCTCCTCCTTTTTGCTTTTATTCCATTGAATTACATGCAAGTATTCAGGTCAGTTCTAGGTTGAAGGACTAGCAATAAAATAGATGCAAATAGTGACCTGTGAGCTTGCTGATTGCCCTGAAAATTTAATCTTTTACAAACAAACTCAGACACATATATAAATGTTTGTTCAGAAAACACTAATAATCAAATAAACTATTAGAGGGATAAGGTGGGTGAGAACCTGCATGAGACAAAAATTTGTTTATTGCCCTTATTTGTTCTTCAGGTTAGTAAGCAGGTTATTTGTATCTTCTCATATCATAAAACATTCATCTTACAGTATTCAAATATTGCTTAAGAAGTTGAAGAAAGTCTGGGCCAGGAAACCTAGAGATGAGTATATGCTAGCATGTGCTTCGGTCTTTCCTCATCACACAGAGACTAGGCCAATATTAATTATGGAAATCAGGATGTAGTCTTAAATTTCTTCATTTAAATTCAAAGATTTTAAATTTAAAAATTAAATGTCTTACTTTGCTACTGCCTACATGTTGTTGTTATGGTTTCTCCAGGAACTTCTGGATTCTATTTGCAAAGCAGCAATGAGTAATTCATATCTATTAGTAAGGCATATTACAGTCTAAAGCTTTCCAACAATACACATTTCTAAGCCGTAGCATAACATTTTCCCTTTTTATTACTTCTTTAACTATAGCTGCCACTCCATTCTGTATCCATGCGTGTCATGCTGTGCTCATTCTAGGAGGTTCTCACAACCAAAATTTGAATTTGGATCTTCACACTGATGCTCACTCTAGCTTAAATATTTTTGTCTGAAATACACTTTAATGTACTCATCACTTACTTATGGCTTTTCCTAAAAGTCACTGTATCTTATTATTGTTTCCTGAACTTCACCTAAAACATAAACACAATCAAGTAGTCTTCTTTTTCTTCTGTTAAAACACTTACCCAAAATAGCATGAGGTGTATGTATTAGTTCCATTGTAAAGCAATTGAAAACAAGAAAGACCCATGAGGCAAGGGTTTACTATACTCACCTGTTTTCTCCAACACTAGTGTCTTTCCCATTTGTAGGGTTTGTACATACTTAAAGCTCTATTTGTGAGATACCTAAAATAATTCAATGTCCCTCTAAATTCCATAACAATATTAGTGAATGTGATTGTGAGAAACTTCAACATTACAAACCTAAAAGATAATTCATTGATTGCAAGTCCATGGGAATTCTGTGTAAGTTCTAACTTTTAATTAAAATCTGTTTTGGTTAGTTCTGTCTTTTCATCCATTTATACTGTGGCATATTTATATGTGATTGTTATTAGTTTTTGTAAATTATTTTTCATAGTTTAAGATAACAATAAAACAAATCACAACACACAAAAAGTGAAAAAATAATCATGACATTGGTTCTTTCACTTGCAATTTTGACTTATTTTAATTGAATTAAATTAATTTATTGAATATAATGTATTAATATCTTAAATGAAATTAATGGTTTCAATAAAATTATCCGACACATTAAATAACACATAAGACACCTTAATTTAGTGATAGGTAGATAAAAACCTCTTAATTAAAAATTTACAGGCCTGGCAATGGTGGCTCATGCCTTTAATCCCAGTACTTCGGAGGCAGAAACAGGCAGATTTCTGAGTTTGAAGCCAACCTGGTCTGGCAGAGAAACCCTGTCTCGAAAAAACAACAAAAAAATTATTTACTGCATTCATTCTATACATTATCTCGGCCATTAAAGGGCCTGATCTCTTGAGACATGGTCAATGGTAACATTTTACTACTGTGATCAAAATAAGATGATTGTAATTAAAATTACAAACTAAGTATAGTTTCATTAAAACAAGTAACATCAATTTTATTATTTAATATAGTGAATTTTATATGTTTCAAACAAATTTTTTTAATTTTACATGAGAAAAAATAGATGTATTTTGAGGGAGTATTTTTATATAGCATTGCTCTTGCATAGGCCAATTTTATTTTATTTTTTTTGCTTCATTGAATCCTATTTTTCTCACATAAATGAGTTTTAGTAGTATAAACTGGCTCTATATAGAAAGTATGACCTTTCTTCAAAAAAAATCATTTTGGTTAATGAATCATATGAAATTATAAAAAAAAAAAAAAAACCCACAAAGCACAAATGGTGACTGAATGGAGACTATAATATATTTATGGTAAGATGATGTGATATATGATAGAAAAATAGATATCAGAAAGATGAATAGGTGTTTTATGGATGGATAAATAAATGGTGAATAAATGATAGATAGATAGATAGATAGATAGATAGATAGATAGATAGATAGAATGATAGATGATGCATAGATTAGGGATCACAGAAAAAAGAGTTTGGGTAGATATATAAATAACGTAAGTAGAATTGTGTAACTTTTTAACATAACAAAAAACTATAATTCATGAATTAAATTTAACATTTAAGAAGATTTCAAATTTATATTGATAGTATAGAATTTTTTCCTAATCTGTTTTTATACCATTTTAATTATATACAAGTATTAAGGTCAGTTCTAGGATGAGGAATTAGCAATAAAATAGATGTTAATAGTCAATGAACAAGCAGGCAGGAATCTAAATCTTAGGCTAGAACCAAGAAGTAATTTCAGGCAGGATTCTAAATCTTTGTCTAGAACAAAGAAGTAGGCTTCAGACATGAAAATGACTTTGGGCTAGGACAGGGAAGTAGGCTCAAATATTTTGGTCATCCTGATATGCCCTTAGAAACAGTGATCACAGGAGTGTTCACGGAACTCTGTTTTTTGTCTTGCTTGTTCTTTGACCATTTTCATCTATTGTATTGTTAGTTCCTCAACCAAGAACTGACCCTAATACTTGCATGTAATTCAAATGGTATAAAAGCATAAGAAGGAGGGAAGATGTGATAGGAGTTTTCTAGGGAGGGGAAATGCAGAAAGAGGATGGCATCTGAAATGCAAATAAATAAAATATCCAATAAAAATGGAGTATAAGCTGAACAGTAAATTCTCAACAAAGGAATCTCAATTGGTTGAGATGCTCTTAAAGAAATGAATTATGTCTCTAGTCATTAGGGAAATTTGAATGAAAATAACCCTTAGATTTCATCTTACAACAGTCAAAATGACTATCAAAAACTCAAGTGACAACACATACTGGCAAGTATGTAGAGAAAGAGAAACACTCCTCTATTACTGGTGGAAGAACAAATTTGTACAAGCACATTGGAAATCATTTTAGTGGTTTCTCAGAAAACTGAAATTTGTTTTCACTCAAGATGGAGCTATACAACTCCTGGGCATATACTCAGATATGCTCCACTATACCACAGGTACATTTATTCAACTACGTTCATAGAAGAATTAACCATAATATCAAGAAACATGAAACAACCTAGATTTCCCTCAAATGAAGACTGGATACAGTACAACTGGATGACTATCTATGTACAGTACAATTTGCACAAACACACACACACACACACACACACAAGACATGCATATATGACTTATCATTACATACATAGAAACTTTGCTGTACAATAGTACAGTACTTTTCTTTAAATCTTTCTACTTCAGAAAACAAATTATGGGAAGTATAGTTTTATGTCAACATGGAACATTTATGTGAGAGGAAAAAACAAAGAAAAAATCTTTTTGCAAGGAGGTTGCTGCATCTACCTGGTAGCTTTGAGGTATGTTCCCTGGTACATTGTTCTTTTGTCCTGTAATATCTTCTTTCATTATGTAAAAAAAAATAGACAGTGGAGAACATAAGCAATATCATGTCAACCATTTTGGAGATATCAATGTTTAGTTTAAGACGTTTGTAGGAATGTCTATTCAGAGGAGTAGTGTAATATGCAATCCCAAAGTGTTGGCAATTTATAATCTGCTTGCTTCCAGTCAGTTCCACATGTCACAAACCAGACAGTGATAATGTTTCTTTATGCAGTTTTTTTTTTCTATTTTTGGTTTTATGTTTTTTTTAGTTCCCTAAAGAGTACGCTCTTTCCACAGTCAGATGAACTCAATTTGATGCCAGATAATTGAAAGGAGCAACTTTATTCTTCTTAAAATATTTATTTAAAATACACAGCATACACATATCTATATTTACAAAAGAGAAGTTCCATCCAGTGGAAGCAGCCATCTCCACAGCAGTATCCTTAATGAGAGAATGAATATTTAATGCAAGTGTAACTATATAGTTTGCTATCAAAGGTAGAACATAGGTATGTATCAGAAATAATACTAAACCAGCTGAAACCAAACTAAATTTTGCATTTTGCTTTCTTTACAGCCATAATTTTCAGTCAGTTAAACTACTCGCTATACTCATGATATAGATGGTCTTCATTTGTTACTGGGAGTGCAACAGACACCAAGCAGTGGAGTCATTTGTGGACATCTATAAGGTCATGTGCACATGAAACACAGTGGCTTCTCCTTCAGTTATTTTAGCTAATAGACAGACCAGTAAGTTATATGTCTTAATATTGATTTTCCATTTCTGAACCAGAAGTCTTAATACTAGATACTGGGCAATAATTTATAGTGATACCATATTCCTATCAATAACAGAGTCATTTTTCCTAAAACTTGTAGTTTAAATACATTTTCATAGCACTTTTCCATCTGAAGCAACATGAACCACATCTTGTTTTCTTGTTCTCCTCTTGTAATTATCTAGCCATCATTGTAACATGTCCCAGTTTGAAGATATGACAGGAAAATAGTTCCACCATGTCTGAAGAACTTCACTTTACTGTCTTGCCAGTAACACTTTTTTTTTGCCAGTTTCTTTTAATTTGCTATCGGAATGTCTACATAAATTGGAGAGATCTGGAATTTTGTTGTTGCTCCTGTTGTTAGGCTTACAATAATTTTTACATATAATTTCCCATTTAATAAATACCTGGTGACTTCAATAAAATATACCATAAACTTGTTTCAAAATATGCAAGTTCTTATTTTTCATCTACAATAATATGAAAAGTTTGTCAAGGTAGACATGAAAAGTTCATGGGACTTAGGGCCCATTGTTTTTAGCATCTTCTACTTTTACATGTTTATCATGTATTTCCTCTCTAGATGGATGAAGATACCCAATCACCAAGACAGCATTTCAATTTTTAGCAAGGCAAAAAAGAGTAAAGTGTGCATTTTGCTGTCAAGAGGTATTCAATGGTACCATCTATCATTTTGACTCACAGTGTCTGTCTAGACAGTAGTACCATGTCTACTAAAATGAAGAGAAACTAGAAAATACAGATTTTTCTGGGAAACTGTGAAATATTATAAATATTATATTTTATTGAAAAAGAAACACCAAGATTACAGATACAAGTGTAAATTTGTTAATTATATGTAATTTTAATAAATCAATAATTATCAGAATACCTCTAGCAATGTAAGTGAAATTTGAATTCCATATGCTAAATTTTAATGTATATCATGGTAATAAATTTACAAGATAGATTCTATTGATTATTATTTTTCTAAAATATTTCGTCGAGAGTGATCTATAACAAAAACATATAATAAAATCTGAATTGAAATTAATTACTCTTGATTCCGTAACTGAATTTTCCTAAGAAATTATCTTCCCACTCTTTTCCTTTAGGTAGGCACATTTAACATCCTGCAAAATCTGTTGAACATCCTATAAAATTCAAAACTCGCTACAGTAAATGACCTGAATTTTGACAATAAAAATATAGGCAAGATTATGTTCAGCAGATTGGTTATAAATTACATTTTATAACATTGGATGTAATTTTAGACATGTGAGCATTTACAACAAAACACTGCCTTTTGAATATTTCAATAAGAATTTCTAATAGCTTGAAAATATCAAAACGTGTACACTTCTTATACTGAAATATTTTACCTGCTTAATAAACTAGAAATGATTTACAAGCTGTTAATGTATTCACAACCCAAGCTCAATATTTTTAAATTTCAAATTAAGTTGTAACATAAATTCAAATTAAATCACCATGACACTATGGTGGTTTAAATGGGAAAGGCTCCCAAAGGCTCATATATTTTAGTGCTTTGTCCTTAGGGATTAGCACAATTTTACCAGTATTAGGAGGTGTGGCCTTATTGGAATCAGTGTAGATTTATTAGAGGAAATCTGTCACTAGGGGGTAGACTTGAAACCATCAAATGTTTAAGCCAGGCCAACAGTGTCTCTTTTCTTGATAATGGCTTCTCTAGATCTAGAAGTCTCAACTACCATTAACCACCACTTCTAACTAATGGCTGCCATGATTCCTGCCATGATGACAAGTGACTAAGTCTTTGAAATTTTAACCATTCTCAGGTAACTTAATAGTAGTTGCTATGGTCAGAGTGTCTTTTCACAACAATAGAACCTCGACTAAAAGCTTAATATTTTATTACAAAAGTTATTATGAATAATTTGTTCCTAAATGAAGACCATTGAATACTAGAACAAATCTACTGTGCTAATTGGAATGAAAATCAAGGAGAGAAATGTCAGACTATATTTGGAATGTATAGTAATCATCTTTATAATTTAACTGATTTGGGTGAAACTATGCTCTAACAAATTCAAATCTATAATAATCAGCTTTCATTATTTGCTATAAAATGTATTATAATGTCCATTAAACATGTAAAATTAGTATTTCCTCAGTGAATCCCTCTTTAAAATATGGCCTCTTATTAATACCCACAGTTCCTCAAAAATACTATTTTCTACAATAATAGTTTTATATATTTTTAAAAAACTAGTAATAAGCATGTAAAGTAGAAACTTCTTTTTTTGTTTTATTTATTTATTTATTTATTTATTTAATCTATCTTTCTTTTTCTTTTTTTATTGGATATCTTAATTATATTTTAGATGCCATCCCCTTTTCCCATTTCCCCTCCCTAGAAAACCCCTATCCCATTCCCCCTTTTCCTTTTTGCTTTTATACATTTTTTTAAATTTAATCAAAGGCTTTATAAGTTTGTTAATGCTCAGTCAGAAGTGTAACCCAATACTCAACCTATATATATCAACTATCTTTGACTGGTGGAGATGCATAAACATCTACCTCCATGTCCCCCTTTCTCTTTCTCTCTCTCATCACCTAGCTTCTCCTCTCCTTCTTCTCCTCCTCTCCTTACTCCTTCTCTTCCTTTTCGTACTCCTCCCACCTTATGCTTAGCCTGTGAGTTAAGGGACTATAGCAAATTCATGGCTTTGAGTTTATTGTTAGGGTGTTTTCTATATTTTATTTAGAAATAGCTGAGGCAAGTTAACAGACAACAGTCCATATTACCTTACATGGATAATTGGTTTTCAAAACATCAGAAGTCCACAGAATTGACGTTACAAACATTTCTATATTAATGTTCATTTTGGTTAGAGAACTGTCTGCTCCTGACAGCTTCCTGTCTTGTATTCTAAGAAAAAATTGAGCATCTTTGGAGTTACTCCAGTTGTGGGTGAGACAGCCACTAGGCAAGAATTACCTCTTTCCATCTACAGACAAACTACTGTCCAGAAAATGACACACTTGCAGAATAGTCGACTGATTATATCTGCCTAGACAGAGTAATCAGCCCTTAATAATTCTGCATCACCAAGGTCTGTCAGATGATCCTGGGCCAGAAGGTTGAAGATCAGATGCTCCAACATTTTGTACTATAGGGACTGTCCAGATGTTCAGCGGTATCTATAAATTGGCTAAGTTTTAGAAGCTATTCTTTGTGCTTCCCATAATTTCAGTTAACTCAGTCATTCTGGATTTCTGACGGGGTTGAAAACTTATAGTCTCATAGCCATTCCTGGCTATTTACTTTGAGAGAAAGGATTTGAGTGGATGGTTTACAGCTGACATTCATTCTAAAGCCAAGAAAAAAATGCCAGGTTCAGTATTAAGTCTTTTAGTCAGGAGAGATGACAGAGGTTCTGGTTAGTCAACAAAATGATGGAGTGAGTATTAGGACTATCTTGTACATCACTGGTACAAATAGGAATAATTATGCTCTAATTCTATTTTGAGAGAAAAGTTTTATTTTAATAGAAACTTCTTTATGTAAACCACTTATAAGATATTTTTCTAATAATAATTTCATGTTTAAGGCTATTTTTTATAATACTGAGAAAATAACTTCAAGTATTCACTATATAATCTTCTCTCTTAGAATGAAATATAATCAATGAATTACCCATGTGATAGTGACATTATGTTAATACATTACCATAAGATGTTGACATTTCATAAAAAATTATAAGTGCATTGTATTTTCTTCATACAAGTGAAGAAGATTTGTAGTATATAGCAACAGATCTCAGATTCTATATTTTCTTACTCATTCAATGAGTCTCAATATTTTATAGAGCTAAGTGGCATCAATATCACGTGTTGTTCTCCACATCACAACAAAGACAGTAAGTAAAATGAACACATTTTGAGATTTCTCCAACCAAAAAGAAAGGTTGATAAATCAATTATATAATGCTCTCACATTAGAAATTGTTAGAATGTAAATTGACTTTTTCATTCAGATATATAAAAATACTCAGTGAAAACCCTTGAAATGTATCATTTCACATCCAATTTAAATAGTCTATTGCAAATATTTTCAATTCATTGGATTATATGTCCCCTATACTACCATAGACATTCCAATATAAAGCGATTTTCAATCTATTCACATTCCTTTTGACTGATGAGTATAGAGAAAGGAGTATTTCTTGCTCTCTTGAATATTATTTCACATATATTTTCTGCTTAGAAAAATACATCATAATTTATTATCTTATTGTCATATCCCATAGAACTCACAGAACAAATAAGTATTCAATCAAAGGATTTAATGGATTCAAAATATGATTCCTCTTTAGTTTCTCTTATTTACTCGGGAGTCCTCAAAACTGAAAACTGATCTGTCTTTACTTTGCATGCCCTAAAATATTTTGGTAAAATATTTATATTTAAATTGCATCCATACTGATACAATAAGTTTGACATAGGAAAGCTTATATTTATTGATAAGTAAATATAGAAGTTATACAAGAATACTGCACTGTGAACTTTTATTATTTATTTATTTATTTATTTATTTATTTATGTATTCATTCATTCATTCATTCATTTCATTGCTTTTATTATTTTTTATAGTTCAGTTGTTGACCTCCTCCTTGTACTAGCTCCCAGAGTTCCTAATCCCATTCCTCCACCCTCTCTCCCCAAGAATGTCCATGCACCCTGCTAGGCCTCTTCTTTCCTGGGATCTCAAGTCTCTTGAGGGTTTATGTGCTTCTTCTCCCACTGAGGCCAAACCAATCAGTCCTCTGCTGTGTATATGTTGGGGGCCTCATACCAGCTTATGTATGCTGCCTGGTTAGTGGCTCAGTGTCTGAGAGATCTCATGGATCCTAGTTAGTTGAGACTGCTGGTCTTCCTATGGAATCACCATCCTCCTCAGCTTCTTCCAGCCTTTCCCTAATTGAATCACAGGGGTCTTCTACTTCAGTCCAATAGTTGAGTTTAAGTATCTGCATCTGTCTCCTTCAGATGTGTGTTGGGCCTCTCAGAGGACAGCCATGCCTGGCTCTTATCTGTAACCACACCATAGCATCAGTTATAGTGTCACACCTTGGAGCCTCCACTTGAGATGGATCCCAAATTGGGCTGGTCACTGGACCTCCTTTCCCTTGGTCTTGTCTCCATTTTTGTTCTTCAGTTCTTTCAGGGAGGAACACTTCTGGGTCAGAGTTTTTGACTGTGGGATGGCAACCCCTCCCACCCTTGATGCCCTGTCTTTCTACTTGAGGTGGGCTCTGCAAGTTCGCTCTCCTTACTGTAGGGAACTTCATCTAAGGTCCCTCCCCTTGACTCCTGAGAGTCTCTCATCTCCCAGGTCTCTGGTAATTTCTAGAGAGTCTCCCCATCTCCCAATCCTTGAGGTCTCTTAATTTATTCATTCTGCTGGCCCTCAGGCCTTCTCTCTTGTCCCCCCCAACCCCTACATAACTGATCATGCTCCCCTTAACTCTTCCACCTCCCCAATTCCACTTGTCCCCCCTTTGTGTTGGGTCACCCCAACATCTACTCCATTCATGAACTGCTATGAAGGGAACATGTGAAGGGAGGGGACGAACCTACAGACCTAGGGCTGCATACTCTCCGTGCACACAGCAAGGATATCTGAGAGGATTCCCAATACATATGTAGTATTGATAGTTTAAAGACTCCATGGGACTCAAAACAGACCTCAATGACTCATTGAAAGCAAAATAATGTGGGCAAAAAGGTATATACTGTGGCGTTCACTGTGACACACCACTGCTTTCACAGGAATGATTTTTGTTGTTGTTTTGTTTTATTCTTGTTTGATTTTTGTTTTGTTTTGTTTTGTTTTGTTTTGTCTTGTTTTTTTTGAGGGCTGGTTTGTCAGGGTGCAGGGTCAGTACAAAGGAATGTGTGATGAATAGTATAGCAGTGCATGATGTGAAATTCACAAAAATCACTATCATGGTAAATAAAAATGTTGTCTCTAAAAACAAATTTCAGGACAGCTTTGGATTGTTGGTTGAGGATTTTAGATCCCTTGCACAAGGAGATATGATATGATATGATATGATATGGTATGATATGATATGAATATTATACTCATGTTTTTAGGTATGTGTGTGCATACTTCACCACAGTCCTTTATGTAGATGTGAGGACCTGTTTGCTTCAACACATATATGTCTGTGTCTTTGCCTTTCAACTTACTTCAGCTGGGATCTCTTGTTCACTGTTGTTTATACTAGGCTAAGTCTACTGTAAAAATCTGAACCTATTTCTATTTTTTCTTAAACACATTGGAATTACTGACACATTTCAACACCGAGAATTAGTTGGTTCTGTGGATATGAACTCAGGTCCTTACAGTTACAAATTTTTATTCTGTAATCTATGCCATCTTCTGGTCTCTTAAATGTACTTCAATATGTGATTTTCAGAATCCTTAAAAAAAAATGCTAAGTTGGTCACTTCTTCCCAAACTGCTCTAGGCTTCTTCTCTTCTAATTTATATAATTTTTACTTTCTTTGTTATTACTTTCATATTATAGTAGTGAATCTCACTACCATAAATCCCAGTAATAAGATTTTCTTTAGCCTTTGTATCAATAAATTTTTGCAATTAGTAATATTAAATTAAAGACATGTTTATGAGTAAAAGCTATCATATATGTGAAATCACAATTGACTGGACTGTAAATTTAAAGACAAATGAAGAAAACAGTAAAATGCCCTCAGAGCAATTGCAGAAACAGACATGATAAGACTTTTATAATTGAATATGTTTATTTTATAAAGTATAAGAATTTCTCCAAATGCCATTTATTATTCTCATTTGTGCACCTGGAATAGTTATAAATCTTTCATTACAATATGTTAACAGAATTTACAAATTTCACTAAACACTTTTAAAAATCATCCATATGGTAAATAAAAAATGATAAATTTATTTCTCAACATTACCTGAATGAAAAAGTTGAAGTCTTCTTTAGTTTCATTGGATGATTAGTTAATTGCCATTGGTAATTAAAACATATTAAAATAAGTGGTATACTTCAACTTAAAACCAGTGTATCAAGGTATGGGAGGACATTTGTGGAGAGAATTATGTTTTTGTTTTCCACTGTTTGTTGTGTAACAGAAAGTCTAGCAGAATAGAGAAGAGACAGCAGTCAATTTGACATGCATTCATATGCTCACACCAATTTAACAGGCATAACTAGATTGCTGGGTACCATAAAGTCAGTAATTAGTGAAACCATAGTTACAAAAGGTAAATGCTTTGGGATCTAGATATTTTATAGTTTTCTAGTCATTAAGCTCAAGGGAAAGAAGTCATGTTATAAACAATGACTGCAGAACTGATATTTGAGACTAGAGACAAAAGAGAATACATGACTGTTAACAACAAAACTCACACTACTAATTAAAATCAGTGACACCATTGCTATTGCTACTTCAACTTGAGGGCTTATGAACAATTACGGAAAATCAACACATCATCTTGGTGTCCTCAAAAGTGAGAACTATTGGGGTAGGTATAAGAACTGTGACAAATTGAGCTGTGAAGTCAGGTCATTGGTATACCCAGCACTAATGTGAAAAAAAAAAAGGTACATATGGTGGTATGCAACTGTAGCACCTGTAATATCAGCATCATCATGAGAGAAAGACAGAAGAATATAGAACAGAGAACTCACTGACCAGCCAATGCAGACAATAAATGTAAACAAACTCATTAAGAAAATGTGATTTTTAAAATAAAAGCAACTAATGAAAAATCACTATATGGATGTCTCACACACACACACACACACACACACACACACACACACACACACACAAAACATAAATACAAAAAAGTCAAAAGGAATACGCATGAGATTATGAAAATTACAAATTTTGGTTAAAAAAGTAAAAAAAAAAATTTATTTAAAATCTTAAGCTATATTTAGCAATTTGATATCTGCTAAAATAACTTAGAAAAATTATCCAGATTAGAGTGGTATTTACCTAAAGGAAAAATATGTTTATTGCAGAATATATAATTTCACATTTATGACAGAAAACATAGCATATTAATTATAAAGGAACTTAACTTTCCAGACTGAGAGTCTAGTATCAAGCTACCTTAACACCATGTCAAAGATATAGGAGTCAACCTGAAGACTTTACATTTTTCAAGAATAAGAAAATTCAAATTTCAGTATGGGTAAGAAGGATAATTATTGAAAATACATCACTAATTGAAAAGATCAAATTATAAAAATAGTAAATTTCTACTTGGTTTTTAATCTGAAGATGCCAATATATGTGATCATTCCCTCAAATTTGAGAAAATTGTAGAAAAATACAGATAATTATCTGTATCTATGATTTGTATTGTTAGATAACCAAGGGGCATATAATCTTTTATATCTCCTTGTAAAATTATTTAAGCTAAAGAGTTAAAAGAAAATGATTGGGTTTGTTAGCTAAAATGATTAGCGATTTTTTAAAATATGGAACTTAGTGTGTCGCTTACTCTCCATCAATGGCCATAGACAATATGGCAGCACAAACTATACTTTATTGATATAAAACAAATCAGACATGAGGTTGAATGCATGGGGAGGAGACAATGAATCTGATAAAACTGGGGACAGACAGGAATATAACCAAAATGCATTGTGTGAATTTCTTTAAAAATTAACACAAAAGGAGGAAAGTTATGTTTAAAAAAATCATTGAACAAAAATGGCTGAAAAACAAAGATTAACATTAAATTTTAACTATCCTATGATTTCTATAAAAATAATTTGTGATTATGTAAAGAGTTTAATCACATATTTTCCTGATATAAGATTATAATGTACCAGAACTTGTGTTCAAAATAATCTTTCTTCAAGGAAATCTTTCAGATCAAACTGGATAGATTCTGAAATGTAGAGACAATAATGAATTAGATGGAGATTTATGAGAAGTAAAAACAATGTAGTAAATGATGACATCCATTTGTTTAGCAAGAATCTCAAGGAATCAGTTGCTTGAAATCTCATGACACCTGAAGCTAATAAGGAGCTGTTAAAATTATTTTCTATTCATACAGTCAGTACATATCTGGAGAGCATAACACAGGAAGCCAAATTCAGAAAAATGAGAGGTATTTACTTAACTGACTTATTAAATCATTGAAGTAAGACAAAATTATGTTAGTATGTTCTGACATGTCATTTAGCGGAGAATATATTCGTTGTTAAGTCTCTAATCTCTAACTTACATATGTATTGGTTAGTGGTTAATAAACAATGAAAAAATATTTTCTATCAATTCTTATTATTTTAATTTTCTTACAATAATTATAAAGTTCATTGTAATTAAATGTCTGCATTTCCTCCCCTACTTATATTCTAAAGCACAATGGCAATTTATCTCTTTGAAATGTCACCACTTACATCAAGTTTGGTTTCTTCTGGCTTTCCAGTGTTCTCTTTAGTATTACCTTAATTTAGTAGCCCATGGTGTTTCTTTTCAACCTTTATTAGATATTTTAAATAGAAAAAAATGAAAAAAAAATTAAAAATAATATCCTCATTGTATCTAATTTTCACGTAAAATTCATAACATAACACATTATTTCCTGGTCTGATATAAATCTTCAGTTGCACAATTTACCAAAATAGAATTACAATTGCTTGATAAAACTTTGAATGCTATCAGCATAGAAACTTTTGATTTTATGAAAGAAAAACAACATTAGTAAATGAAAATCTTCATATAAATGATAATACATTTTTTCTATAAATATTATTAATTTTTGATTCATCAATCAACACAAATTATCAATCAAAATTATATTATGAATCATGGCAGCAAAACTGTATAGTTTTGTTCCAATAAAATACATGAAAACACAAGGCTAGTTGATTTTGCATTAGAAAAATTAGATTTCCTAATCCTCATACATCAGAAAAGCAATTCCTTTTCATGTGTTTATTATTTAATTGCTAATTATTTATTATACATACTCAATTGATGGCAGATTCAAAATAAGCATGTAAATTAGCAAATGTGTGAGAAGTCATATAAAAGTATGCTCTGGGTGCAACATCAAACAAGGTTGTGCTAAGGCATAGTGGTGTAACTATTTTCTGTGGTTTTCAGTGTAAAAGTCACTAGGACATCCCAGATGGAGCTGTTGGATAAAGTGGATATAATATATTTGCTCACTCTTTAGCAGAGGAATCCAAGTGCTCAGTGGTTATCAAGTCTTAAAATGAACTCCAGAGAATGAAAATAGTAAAATATATGATTCAGTTTACATTCGTTTGGGGTGACAGGAGAGGCACAAGACATGGCTGATGGTAATTTAGAGACTCAGAGTAATGAAGGGAAGGACATAGTTTTTAAGATAATATCACGAGTGCCAAAATTTGAAGCTATTGCAGTAAATTGCAGTGAGATTTCATGATGCCGTGACCAGGACACAAATTGTAATAGACGGTATGAAGCTGCCCGGTACTGATTTAAAATAGTCTAATAATCAGGCCAGAAAATAATGACTATTAGAAATAAATGTTTAAAGCATGAAATATTGATACTAAAATTCTATTGTATTATACAATTTGTCTTTTGACCTTAAGATATTAAGTTGTATTTCATTCCAATGATCCCCAATAGAAAAAATAACAAATATGTAGAAAATATAACTGCCATACATATTAGTATATTTTCATAGAATTATACCTGAAACATTCTGTTCATGATCAAATTCTGAGCAACCGATTGGAGCAAATAGTTTTCCTGTAATAATGAATTCTAAACAGAACAGTGTCAGAAAAATCACCATTAACACATTTATTAATAATATAAAAGACTTAGGTTACCTTACTGGAAAAAATTTAAGGCCTGATGAAATCTTACTTGGGTACTTTACAAAATCATTATAATGAATATAGGAGCTTTGTTCTTTCATAGCAGTTATCTTTTCAAAAGCATTAAAAATATTATGGAACTTGTGACAATGAAGAATTAATTTAAAGTATTCAGGCTTAATGCCACTTCAGAAGAGTCACTCTAATAAACCAAGATCCGTTAACTAGGAATTGTGCTACAAAGCAAATCTATAAAAGTTTGAAGATCTAAAGAAATTAATAACTTAATACATTATTTTTAGAGCTGCACATATCTAGCTTTTAATATCTAAAAGATATGATAAAGCCATGGAGGAGGGGTGCTCACCACTTTTACCTAAGTTCAGAGCACTTTTGGAATTAAATGGAATAAAATTTGTTCCATGGAACACACTAATGTATAAAATGAAAATTTCAGCATAAAGTAAAAAAATTTATTAATAAAATCCAAGACTGTGGTTTTCTTGTGGCCTGCCTAGCATTACAATATACCCATACACAACCTGCAGAACTTAAAGAAAAAAATACTAACACTATACAGTTATAATTACATAAAGTAGTTTTTCTTCAAAGGTCTGGAGAGATGTCTCAGTGATTAACAGTGCTCACAGCCTAATAATTAGAAATCAATTTTGATTCCAGCAAACACATAAAAAAACAAGGGGTCCTTCAGATCTAGATCTTTAAGTGCATAGCACCCACTTCTGGTCTTTGCTCACAAAGAAAATTGTATCCTTTTAAATATGTTTATAAACATTCATGATGAATCCCATAGACATAAATACATAAAACACTCTTGCAAATGTATTTTATCTTAAGAGTAACTAAATTTGTTTGACAGAATTTATTGCTAATTAAGTGGAGGAACTTGAATTATTTGCACAAAAATTGTTTTCCCTTGAAGGCATACAAACATAGTTTTAGAAGAAAGAACATTAAGTACAAATAACCTTACATTAATTGCTTCCCTATATATGATATATTATATGTATATATATATATATATATATATATATATATATATATATTCTCTTTATAACTTAATTTGCAAATATTTGTTCTAACAAACTTCTGAAAGACTGAGAGTTAACAGGGATTTCTATCTAATATTAAGAATATGCACAACTAGTGAGATAAAATATTCTTTATTTAAGAAATATTATATATAGATTCTGACTTACTTTAGTGGATTCTTGGTAGATATCTTTAAGAAAATAGTATGTTAACAATACTTCAAAGCTTAAAGGCATTAAAGTCAATTTTATTTTTGTGTAATTACTGAAATCAAGTTGCAAGTGTGTCTCAAAGTTCTATTGCTGTGATGAGACACCATGATGACAGCAACTTTTACAAAGGAAAACACTTAATTAGATCTGGCTTACATTTCAAAGGGTTAGTCCATTATCATTATGACAGGAAATATGACTGCTTGCCAGAAAACAAGGCACTAGACAGCTACCTAAGAGTTCTATTTAGACAGAAGGAAGAGAGAGAGACAGTGGACTTGGCATGAATACTGAAACCTGAAACCTAACCCCAACTTCCTCCAAGTCCATATCTACATCAGCAAACTCCCTATGAGCCTACAAGAGACCCTTTCATCCAATACTCCCCATTCTACTCCCTGGCCTCTATAAGCTTGTATCCATATCAGAATGTAAAAATACATTTAATCCAACTTTAAAATCTGCATCCCTAGACTGTTACAGTATCACTCTGTTTAAAAGATAAAAATTTGAAGTGTATTCTAAGACTCATGGCAATCTCTTAACTGTAACCCAGTAGAAAATAAACATGAAAAAGCAGAACACATACTTCCAACAATGACACAGGATAAATATTATCACTCCAAAGAGGAGGAAAAGTAACAAATGATACACTGAAACAAGACCAAAGACAAGTTGAGAAATCTTCAACTTCATTTCTGTCATTGAAACACTCTCCATATCTCCAATTTTACCATTATAATCAACAACAAAGTTATTTCTTTTTCACTGATTCCATTTCTTCTTAACAGCTTTCCCTGGAAGATGTCCCATGACTCTGGTATGTCCAACATTTTTGATTCTCCAGAGCAATTCAGGATTATCTTTCTCAATTTTCTGCAGTGGCATTTCTAGGGCTGCATGCAGGGACAACCTTGAAACACACCTCACCTCATCTGCTTTCCTTAGTTAAAGAGAGGGATCAAAGATATTTTTCTTGTATTCTTGATGCTAAATTCAAAACCATGTGTACAAAGCTGACAAGTTAAGTGCTTTCTGGAGCTGGAACATAAATTTGTTGTATGTCTTTTGTTTAAATTAGATTTTTTTACTGAATCAAGATATTTATTTTTTTCTGAATTAATAGTTTCTATAATTTAGACAATTATAAAATTATAATAACACTGTTTTTAATTATTTATTGTTTCTGTAAGTTTTGGTAGAAGTAAAATGTACTTACTAAGAGAAGCAAGAATTCTACTAAAAAAAATGAGCAAACAACAGTTATGTCCTCAGGTTAAAATAATAATGGAGACAGTTTTTTTCTGCATCTGTAGATGCCTGCTGCCACCCAAGACATTTAGGTGAGATCCCTACATCTCAATCCCCTGTGTGTTTGGTTTCCTAGCAAGCTCAGCAGCCTTGAGTTCTGCCCTGTTTCCTCTGTGCTCCAGTTTACACCTCTACCTGCAACCCTGGAAGGATGCAGTCATCAGGGACCACTAGGTGAAACTCCTACCCCAATTCTATGTCTGGAGACCCTCTACACAAACCCCGCAGCTGCAAATTCTGCCCTATCCCCTATGCATTCCACTGCCTTCATAAAGCTCTGTCTGCACATATGGAGACATATTGCCACCCAGAAAAAACAGGTAAGATGCCAATGCATAAACTCCCTGCTCACTGAGTCTCCCAGAAAGCACAGAAGCCATGAGTCTGCCCTGTCCCCTATGTACTCCATCTTCCATTCCACATATCTACATATAATCCCAGATTCATGCATCACTCAGGGACTACAAGCTCTGCATGTAAACTGAAAAGACTGCGCTACATGGGACAACAAGTTCTACCTGCAATCTCAGAGTACACCAAGAACTACCAGATCTTTCTGCCTCACTAAAAGGCCTGTTGCTTCCCTGACCAAAAAGTTCTATCTGCAATCCCAGAGTCCTGCTGCCAACAGCATGCCAACAAGCGTGCCAACACCAGGAACAATCAATGACTAAAGGCAAGTATAAGAGCAGAGTCAACAAAAGCTAGTGTAATAAAGCACCACCATAACCCAGCTATCCTACTTCAGCAAGCCCAGGATATCCTAACACACATGAAGTACAAGAAAATGATCTTAAATCTGATCTTATAAAAATGATAGAGAACTTTAAGGAGGAAAAACATGAATAGCCTATGTAGGTACAGGAAAATACAATCACTCAAGTAGAAGCCATTGAAGAAGGCAGAAATCTAAATATTAAGCTAGAACAAAGAAGTAATTTCAGGCAGGAATCTCAATTTTAGGCTAAAACAAGGAAATAGGTTTCAGATATGAAAATGACTTTGGGCTCGGACAGGAAATTTGACTCAGACATTTTAGTCATCCTGATAAGCCCTTAGAAACAGTGCTCTCGGGAGTGTTCACGGAATTGTGTTTAATACCTTGCTTGTTCCTTGACTATTTGTGTTTATTGTCTTGCTTGTTCCTTGACCATTTGCATCTATTGCATCGCTAGTCCCTCAACCTAGAACTGACCTTAATACTTGAATCTAATTAAAATGGTATACAAGCAAAAAGGAGAAGGGGAGAGTGGATAGGGGGTTTCTAAGGAAGGGAAATGCGGAAAGAGCATGGCATCTGAAATGTAAATAAATAAAATATCCAATAAAAAAGAAGAAAAAATAAAAATAAACACAGGAAAATATATAATCAAACAGATGAAATAAATAAATAAAACAATTCAAGACCTGAAAATCGAAAAAGAGGAAATAAAGAAAACAAACTGAGCCAATCCTGAAGATGGAAAATCTAAAAAAAGAGAAGAAACTATAGATACAAACACCAGCAAGAGAGATGTAAAAGAAAATCTTGGGCAGTGAATATGCTAAAAAAAAACTGATACATTCGTCAAAGAAAACACTAAAGCCAGAAAGTTTCTAACTCAAAACATCCAGGAAGTTTGGGACACTATGAAAAGAATAGACGACAGAGAAGACTACCAACTCAGATGAACAGGAATTATCAACAAAATCATAGATGAAAATTTCTCTTAGCTAAAGAAAGAGATGCCTATAATGTACCAGAAGCTTACAGAACACCAAATTGAGTTGACCAGAGAGAAAATCCCCCTGTCACATGATAATCAAAAGGTAAATGTCCAGAACAAAGAAGGAACTTTAAAAAACCCAAGGGGGAAAAATGCAAGTATTAAGGCAGACCTGTAAGAATAACATCAGCTTTTACCACAGAGCCTTTAAGAGCTAGAAGGGCCTTGGAAGATACATGTCTTACAGTCGTGAAGATATCCGAGATGTGAGCCCATACTACTATACTCAGCAAAACTTTCAATCACTATAGACAGAAAATACAAGAAATTTCATAACAAAACTAAACTTCAACAATATTTTTCCATTAGTTTAGCCCTACAGCAGATAGTAGAAAGAAAACTCCAACAAAAAGGGTGTAAATAACCCAAGAAAACATAAAAAATAGATAATTCTACACTACAAAATCAAAAGAAGACCATTAACCCTTTAATATATATATATATATATATATATATATATATATATATATATATACACATATACACACAGTACCACCACCAATATCAAAATAACAGGAACTAACAATATTAGTCATTAATATCAATCAACATCAATAGATTCAATTCACAAATAAAAAAAACACAGCCTAACAGAATCGCTTCAAACCACTATCCATCCACCTGCTGAATACAAGAAACATCCCTTAGAAACAAAGATAGATATTATCTCAGAGTTAAGATATGCAAAAAGGCTTTTTTCAAGCTAATGGGTCCAAGAAACGAGGAGAACTAGCTATTTTAATATCTAATAAAATAGGCTTTCAAACAAAAGAGATGTGGAAGGTCATTTTGTATTCATCAAAGGAAAAATCTGCCAAAATGAACTCTCAATTCTGAATGTCTATGTGCCAAATTCAAGGGCAACCACTTTGGTAAAAGAAACATTACTGAAGCTCAAAATCACACATCGAACCTCATATATTAATAGTGCTATTCTTCAACACTCAATCTCATTAATTGAAAGGTTGATACAGAACATAACAGAGAAATAATGAACGTAATAGAAGTTATGAAAAGCATGTACCTAACAGATATCTACAGGACATTTCACCCAAACACAAAAATTTTTACCTTCTTCTCAGCACCTCATGGTTTCTTCTCTAAAATTGACCATATACTCTGTAACAAAGCAAGCCAAAATAGATACAAGGAAATTAAAATAACACCTTGTATTCTATCATATGACCATGGATTATAGCCAGAATTCAACAACAACCAAAACCACAGATAGCCTGCATAGTCATGGAGACTGAAAAACTTTCTATTTCTATTTCAGAAAGAAATAATGAAATAAATTAAAGACTGTCTAGAATTCAGTACAAATTAAGGCACAATATAATCAAACATGTGACACAATGAAAGCTGTGTTAAGAGAAAAATTAATATTAATAAGTACCTTCATAAATAAATCAGACAGTTCTCATAGTAATGATTGAGAAATATAACTGAAAGCTCTAGGAAAAAAAGCAACAAACATATCCAAGAGGAATAGATAGCAGGAAATAATCAAACTCAAGGGTGAAATCAATCACTTAGAAACAAAGAGAACCTCTACAGGTCCAAAGGCCTCCACTCCCATTGATGTCAGACAAGGTCATCCCTCTGTTACATATGTATCTGAAGGTGTGGATCTCTTTATATACATTCCTTGGTTGGTAGTCTAGTCCCTGGGAGTTCTGGGTGGTCCAGCCAGCAGGAGTGGGTGGGGGGAAACATCCTCATAGAGGCAAAAGGGAAGGGGGAAAGAGAGAGGATGAGACAGGGAGTCTGTGGAGGCATAATCAGGAAAGGGGATATCATATGAGATGTAAACAAATACAATGATTAATAAAAGAATTTACAAATAAAAAAAATAAAACTAGATTAGAAATAAAAAGAAACAAAGAGAACACTCAAAAAAAATCAATAAAACCATGAGTTGGTTGGTTCTTTGAGAAAATCAACAAGATAGACAAACCCTTAGACAAACTAACTAAAAGGCAGTATCCAAATTAATACAATCAGAAGTGAAAAGGGAGAAGTAACAATAGACACTGAACAAATTCAAAGAATCATCAGGTCTTACTTCAAAAACCTGCATTTCACAAAATTAGAAAATTTAAATAGAACCGATATAAACAAACAGCACTTACAATAATTATATCAAGATCAGGTAAACTATCTGAATAGTTATATAACCCCTAAAGAAATAAAAGCAGTCACTAAAAGTCTCACAGTTAAAGAAGTCCAAGGCCAAATGGTTTTAATGCAGATTTCTACCAGACTTTCAAAGAAGAGCTAATATTAATATTCCTCAAACTATCACCTAAAATAGAAACAGAAGAAATACTACTAAACTCATTCTATGAAACTACAGTCACATTGATACCTCAAATTCACAAAGACTCAACAAAGAGAATTTCAGAAATATTTCTGTCACGAATATTGATGCAAAAATATTCAATAAAGGACTTGTAAACAGAATCAAACACATTAAAGAATTTAAACCATAATCATTGTAGGCTTCATCCCAGGGATGCATGGGTGGGTCAACATACAAAAATACATCAATGGTATCAACCATATAACCTAATTGAAAGAGAAAAGATCATTTCCTTTTCATGCTAAGAAAGCCTTTGGCAAAATCTAACACTTCTTTATGGAAAAAGATGGAGCAGAGACTGGGGAAATGGCCAACCAATGACTATCCCAAAAACAGACCTATCTCATGCATAAGAACCAATCCTTGACACTATTAATGATACTCTGTTATGCTCACAAACAGGAGTCTAGCATGAGTGTCCTCTGATAGGCTCCACCCAGAAGCCAATTGAATCAGAGACCCACAGCCCAAACATTTGATGGAGCTCAGGGAGTCTTGTGTAAGAGTTGGAGGCAGGGTTGAAGGACTCAGAAGGAACAGGACTTCACCTGGACCCTTTGGAATTTCCAGAAAATTAATTACCAACCAAAGAGGATACATGTGCTGGACCTAGGTACCCCCATGCATATGTAGTAGTTTAGCTTGGTTATCATGCGGGTCCCCAAAACAATGAAGCAGGGCTGTCCCTGAGTCTTTTGACTGCCTGTGTATCCTGTTCCCCTAAATGGACTGCCTTGTCTGGCCTCAGTGAAAGGATTACCTAGTCTTGCAGGTACTTGATGTGTCAAGGTAGGTTGGTATCCATAGAGGTGTGGGTACTCTTCCTTCTCAAAGAAGAAGAGGAGGGAGGAATGGGGGCAGAAACTGTGACGGAGTAAGGGGAGATGGGCTTCCCCCAAAATGTAACATGAACGAATAAATTAATGGTACAAAAATGAAAAAAAATAAAACAAATAAATTAATATATAGAATATAAGCATAGATATTCTATCAACTTAAAATTCCACCATGACTTGCTTTGAGTCTGCTTCCTCCCATAGCGTTGCTCTGTGCATAGCAGAATGAATGCGAAGAGCGTTTATGTGTATCATAACTGTTGCTGCTTACATTCACCGCTACAATTTTCTGTGAATATCCCATAATCCATTTGAGAAGCCATTCTGATATATACCTGTTTCAAAACAATATGAAATGTAAATACATAATTGGGACAGTATTTACCATTCCCTACAGTACTATGTGTGATTTGTTTTAACTACTACCTGCAAAGCGACTGTGTAGGAAATAGAGGACGGAGAAATGCAGTATGCTACAGGTGTACTCTCTTTGCAGAAACTGATGTTGCTATTACTTTCTAGCATCCACTCAGTCTGAATTCTTCCATTTCCTGTAAAAGGTGAACTTCTTGTGAGCACTTTCAACAAGCCTATTCTGGGTTGAGTACCTTACCCAGAAGGCTGCAATGACAGAAAATGCCAATTACAGGTACTAGAGATAAGGATGGGGAAATTAGTAAATAAATAAATAAAAGAGATTTTATTAATATGATTTGCCAGAACAGAAGAAATAACAAAAGAAGTGAATTTGGAGGTTCAGATACTATTAAAAGTATACAAAATTTCATTATTTATTATGTAAATATATATACATATGCAATATATAAATGTATATGTATACAAATACAAATACTTATTTTCCTACGTTATCTTTTTATTTCTGAATCCATAAATAAAGACAAGTTTTTTTAAATAAAAATAATAATATAACATTCATGTTAATAAAATAATGTTAAAAACAAAGCAGATTCACTGATAAAGTTAAAAATAAAATAGTCGATACCTAAATAACTACAACTCAGAAAATTGTATGAATTTGAAAATAAAGAAAAATAATTATAGAGCTAACATTATGAAGAGGAATGTGGATGCATATAAAAAGAGAAAATTTAAAAGCCATGATAAATTAAAAATATATATATTTTTGTTCATAGCCAGCTTTTCACAGGAAAATTTTTTTGCCTATTTTCAGTTACTTTCTTGTTGTTGTGATGAAACTTAGAAAAACAGCAACTTAAGGGAAAAAGAGTTATTTTGACAGTGTTCCAGAAGAATGTAGGCTAGTCTGATGTAGATTAGCTGGGTGGAAGCAGGAAAGACATGGTGGCTAGTCACATTACATCTATATCAGGAATCCAAGTATAATCAGAAAGTTAGGTTGAGCTGCAGAATATTAAAAATCAACCCATTTATTCCTTTTAGGAAAGTTCCATCTACTAAGTATTCCACCACATTCTTAAGGTAGCTATTTTCTTGGAACCAAATGAACCTATTCAAACCACAGTAGTCCATCAGTTTCCCTGCCCTCACTGAGCAGAAGCCTGAAAGACCGTGAAGTTAATATGAGCAATATTTTTTTATTTATTTTTATTGGATATTATATTTACATTTCAGATTTTATCCCCTAACTCCCCTGCCCCCCACCACCCAGGAACCTCCTATCCCACCCTCTCCTCATGCTTCTATGAAAATGTACCCCCATCTACACCCCCACTCCCACCTCCCCCCCCCCAAATTCCCCCCCCCCCACCTCAGTGTTCATTGTAATGCTTTAAGACAGCTATGGGCGGCAGCTTAAAAGAAATTATGCACAATAGTAATATGAAGTCTGAAACAAGGAGATGGATGTCATATAGTAGCCAGGAATACATGGAAAAGATAAGCATCCCAAATAAACGTTTTGGTTTAGATAAGATGATTTTTTTTTCAGAATAATATTCAAAATAAAATGGAACTATTTATGTGGAAAAAAAAACAGGGAGATGATTCTTAGATGTAACTAGGAATAGTTACATCTAAGAAAGCAAGTACATATTAGGTTAGACATTAAAATCCAGGTCTCAAAAAAGTCCCACTAGAGGTGAATGTATTCTGAGATTTAGAAAGAGCCTCATCTTTAAGAAAAAATCATAGTGGGTTTGAAAGAACCTTTTGTAAATACATCACAGTGTGATACCTCTTAAAACTGCCCCCAAACAGGGAATTATGATCAAATAAACAATGCCCCTCTGAGAATCTTAAAGAAATAATATCTTACAAAAGTTGGTTAAATAATTTTGCTCTGGGAATCTTAAGGGCCTGTTACAAATACTCTTTAAAGAAAATGTCCAAGATTAATTTTTCATTAGGTGGGGAGAAAAAAATAAATGCATATGCAAACACATAAATGTCAGTAATATATATACAAAACGTTTCTTCTTAGAAAGTATTATAATTAACACTACATAAAACCAAGACTTTTGATCAAAAGAATTAAAATTATTAGCTAAGTTTTCTGGTTGAATACGAAGTTTGTAGGCTGATATGTGTTGAACACCTGTTCTTCTCCATCTGACATTATCTTTAGAAATACAGGAGACTTGGGGTGTATAGAGGTGAGCTAGTGAATGTACTATGCACTGTAGTACTGTTTGCTCTACATTATGTCTGCCTGTTCTCTGTGATGCCTTTGTTTTGTAAACATCAGGATATACACATGTTTCAAATATTTGTGAATTTCTTTAATGATCAGCTGGGGGATATGAGATAAGACATATATGACATATAAATTCTAAAAGATAAGTTTAAAATGAAAAAAGTAAATAATAATAATAATAATAATAATAATAATAATAATAATAATGATAATAAAGTTACACAATTCCCAACACAATGCACTGCTGTGTTGTACCAAGTGTACTGTGATGGAAAAAGTCAAATAGATATTGAAACATCTACATCTATAACGTTAAATGAGTGCTTTAGTATTTGTCATTAAGTTGATATATTCCCAGCTATTTATTTTAGACCAAGTTCTCGATTCCTAATAGATAAATCAAAGACGTTGCTTGATTGTGGTATCTCTTCTACAGAAATACTGCATTTTTAAAAAAAAAAAAGATTATTACATACTAAACTTTTGTATAAATCTGTTATCATTCAATTTTGAAGACAATCTTGATAAAGCACTGATATGAGGTAGATACAGGTAAAATTTTAAGGAGGTCGGGCTGTTACATTTCCTTTCAGCATATTCTGTCTATAAGACTTCAAACAGTACTGTCAAAAGAATTCTATTGTGAACTGCATTTGATTTATTAAATGATTGGTTATAACTTTAGAAATTATAAAATGAAAATACTCAAAGTAATTTTATGTGTCTTTTATTACCTAAACAACAGTTAAATATATTCTTATTGGTACAATATTGACACTTATTTTCTGGAGATAAGCAGCAGTCACCTAATTAGACTTAAGGTCTACTCAACTGGAGGAAATTTATTTCTGTCACTATAAATTTAGACCGCTACCTGAGACTGGTGAGTCCATGGATCTTGGAGAAGAATCTACTGTCAACATATTTATAAGTCACTCCTATCTAATTTATAAATCATCTCTTGCCCAGATGGCTATGCACATCCAATTATCTTGAATTATTGCTTCTATTTTAGATATCAGACTTTTCTGACCTTTCTAACAATTAGGCACAGCCATCTTTCTACTGTGTAATTGGAACACTCTGAGTATGCAGTAAACTGGTAAATGAAATCCACAAGCAATGTGAGTAATTTTGTATCAAAGTGACTTATAATGCATAAAGTATAGATAGTAAAAATGAATTTTGCAAGAAGCATGTTTTACATAAGCATGAAAGAGGAAGTAAAGAGAATAAGAAAATAAAGTAAGAAGTACTGGTGATTTCTTATTAACAACCGAAATGAAATATATCCATGTGTTCTGTATGGAATGTGAACTACCACAAACTCAGATGTTTTAGTGTCTGTCTCCCAGAGGGTGGCGCTGTTTGCCCCTTAGGAAGACCAGCTTCAATGGACAAAGTGCATTAATTGGGATAAGCCATGAGACTTTATATCCTGAACCATTTCCTGTTGATCAACTGGTGCTAGAGCACAGAAAACACATGACCAGCTGGTTGCCTGATATTGCCATCATGCCCACCCTTCACCTTTTCATATCTTTGCAGTTTTCCTGAAACAACATATTGAATGGTGAGTTTAAATAAAGCATTCTCCCAAGTTACTTGGCCTTAGCAAGGAGAAAAGTCAAAAATATATTAAGTTAAAAATATACTGTCCTAGGTATATTTTTTGTACAATGGACTTCTTTGAATTCTAGAATTTTTAAGATGTTTCAGCTTATATGTGAGTTCTAAAACACTTCTTTGTAGTTGCTAGCAGAAAACATTTTCTAAATATTTACTTAGATAATGTGAAAAGTTTTGAGACTATTTGTAAAAGAAGAAGGATATGAAATTTATGTGCTGAGTATTTTGGAATTTATTAGCTAAAAATAACTTTCTTGAAAGATTTCATTCAATTTATTTATTTCCCTTAAATCTCTTTTGGTGCCATCATTTTGTTGTAAACATATAATAACCCAAATTTTGAATGAGAAAAACAAAAAACATATTGTTTGTTAGTCAGCTTCAGAGCAACCTAACAAAATATTATATAAACTATTTCTGTTCCATGTATATCTTGTTTTATATCTAAAAGAAAATTGTGTTTAAAACAATTTGATATGGATTTTTATTCTTCCATAACACTCTATTCATTAGAGCCTTCCTCTTGTTTTATGTTTATCAGAGTCAAATTTACTCTGTAAAACCTACAAACATTTGAAGAACTAATTTGTATATTTACATAGATGGATAGATGATAGATAGATAGATAGATAGATAGATAGATAGATAGATAGATAGATAGAACATTTAAACTCCTGATTCCAAATAGTTAAAACTTTGACAAACATATCAAGACAACTTATTAAATAATAAAAATACATGTATTAATAATACCAACTAGGCCAATTTAGGTGAAGGACATCTTGATGAATAAGTAGCTCAAGGAAATGAATACTTCATTTCTCCACTCAGGAACACCAGATGACCAGAAGCTGCTAACAGGACACAGGTGGCTGTGTTCTCAGGAGAGCATTTCATAATAGATTTCAAATGAGGAAATGGGACTCATCAGTTTTAGATACTTTTGAAATCTCACCAGTGTGAAAGCTTTCATACATCATAACTGAAATAATGGGAAGTGATTAATAAATGTCGCTGACTTAAATGAGTTGCCAGATGTATCTGACTCTCTAGTGAGCAGTAGAAAAAATGTAAAACAGCCTTATAAAATGAATGTGTCATAACAGTTTGTGTCAGTTTGTGTTAACCATGGACAAGACTCCAACCTCCAAAATTAATACAGTTTCAGAAATCTACATTACTTATTTCAAGAATATAAGCGCCTTGTCAATTGAAAGATTGTCTGTTTCTGCGATTCCAAAGCATGATTAGAAAATAAGTTCAAGGATGAAATAAAAATAAACAGCTCAATTAAAATAGAAAATGAGATATAATACATAACACATAAATGGATTTTCTAATATAAATATATTTAATATTTTCCATGCTTGTCATGATGGCTCACTGATGTGGTACTAGCATGCAGAAGTCTGAGGCAAGATGTTACTGCGAGTTTGAGGCTTTCCTAAACTATCTAATAAGTTCCATGAAGCTATAAAGTGAGACGCTGTGTCAAACAAATAAAAATCTTTCTAAATAATAAATTATCAGTTCACTAAGAAACATATAATTCTCTAATACCCCACTGACCAATTCTTCAAATAAAAATACTTAGATTTCATTGGAGAACTAGATAACAAATAATTACTTTATATTAACTGTTGGTTATAAAACTAAAATTTATGAAATCATTTTGGAGATCATTGAAACACAACTTTCTGTTAGAAGCTCAAAACAGGATTTTGAGGGCAGAAAGCTATTAATCCCAAAGCTTTCCCAGCCTACTTCACCCTGATACAATATTTTTTTCCTGCAGCTATAATTCAAGCAGATCCAAGCTTAGTTAGTGACACAACTCTGGAGTTATATCCTTGTGATGCTAGTTCCAGAAGTCCCCAAACTGCAAGTGCTTTGCGAGAGGCATGGCTCCCTCCAGCTTTGAAATTGATAATATGCTCAAAGCTCCAACAGAAATTGTCAAACAGGCAGATCCACCACTTGGGTCCCCCCAAAAAAAAAAAAAAAAAAAAAAAAAGAACAAGAAGTTTTGATGCTAATATGTTATGTCAACATAAGACCACTGAATCCTAATTAAATTCAGCAAAGAAAGAGTTGGTCTGTTGGCATTTTAAGAGATTTATATCTAAGAGTTTGTCCAGACTGTGAAACATGATATGAAAGATAATCAGGTTTGAACTGTTAACATCTTTCCTGTTGGGATCCAGAGTTATTCAAGGACTGCTCTTGGCATCATGCCACTTTCTCCTGTGTTCAGTAATAATTTCTTGCCTTTCTTCTTTCATTGTTGGGTCATTGAAATGTGACTTCTTTGAGTTTCATAATCTTACAGACTGACTTGGGACTCTTGAGTTGAACCTGACACAACTGAATATTTTTGGTAGTGCAAGGTGAACCCATGGTGACATTTTATAGCTGTTGTGACTCTGTTGAGAGGAAGTAAAAACATTAGATAATGTCTAGGTCATTTTGAATAATTCATGTAATTCTTGTGAGACTAGATGTGTTAAGACATAAGCAAAATGTTACTATGAAGTAACACTTACCCTAGTGCTTTGTTACTTCTATACATTAATTATATTATTTTACACTATGAAAACATACATTTTTTAAATGTTCTTATCTTAATTGGAATTAATTTAATATGGCTTTGAAAAATAACCAAGGAAGGTAAATGATAAGGACAGATAATATAATTAGGGAATAAAGAAGCCATGTAGAGAATCCATTCGATTTCTGACTGCTAACTTAACTAGAGAAAAAAATATGTTAGCAATATAGTTTATGACTTTGACTGATTTATTAAACTAATATCTTATTTATTACATTCCTTTCATCTACTATAATAAAAATTATTTTATAGAATCCTTCTATCATTCAGTGTCCAAATTCTATATAGTTCCTATGCTTTCTCACATTGGATATTTGAACAAAATGTGCAGATAGAGGTTATCTCTATGGCAACCACAAAGTATTTAAGTACACATAAGAGCTCCCAAAACCCATTTTTATTTCCCTGAAGAACCCACAGTAAACCTCTTCACATCAAGATATTTCACTACTTCTCTGAGCAAAATAAATTAGGGAATTCCAAAGTCTCAAAAGGTCAGAAATATCTGTGATATTTTTAATTGAGTGTTTGGCCAGTATCTTCCAGACACTTATAAAATTAAAATTATCCACCTTAGTTAGAGAAAGAACTGAGGAGCTGAAGAGGTTTGCAACCCCATAAAAAGAATAATAATATCAAATAACCAGACTCCCCAGAGCTCCCAGAAACTAAACCACCAACCAAAAAATACACATGGAGCAACCCATGGCTCCAGTTGCATGTGTATCAGATGAAGGACTTGTCCTGCATCAATGTGAGGAGAGGCCCTTGGTTCTGTGAAGGCTTGATTTCCCAGTATAGGAGAATATGAGGGTGGGTAGTGGGAGAGGGTTAGTGGGGGAACACCCTCATAGAAACAGGGAGAGAGGGAATAGGATAGGGGGTTTCCAGGGGAAGGGGAAAGGGGAAAGGGGATAATATTTGAAACATAAATAAAGAAAATATCCAATAAAAAATAGAATATAAACAAGATAAATAAAGGTAGTGTGCTTCAGGAGGTAAGAAAGCCATGATTATCATCAACCGAGAGCTAAGTGAAATAGGAGAGGTAGATTAGAGTTTACCGTGGACAAGATATATGTAGATATATGTAGTGAGTAAGCATACAAACAGAGTGATGATAGGAAATTACAGTAGTCAAAACTACACTTTCTTTGTGGTTCCCGTTACTTGAACAGATATTAGTGTTTCTTACACCTGACCAAAAAAAAAAAAAAAAAAAGAAGAAAAAAGAAAAAGGTGTGATGACTCATGAAAAATGTGTTTATGTTTACCTGCCTCCTTCCTTCTTTACTGGTGAGTGAATCTACCATGTTATTGCTATTGCTATCAGCATTCCTTTGCAAAAAAAAAAAAAAGCTACCTTTTCTGCCCTTAAAGTGATATATTATTTTGATATACAGTAAATTTTCTTTAGTATTTATTTATTTATTTATTTATTTGTTATTTCTTTCAGCGTTAAACCCAAAATACCATCATTGAAGTTAACTGTTTAAAAAATTGTCTCTTTTTCAACCTTCTGTTTTGAGAATTATAATTTTCTTATGTAAGCATCATTTATAGCTTATTGTGAAATTATTAAGTTGTCTGCTGCTTATTGAAATTTGATGGTTAAAGGCTATATGGGACCAATATTCCAAAGCATAAAGTTATTTACTAACATCTACTCCAATGTTGTTTTTATACAAATAGAAATACAGTAGTCAAAAGTTTTTTAAATGTACATCATTTATTCCTATGGCACAGAGCATTTTAGAAAAGATGGAATACTTTGCTCTTTGATGGAAAACAAGAAGAAATTACTTCACTTCAAATAAATAAATATTCTTATCTAAACACATTAACTCTTAACATACACACACTCACACACATATACATACACATACACACACACACACACACACACACACACACACACACACACACCAAAAAAGTTAGTCTTATGGTAGAACATAATACAAATACGACATAAAATAGGTAAAAACAGAGACCAAAACTCAGCATTATAAGGAAAAGAAAATGCTAAATAGATTATCAAGGATCAAGAGAAATTTTATAGTTTAGTCTACTTATTTTTTCTATTAGAATAAATAAGACTAAGTAACTTTTAAAGAAAATGACACATTATGTTTGAACTCATTGTTGGAGATCTGCAAGGCTTAGGGAATGATCACAGCTGGGTTCAGCATCTGTGAATGTCTCTTTCTGTTTCATGTCTTCCAAAAGATATGAAGGAAGACAAGCACAGGCAAAGGAGAGCGGCAACCAGTAGCCTGTAAGTACCTGTGCTGCCTTACCAGGCCAAGGTCACCAGTATCACTGGGAGGAATTAAATCTGGTCAGCTGGAGGAGGAATAGGACAACTGAGGCTCTGACAATTTTAATAGAGTAAGCAGACGTCTTATGCCTTTATCAAACACAGAATTTTATGGCAGTTTCCAGGATCAATACAGTTATAGTTGCCAAGATTCAATGACATTTACAACTTATACAGGGTACACAAGACTGATGTCTAAGACCAACTTTCCTGTTAAGTTTCATTGCTTCCTTGACTACAAAGGGAACATACTGAGAAACACAAAGTGGCTGGAACACTCACTGCCTGAGGAAGTGCACCATTCTCTCAGGAACTGAAAGACACATTGTACTGGAGGACACATGTGCTGTAACCTGAACTAAACCTATGACATATGCCTCTTAAGCCAGCTAGACCAAGCCAACTCCATAGTTTCCTTCAGTGGCCTTGTTTTTTTACACAATCTCTCCTTGTAATAATCAATCTCAGATTTCAAGACCAATAACAACTCATTCACGGCAAACAGTAATTGTTGCTTCATGTAAAAATTTCCACTATGTCCAAATCAACTTCTACTTGTGTCTCTCTCTCTCAACTTGCCTACAATAATCATGAACTAACCCTTACTTGTATAGAAACAATTATATTAATTCATAAATTTTCCTTTGAAATTGTTAGTTTTTGCAGTAACTGTTAACTTTCCTGCAAATACTTCCATTATGTAACAGTTGTTGATATGTTCATATCTAACTTGATCTCTTCAGCTTCTTATATGTTAAGGTTTAACTAAACGTTTATATTATGAAGCTAAGGCAGCAGCTCCAATGACAGCATACTTGCCTGTGATGACTGAGATCTTAGGTTTGAACCCCCAAGAGAAAAACAGCAAAAGCAAATGTCTGTATTCATTTTTACATCCCTCAAATACTGGGTTAAGTTTATAAGCATCAATCAAAGTACTAAATATTATTCATGATACAGTTATTGCATTCATTTGGAAATTAAGTGATCATGAATAAAAATGGCCCTGTTCTGGCTTCCTAGTCATTATAAATTTCTCCACTAAAGTAAGAACATAGTGTCCTTGCCTGTAAGGTTCAATTATCACCACATCAACAGTATACCAACTCCCATGGAGACCAAATGCTTTAAACTGTGACACACATTCCTCTTTTGGCAATCAGTCTTGGTTGACATAATGAAACACAGTTAATCCCTGAATACATAGAACTATAGTACTTAACTTGCTCAACCATGCCTGTAACAATTCAATTAGAAAATCCCTTTGGACATTCTGTACTTGAGAAGGAAACAGCTAGGGGTATTTTTACCAGACATTTTGTATTCGCTTTGGCAAGCCTAACAATTTATACAAGCCCTTGCTAAGAGGAAGGGTCAACTTTATTAATTAATGGTGCCAAATATCTATACACCTACACTGTTATTCCATGTATGTTATAGTGATTGTGTCCAACAAAGGCTTTAAGTTGTTGATGAATGTTAAAGTCAAATTCAAATCTTTTTCCTATACACATCCTAAAACTCTTCCCTCTGAAAACGGAAAAAAATCATGGTCATACAAAAAGTCAGGCTTAATATTAAGAAATGAAGTTGCTTAGTAGGAAGAAAATAATACAAGTATTTATCAAAACAAAAAGTAAGAAGTTGTCCAATGATAATATGTGGTAAATTATGTACACATTTAAAAATTTAGTTACAAAGCAAATTGACCTGAAAATATACTTCAAAACATTTAACAATTTACAAAATAAAAATTAACGTATGACCTTTTAATTAATAAATAATTCCTATAGAATAATCTAAATTACGTACATACATTTTATTTTAAATGAGAAAAATTTTATGTTCATTTCCTTTTAAAAGTATTATATTTATTATTATCATCATCATCCTCATTATCATCATTATTATTCATTTTATTTATGCTTACTGCTTATCTCTTTGTCACCTTCTCCTGCAATCCTTACTCCCAACCTCTCTCTCCTTTTCTCCTAAACTGGTAGGGACACCTTTTGTATCTCCCTACTTTAGATCAAGTTTCTGGGAGTATATGATCTCCTCTCCCACTGAGGCATCCCAGCTATAAGAACATATTTCACAATCATACAGCCAACAGCCTTGGATATAGCCCTGCCACAGTTATTCTGGACTCACATGAAGACCAAGCTGCACATCTGCTACATATGTGCAGAAAGGCCTAGGTCCAGCCCATATATGATTTTTTGGTTGGTGCTTCTCTCTGAGAGCCCCTAGGGTCCAGGATACTTGACTCTGTCTGTCTTCCTGTAGAGTTTCTATTCCCTTAGGGGTCCCAATCTTGCCTCTTATTCTTTCGTAAGTGTCCCCAAGTTCCATTCACTGTTTGTCTTTAGCTGTCTGAGTCAGCTGCTGAGTAGAGTCTTTCAGAGGACAGCCATGTTAGACTCCTGTCTGTAAGCCTAACAGAGTCTCATTAATAGTGTCAGGGATTGTGTTTGCCCATAGGATGAGTCTCAAGTTGGGCTGATTATTGTTTGTCCATTCCCTCAGTCTTTGCTCCATCCCAAATCCCTGCATTTCTTGTAGACAGGATATAGGAAAATGGTCAAGTTTTTACTATGAGCATATTTTCTAGGTGTTGTCCAAAAATATACAAAGCTTCCCAAAATGCTTGTTATTCACACACCTGTTTATTGAAAGGTAATTTTCAATATTTCATTCCTTACTCTCTTAACTTATACTTTTTGATTGAACAAAATAAAATTGCAAGTGTAAAACAACACAAGTACCTTGCCTCTGCTGTGGTTAATAAACCACATATTATGAAATCAAGTTTGCTTTGCTTTGGCCAGATACTTCTGAATATTAGATGACTTTCTTCCATACTTATATTAACAAACACTGGAAGCCCAGGACACATAAAATATTATTTATGTTTGGGGGCAATTGATGTGTCTGCTGAGACCTGATTCTCCGATGTTTGCCAGAATCATGAGCTAAGACCATGGCTGAAATAAATTGCCAGAACACCAAACTCTAAAAATTTGGTATTAGTTTATACTGAATACACTGTCATGTCTGACACGCTGCATATGTTGTGGACACTAATGAAATTAAATCAAATTGCTAACTAAGATGCATGACTTCAAATTATGAATAGACATGCATTGGCAAATTTTTTAAAAATAGTTTGGGTAGGTCATAATATATAAATTCAAACAGTAAAAACAAAATATGTGTTGGAGAAGAGTGTTTTAGAATATGAATGTGTACATGTATGTGAGTGTATGTGGTGTATACCTCATGTTTACATGTATGTATGTATGTATGTATGTGAAATAAATGACTGTATCTTTTGTCTTACATGTAAATAAAATATTTTCTGTTAGAATACTATTGCCTCATAGGATGAGTTAGGCATGTTATTTATATTCTTATTTTTTTCTATGAGAAAAAAATGTAGAACTAATATTTTTGCTTAAATGTTTGTATAATCTTATCAATATAAATCATGGGAATGAAGTTATTAATTTGGATAGTTACTGATATTAATTTTACTATAAAAAGCTTTGTATTTTTTGTGTTTTGTTAATTTTCATTTTTCATTTTATACATTTGTCTACTGTGAGGTAAAAATTATTTTAAAATTTCAATTGTTACTATGCTTATAGACTCAGTAGATGATGGACTGGACATAGATCAATAGATGTTGAAGTCTATTTAAATTTGGAAGTGAACAGTTTCTACATATTCATTCTTTTTTTGTTTCTTTTTGAGAAACTGTGAACTTCATAAACCTTTTTTATGATCCAGTTTTTTTGCTTTCTTTGTGTTTGGTTTAGTGCTTTTATGGCATTATGAAAATCTTCAATTTGACATTTTTAGTAGATACTTTCTGCTCTTATTGTCAGCTGTTCAGAGGACTGAGATTCACTCCACTGTCTGTTGAGCTGGAGAGGGGTCTTAGAAAGTCACCCTGTTAGTGAACACTAAGGAAGTTTCAGCATACTCTCTCCTGCATTACCTTACAATAAAATCTTCAACTTTAAAGTTCATAATTCCTGGATTAGTACCTGGATAAAAAAAATTCATTACTTACTTTGATAATTTTTCTTGACAAATATCCTCGTCCTACTCAAACATTAAATGCATAATCTGTTCTTGTTACTTCCAAAAGTGCATTAAAATTTTATATTATTAATATTTATTCTTCTATTCATGAAACGATGAGTTGAAATTTATCAACTATTTCTTATAATATTTCTGGAGCTAGATTTATAGTTAAATGAATATGTTTATATAAATATTCATGGTCAACACAAATGTGAAAATAATGTATATGAAATTCATATGAAATATGAATATGCACTTCATATTCTTTTCTTTGTTGGCTCTTTTCTTAACATCTCAAATATAATTGAATAAAAGTGTTCTTGACTTAAAAAACATTTAGTTGTTGTTCAAATAGACCCCTTAAACAATCTTCCAAGCAAACATCACAGGCTATGTCATGCTTCACAAGTAATGTATTTCCTATTGGGGAAGACACCTTTCATTTATGCCATCAGACATAAACTCTATCTTGCCTTTAACTAGTTGCTTCACTCATACAGATTAGAATTCTTATTTCAGTAAGGCACTCTGCATGTTACTAGGGTAGAAAAGTAATTATCAATATCACCAAGCTGCAAACCTTCCACATAAAACAAGTATCTAACAGCAACTAGTACATACTGGAGAAGAAAGAGCACAAATGTTCTGTGAAAAGTCAACAACTTCTTATTGAACTAAGGTCAACTCCATGAGGTGAAACCCATACTTGACAATTCAAAAATTATTCTGAACCCCCAAATTAGATAGGTTAATGGACCTTCTATAAAGCCTACTTCTGTTATTCTGAAAAGACTTAGCAGCAAATGACTCCTAATGACATACTACTTTATACATAGTGCCTCACTCAACTCTGATAGAGAGGCTTCTTCTGGCAGTAGATGATAATAAATCAGAGACCCACAAACTGCCCAATATGCAGAATCTTCAAAGCACTGATGCCTAAGTAGGATGTTTTTTAAATCAAACTCTTTCCTCAGTATGCAGGGTTCTATGTGGATAAGGTAGAAAATTTGCAAGCTGGCTATAAAAGTGGCATCTTACAAATACCATGGTATTGATAAACATATGATAAATGTTTTGTTTTTTTTTCACTGGGGCAGCACCAATAAGATATACACACATTCAAGCAGTCAAAATTACATAAGGGAAAAGGAAGTTGACACAAATTCCCACCTCTAATCCAGAAGCTATTTGTGATTGGTACTTGCTGGGAAGCAGAAAATATGTTTCTCCAATGGAGTGTTAGTTGGTTTATCAATGACATGCCCAGGAATAGTTGATAAATACAAAACAGACATCATGTTTTGTTTTGCTTTGCTTTTATGTTTTTTTTATTTATCTTAATATTTTTATCTGTGTGTATGTTTCATTTTATTTTTATTTTTTGTTTTGTCTGTATTAACCATTCTGTTTTATAATATTCTCTGTGCACGTGTGTGTGTGGTGTGTGTGTGTGTGTGTGTGTGTGTGTGTGAGAGAGAGAGAGAGAGAGAGAGAGAGAGAGAGAGAGAGAAAGCAAATGAATGTGGAATCTGCCTCAAGTTGGGTAAGGGGAAATATCATTAAAATGTATTTTATATAAACAACACAATTTAAATGTTACAAATAAATCATCTTTATCTTACAAATGATATTTTAAAAACGTGTTTTTACATCTTTGCCCAAGAAGTAAATGATATGACCATACTATGTACCTTTGTATTTTCATATTTTAATCTTACCTGAGGAGAATTTACTCGATTTTTCTGTCTTTAAACCTTAAATTAATATTTCCTTCTAGTTTTGAACATGGATGACATAACTTCTAGTTTTTGTATATTTCTAAAAAATATAGTACAGTAAAATCCACAATTTAGAGTCTAAAATTAGTATTTATTACTAAAATCAATTTAATGTCATACCTCAAACTTAAGTCAGTAGGTAGCAAATGAGACTTGCGGGATTTCAGGAATCGTCCTGATATTCTGAAAGCCATTATACTCGAGTGTGTCTGTATATCAAGAAGCTGCTAAATTTTACATTTATGAGTTGAATATTATAGGTATGAATAAATGTCTAACTTGACAAAGACAAAGATGGAATAAAGTAAAATATGAGGGAATTGTAATTTTTACTCAATTCTTCAATTCTGATATCAAATTTCCTTTTCCTTAGTCATTTTGATCCTGAAAGTTGAGATTCCAGGCTCAGATTTGTGGATATCCTTGAATCTTCCATCTGTGACATTAGAATGAACTATATCATTGACTATTTTGTTTTTACTAACAGACAGAAGATCTTACCACTTCTCTATCAACATAAGTAAGTAAATCAAATACTATAACAGTAATTTCACAATTAATTATTTCTTATTGTTGATCTCTTTCTAGATAACTCACATTAGCCACAAACTCAGGTCAATTTCTGATTAGCTCTTATGAATGTTATAATTAAAGACATGAGACAACATTATAGCTTATATTTTGACTTATCTGCTCTTTTTCTGGGTAGAATAGTAAGACAAGTTTGGGATGCAGTATGCATTGATATTTCACTGACTGTTACAAAGCACCATAGTTCCTGCAATTAAAAATAATCATTTGTATCTTCACATTTAAAATTAAACTACATATAAATAAAATCTAATATTAAATTATTATATCATATACACATTTAAATGAATATTTATCTGATGTAATATTGATAAAATAGTCTTGCATTTTTGAAACTATAAGATTTATGTGACAGAATTGATATTAAGCATTTATTATTTATTTTGAGCCACATATACATTTTTCCTTCTTAAGAAACAGAGAAACATCATTCCTTAAGCTATATTAGCATAAATTCATGAGAAGAAGGATGCTTCTGTGATCTTGAACTTTCCAATCAAAATTCACCTTTCCACAAAGTCTCTGGAGAAAATCATTAGAAACATATCAACAATTGAGTACAGTTGAAGAAATACTTAACATAAGACAAGACCAAGTACCTATATTTGCAGGGTTGAGGGCCATTAGAGTCTTTTCGTCTAGTCACCAACAACAGAAGCACCATAATTATTAAAAAAAAAAAGAGAGAGAGAGAGAGAGAGAGAGAGAGAGAGAAATGGTTCATGAATTATATCACTGACAAGCAGATGAGACATGACTTGTTAAAAGGCCCAGAAGTTCGTTAACTGAAAACTATGAAAAATTGGTCTCGAACACCCAAAGTCTTCTGAGATTGTTATCTGATTGCAGGGTTTTCATGAAGTTCTCTCTTTTATTGAGTCAGTCCAAACATCTGGATTGAAAAATACCTCTAATACAGGCTTTCTTTCTCAATATATATAGATATATTTTTCAAAAACCTGTCTAAGTGTTTTCTGTGTCTATAACCCTTTAGTTACTGTCCATGGTCACTATTAGATAAACAATTAATGTGTTTACCCAAAGCAATACATTGAGGGAGGGGGGATGAAATAGGAGTTTCCTGGGTGTGTGTGTGGGGATACGGTAAGTGGATAACATCTGAAATGTAAATAAAATATTCCATAATTTTTTTTAAAAAAAGGTAGTAGCTAATTGTAAGTGCCACCAAACAGCCTATGAGAATATTTTAGAAAGCCAAAAAATAATTTCAGAATAAAAATGGCAGGTGAATCTCCCTTTGTCATGTTATTTTTAAGTACCTGTGTAGGATCTTTTCTTCAGTCTATAATATTATACTTGTCCTCATCAATATGATGGAAAGTCATTATGAAATTTTGTTATTCTTTTTGTTGCTTCAGAGACCAAATATACAAAATATATAAACAGACATTCAAAGACAATGAATGACATAAGAAGATTGAGCAAAATTCATAACAAGGCTATATTTGTGCTACTTTTAATCTTTTTGAGCCTGAATTTTCATTCTTGATGATTCTAGTCCAATGACATGGACAATACCAACGTGAAGTTTCACAAAACAAAACAAAACAAAACAAACAAAAAAAATTGCTTGATTGTCTTCTTGTCAGTGATTTGTGTCTTACTGATCTTCATTGATCCTTTCACATGGTAAATGAAAATGTTCCAAAAAATAGCTTAAAAAAAAAAAAGCAAAACAAATATAAAAGAAAACATTAAAAATTAATTTCAGGTGATTTTTATCAATTTGACCTTCTGCAATATCTTCATAGATATAATAATTCTTCCTTTAGTTCCCAGATTACTCCATTAATAGATAAATTTGAAATTCCTCTTCAAGACCTCAATTTTATAGAAACATGGATTATATGAATCATGTCCTTGAATATATGAGTCATGAAGCTTTTCCAGGAGATTTTGCTAGAGGGCAACATTGCCAATAACCACTTTTAAAGTCCTTATAAGTTCTGACAAATGAAGATTCAACTTTGGCCTAAGATATTTTGATATGCTTTATGTAAACCATTTTCTAATTTCAGGTATGGGCCTAATTGTTTTATCATTAACATAAGTTGTTTAAAGGTTCTCTTAATGAATTTCAATAGCCTATCTGAATTAAATACCTTGAAAAGATAGATTTTTCCAAGTGAGAGAATAAGTGTTAAGTAATGGCCGCAGGGAATAGACCAGTGGAACAATAGCTAACATTTCTGTGAAAATATCAGTTATTGTCTTTATTTTTAAAGGGCAAATTCCCATATTTTACTTCCTTATACAGCCCTTTCATGTAACAGGACTTCATAAAATTAATTTTTTTTTTAAAAAAAAAAGGAGTCTACAGTGAAACTTTTTTATGCAGACTTTTTAAAAAATCAATGTGTAAGTGACCTTTAATATGCATTCAAAAGAACAGATAAGTCATAGTTATATTCTTCTCTCCTTCATTAAAAATTATGTCTTGCTATCTGCATTTGTCACTGGCCTGCTAATTTGCCAGCCCCATATCCTCTTAATCCCCACAATGCATTCTACTGCTGTGATTATACAGCTATCATTTTTTATTGCTTCTGCAGGATTAAAGAACATCATTTTGAATTTTAAAACTTCAGCTAAATGCCTGTAAAATTCTTTAGATGACAGATGTAAAGCCACGAATTATGTTCCTTAAAGTATAAATAATGAAGATAAAAATAAATTATTCAAAATATATGGCTTTAAAAATCATCGCCATAGCTCATGGTTCTTATGAAATTGCAGACATTATGTCTAAACTCCCAATAATTTTGATAATTTTTATCATATTCAAATGAACTTCAAAATCAGAAACATTGCATGTAGGACACAATATAACTTCTGACAAAAACTTTGAAGTTGGAATTTTTTTAGTGGAAATATATTATATCTACTCCAAACTTCATTGTGATAGCAATTTGTCTTGAAAACTGGGAACATAATTTTCATAATTTTTACTTTTATTTTAAAATGATCCATTCTCATATGGTCATGTAGCAGTATAATTCTTTGTCTGAATCTACTTGATCATCCTCAGAAAGTTAAAATATTAATGGGGACTAGAAATTATTCCATTTCATATGGTAGTAGCGAGAATAACTAACCAGGACAACTAGTTCCTAAATGATTTAAGAATTATAACTCTTATAGAGATTAATATTAAGTAGATATTTAGATATCAGCATTTTGAAGGATATTGTGCTCACTTCTTTCCACATAATCAACAACTTACAAAACTAAATAATGAAATTTAAAAATTCATTAATATTTATAAGCATAGTTCTTGAAGTTTATTTTTAGTCCTAGGCAAAGAGGTAACATTTTGAACTATGCAGAAGATTAAGTAGATAGCTATCTAAAGCTTTCTTCAGAAGCCCCAAACATTATAACACCACTCTCCAGTAGAAGACTTTACGTATCATTTCAATTCTGTAAGAGTAAATTACAAAGAGACTGAGACCTGTACAGAATATCTCAGAGACCTTAGAAATAATGCAATATCTGTCTAAGTCAATGAATGTCAAACATGGGGTCAGGTTTCCCAAAATCATCAGAAAACACAGATGTTTACAATACAGTTAATAACAGCAACAAAATTACACTTATGAAGGTTTTAACAAAAAATAATTTTATGATTGGTATTTGCCAATGTATAAAGAGCTGTATTAAAGAGTCATAGCATTAAGAAGGTTGAGAACTACTGATCTTAGATGTGGGTGGGTATACTCATCAATTTTCATCGTCCAGAGCCATCTCTAGAGATGCTCAAATTTGCTTCAGCTAAATAAATAAGTAAAATTAAAAAATAAATAAATAAAATACATGGCTATACTGTGTAGAACAAATCAATACTTTCTGTGAGAATGGAGTGTCCAGAAAACATATGTTTGATAGAATACAACTTTGTACTTCTTGCATGTGAAAGAAAGTCCTTGGGACATGTTTCAATCACATTCCACATCTAAGGATGTATTCTTAGAATAATTAAAAGGTATTGCTTCCTCTTTAGAATTAGGTTCTAGGGAATTAGTAGAAACTTTGAAGATCTGTAGGCTTTGCATTTCTTTTCTATGCTAAATACTCATTTGTGATGCTCCTTGCTTCAGAAATCCTCCTTGCTGGGGAAGAAAAGAATGTGCAGCTGCTTAATTACCTGCTAATAAAAGAAAACAAAGTCCACTCCATGTCAGAAATGCAGACTCATTTTCACATTCAGAAATTAATGAGAAGTAAAACAAGGACATAACAAAAAGTAATTCCTTTTTACGAACACACACATACACCCAAACACATCTAATAACATGTTAGATCTGAATTAGCTAATTTGAATTTAAACCATGGTTATGTAACTATAGGATACAAATTCCTTAAAAAAAACAGAATTGTTTACTTTTATATAAGAATATTTTTTACATGTGTAAATGTATATCATGTCCATGTTTAGTGACCAGGTTTTGGTCATGTAAGAGGAATTATAGATACTTGTGATCTGAGAATCAAATCTTGATCATTTGGAGTTAAGTGATCAGAAGGCAGATTGTTTTCTTTTATCCTAGGCCAAGTTTATATGAAAAAATTGTCATCTTTGATATAAATATATCAATGTAAAGAAGGTAATGCACTAAGTTTAAATTGAAGGCTAACATACCTGCACTGAAAAAAAAAAAGTTTTTTTTAATAATATGCAGTATCTATTGCTTACAGTAGTTTTGACATAAAATAAAATTTCAATCTTAAAAACAAAAAAAAACACCTTTAAATCTCAACATGTATAAACTTACTATTCTAGTTCAGTTATACATCGACTTTGGTGGGTGAGAAAGCACAGCATTTGGTGAAGGAAACAAGAAAGCCTCCTTCTTGATAGTCTGTTTATCTTTGAAAAAGATCTCAAGAATACATTATGCTACAAAGTTTTAAAAGAACATCGTGTTTTGGAAAGAGAGTATTTATTTACAAAATGACAAAATTGCTATTTTTATCTCCCATTATAAACAAAGTTAGATAAAATTCAATGCTACTAAAGACAAGAGACTGTGGGAATAGTGTTAAAAAGCACAACAAATAATCTATATTATTAAAGGCCACAATCTCAACATGGAAATATATTTATTTTATATTAGATCCTCAAAACCCAGAAAACCAAAGAAAGTTCAGTTATATTAAAATAAAATACCAAGTAAGTTATGTTCAATTTAAATAAGCAAACACAAAATAAAACATAAACACCCAGACACAGAAAAATAACTGTATAGCAGAATGAGATAATATGTAGATTGAAAAAAATATCTGCTGGACTTGAAGAGAAAATATGGTTAATATACAAGATATCAAAATAACTCAGCCAATTCTAGAAAAGAATAGTCAGAAGCATTAAACAGCAGACATTTCACCAGTTTAGTAAGTGCCATTTTTTAGAGACTCTGGTCTATATCTCTTCTAGGCAGTTATAATATATTCTCCTTCTCCCCAGCAGGTGGTCTTGTCTCAGATTTTCTTTGAAGCTTGTTCTGTCTGAGAGGAATTCTCAGCTCTTAGTGCTTACTCTGTGAAGGAGGGGTCTAGTAAATCTGATTAATTTTAGGGACTTCCTGATGCTACTTTGAGTCATTTATTTTCCTTCTTAAGGAGCTTCACTGAAGGATAGAATATTTCCATCTCTTAACTGACTGTCTGTATGTATAAAAATGAAAATAGAGCCATACTTGTCATCATGCACAAAGCTCAAGTCCAATTTGATCAAGGACCTCAACATAAAACCAGATAAACTGAATCTAATACATCTGAAACTGGGAAAGAGCCTGATCTCATTGGCACAAGGGAAAATTTCCTAAACAGAAATCGAATGGCTCATGTTCTAAAACCAAGAATTGATAAATGGAACCTCATGAAACTAGAAAGCTTACATAAAGCAAAGAGCATAGTCAATAACACAAATTGGCAACGTACAGATTGGGAAAAAATCTTCACTAACCCCACATCCAATAGGGAACTAATATCCAAAATTTATAAAGAATTTAAAAAGCTATCCACCAAAACACCAAAAAACTCATTCAAATAAATGGAGTAGAGAACTAAACTGAAAATTTACAACAGAGGAATCTCAGATGGCTGAAAAGCACCTAAAGAAATGTTTAAAGTCCTTAGTGATCAGAGAAATGCAAATTAAAACAACCCTGAGATTCCACCTTATACAAATCAGAATGACTAAGATCAAAACCTCAGGTGACAATACATGTTGGCAAGGATGTGGAGAAAGGGCAACACTGCTTTATTGCTGATGGGAGTGCAAACTGGTACAGCCACTCTGGAAATCAATGTGGAGGTTCCTCAGAATATTGGAAATAGATCTACCTGAAGACCTAGCACTACCACCCTTGTGAATATATCCAAAAGATGCCCCACCATGCCTCAGGGGCACAGGTTCCCCTATGTTCATAGTGCCTTTATTTGTGATAGCCAGAAGCAGAAAACAACCCATATGCCCCACTACAGAAGAAAGGATTCACAAAATGTGGCTCATTTACACAATGGAATACTATTCAACTATTAAGAATGAGGACAGCCTGAGTTTTGCAGACAAATGGATAGATCTAGAAAATATCATCCTAAGTGAGGTAACTCAGACCCAAAAGGACATGCATGGTTTGTACTCACTAATAAGTAGATATTAGATAAAAAAAATGTACAGAATATACAAGATACAGTTCACAGAACTCAAAAAGGGCAAAAAGCTTAAGGGCCCAAGTGAGGACACCTCAGTCCCACTGGGGAGGGAGAATAAAGCAATCACAAGTGGGGATAGAGGGAGGGAGCTGGGTGGGGAAGTGGCCAGAGGTCAGAGGGAGAGAGGTACCTGATCTGGTTTGGGTGTGGAAAAAGGACTGAAACCCTAAGGGCCAGCAGAAAGATTAGAAACAGGTAACCAACAGAGGTATGGAGGGCCCTCCAGAATGCACCAGAGACATGGGAGATGAGAGAGTCTCAGGACTCAAAGAGAGGAACCTTAGATGAAGTTCCTGATGCCCTGGCCAGCAGGGCATTGAACAGGGTTCCGGGGAGATCACCTGAAAGAGAAAAATGGAGGACAGGCAAACAAACCAAACAGCAGCTTGTCTATAGGCTGATCAAACAGCTGATTTTACTTTTTTCACACAGGGGTTATATGCACATAGAGGAAGGGTGTGGGGAAGGGGCTGATGTAGGTGCGTAGGTGTTCAGGGAAAGTACGGATATCTTCCAGAATAGAGTTTCAGCTGGGGACAGGTCACTATGACTCTGCCTATGATTCACATGACTTTATCTAAGTTGGTACTATCCACCAAGGCTACCCAAGGTCTAGGACAATCCACAAAACCATGATTACTTGTTATCAACCAGGCTCATAAATTTCCACCAAAGCCATGTTTACAATATTTTATAGCTATCTGCTTCAGTGTTTTTCCACAGAGACCAAGTGTTAGCAGGCAGTTATGTCAGGCTTATTGCTGATTTTCGGCCTATGACTGATTTTAAGCCTACAGTGTATAAGCAGGGCTGCCCCTGACATCCTCACACTAGAGAGAGGGAACTTATAGAGCCCACCTCCAGCAGGAAGGTAGAGGGAGGGGGTTGCTATCCCACAGCCAAAACTCTGACCCATAATTGTTCTTGTTTGAAAAAACTGCAGGAATGAAAATGTAAAGGAGCCTGAGGAAAAGAAGATCCAGCAACAGGCTCAAAGTGGGATTCAGCTCATGCTGAGTTCCCAAAGCCTGACACTATTACTGAAGTCATGGAGTGCTCACAGAAATGGACCTATCATAACTGCCCTCGAAAAGACCCAGCAAGCAACTGAAAGAGTCAGATGCAAATATGTCCATCCAATCAATGGACAAAAGATGCTGACCTCTGTGGTTGAATCAAGAAGGAGCTGAAAGAAGTTGAGGAGGAGGGTGACCCTGCAGGAGGAACAGCATCCTCAATCTGGATCCCTGAGATCTCTCATACAAGGGACCACCAAAAAGGCAGCATATACCAGCTGATATGTTGTCGCCAACACATATACAGCAGAGGGCTGCCATGTCTGATTTCAATCAGAGATGATGCATCTAACCCTCAAGAGACTGGAGGCTCCAGTGAGTTTAGAGATCAGGGGGGTGAGGCGTGGGGGACAGCCTCATGGAGACAGGGGTGATGAGTTGGAGGTATGGGATGTGGAACAGTCAGAGGCTGGAGGGGGAAATAAAATCTGGGGTGGAAAAGAAAAAAAGAAAAGAAAGAAAGGAAAGAGAGAGAGAGAGAGAGAGAGAGAGAGAGAGAGAGAGAGAGAGAGAGAAAGGAAAGAAAGAAAGAAAGAAAGAAAGAAAGAAAGAAAGAAAGAAAGAAAGAAAGAAAGAAAGAAAGAAAGAAAGAAAGTGTTACACAGAAGGGTCTTCGTATGGTACCATTTTGGCCAAAAACTCTTTTAGATGTAGCCTATATGTGGTACAGGAAGCTTCTGTTGATGAAGAGTGTAGCCCAGTTGGGGATGCGTCTCCTCTGTTATTTGCTGATTTAGTGAGAGTCTACTCTATTAGGTTTCGGTGCAACCGCTCATATGATGATTAGTTTTTGCTGTCCTTCCTATATTTGTTCTCACCCCCACTCCCCTCACCCTTTTTGTTTGATTATGTTTCATAATACCCATATGAATTACCTCTGATATACCAGGAATTACTTGTGTTTAGTATTTTTTAATTTTATTTTACCCTAAAATTACTGCATTTAAAGATTAAGCAAAGGCAGTCTAATTTATAAAATCATAATCTTGACACAAGCAGGAGTTTGAATAGAAAGATGAGGATTTATTTTACATTTTTGTCAGTATGTGTGATGAACAGAAAATGGATTTTTAAACATCGTCACTACATTAAGGTAAGCAGAGAGAAATTGGGAATAGAGTGTTAAGTGAATTCTTTCAGTGTGAAGGAGTGCTGCGGAGAGAAAATTGATAATGGTAATTATAGGACAAACAGAAAAAATAAAATAAAATAGAAAGACCATTTGGCTATTTCATAGGCCACTGTTACATTTCATAGAAGAAAAATCTCTCCTAAGGGAAAATAAAATATATTTTTCAGTAGAAAGCAAATGCAGGAAAATTGAGAATATTTGTAAAGTTTAATATCCCAATTAAGAAATGTCAGTCCCATGTTTTCAAGACCAGGATAGTCAGAGAAACTGGGCATCCATCCCTCAAACCAATGCTCTCTAACCTCTTTTCCCATAGGCTTATGACCTCCTCACAAAATAATTGCAAAAGTCCCCATAGGTTTTAAAAGTCCTGGCCATATTCAAAACTCCAAATTCTTTCACAAATACTCAAGACAATATTTTAAATGCATCATTTTAAAATAAAATAAAATAATAAAATAAAATAAGTACATATACCCAATATAAAGTGGTATAGAGTAGACAGACATTTAGAATCTTCATATATTGAGCAGAATAGCCTCATGTAATGATTATGTCAGATAATAACTGAAATATAACTGGCTAAATAGCACATTTTGAAGCTTCCTGTTCATTATCAGGGTTCAATGATGGAATCCTCTTATCTCTCATATTTTTGGCTAGTGTTACCTTTTGAGCTATGTTATTAAATAACCGAACATTGAATCTTTATCTTTGACCAGGTCCTCATTCCATGCTGGGTTATTCAAAGCTTACCCACTATTTTTTTTTTAATTTCTCAATTATAACCTGTTTCTCTCCTCCACAATTTAAAAGGGGACCTTTTTTGGGCTTCCTTCCAGTGAATTTGACCTTCTGCATGTTCATTTGCCTCACTAGGTCTCTGGAGCTTTTTGTCAGTATGCAGATCTCCATCACTCTTTCACCCTACATGTGAGTGAAAGAGGACAGTTCTACAGCCAGCAGGACATGGAACTGGCAATTTTGAGTCAAATATGCAGTGTCTTCTGTGTGATTTCCTAGATGTAACTGAATAAAAATAAGAAAACAAACCCAATATAAAAAATGTTATACTGTTTTGTGATTATTCTCCTACTAAGAAATTGCACATTAGTTTTCTATGCAGTCTCAGTGAAGTCTTTAGAATGGAGACACAATAGAATCAGATTCATGGAAGAATGTAACACAGCCAACTTCTCGTTTAATTTTTTTTTTTTTTAAATAGAACTGAGTTTCACTGAGATGTCCCCAAACCACACCAAATGTGTTCATGTTTCTCTTGGGAATTATCTTCAACATTTTCTCCATAATAGGTCATTAATTTAATTTTATATATGATAAATCTTCCACATTTTCTCACATCTTTTATTACAATAATGACAACACTTCCTGGTGCCAAATTTTTAAGTAAGCAATGCTTCTCATTTTACTGAATGAACGACTGAGAAGAAGCAACTTGAGGGTGAATGATTTCTTGCCATTATGATTTTGCTTTTTTTTTTAAAGTTAAAGAGAAATACAATATACCATAGAAGAGAGACAATGATAGCAAGATTACACAGCAGCTGCTAGTATTCATCCTAAGGTCTGGACGTGGAAAGAGGACAGGAAGTATGGGAAATAGTATAGTACAGGAAATAAAAGAATGAGATTTATTTTAGTAACGCATTACCTTCACCAAGTAAACATATCCAATTCATATCACAGCAACAAATCAAGTTACAATTGATTAACCCTGCAAGAACTGAGTTTGGACAGCAAGATCTGCCTACCAATAAACCTATGGCAGAGAAAAATACCTCAGTAAAACAAAGAGTTGTCTATAACTCTGAGTCAAGAAATTAGTGATAAAACAGAATTTAGAGGTCATTTTAAAATATAATTTTTTAAATCAATTTTTTTTTCATTAAATAATTCACATGGGATATAATTAACTCATTTACGTAGTATGTTTTATTTAATGTAGCGTATTTGGAGTTTTGTGAATTTATCATCAACTTCGACCTTAGAATTTTTAAAATTTCAACAAACACACACACACACACACACACACACACACATCCTGGTTAGTTTTTGTCAACTTGTCCCATTTGGGAAGAAGAAAGGTCAATTAGAATTTCAGCTGTGTGAGATTGTCACATGGCATGTCTGAGGGAAGTTTTTTGGAGTGACCATTGATAGAGCATGACCAGTGGTCCATCGCAGGATAGGTGGGCTTGGCTTAGCCCTTATAGGAGTTAGCCCATAAACACTGTTCCTCCATAGTCTGCTTCTGTTGGCTTCTGCCTTCTGGTTACTACCTGGAGTTCTTTCCTGATTTCATTTATTTTATTAAATAAAATGGATGCTTCAAAATAAATTATATGAAATTAATTTTGAGCATGAGAAAATTTTCCTTATCATCTGGAAATCATACTGTTAAGGCCAACAAGACAACACAGTACACAGATCACAGTACACAGGTCCAATCAGATATGAGAAAATATAAGTTCAACTCATCAAAGCAATATTTTATATAGATTTAAAATTTCCATTTCAAAACTTTCTTAATGACAAACATATCAGAGTTGTTCCTGTAAAAGCCTTTTATAAAATTTTATATTTTAATTTTTTATTGATCTTTAGAAAATGATAACTTGAGAAAAACAAATTATGAATAAGTTAACATGTTTTCCAAGTGGAATAGTAATATATTTTCTATTCATGGTTTTTTTTAAAAAAAAAAAATTTGTGTGCACTATCCTGAAAATGGTAATGCAAATATAACTACCTGCTCATTGTCTTTTGAACAAAAATTCTTTTCAAGTGCATTCTTTTCAGATAGAGCTATAACAAGCTCAATTCAATTTATTTTTATATTTATAGTTTACACAGAGAATCATAAAATGTGTTTTAGAGAGAATTAAAACCAGAAGAAATATGTCACTGTATTGAATTCGGTGTCTGGTTTGTACTAAGTGGAGACAAAAAGTTTTAGAGAAATTGTGAGATAAGAAAAGCAAATAGAAATTTAGCACAGTGTCTTATTAAACATGTACATTTGATTTAAAAATGATGAGAATTTAAAATGAGACATACATACTCTTTTAAAAAAGCAGACCCAATTAACGATGAAGTTTCACTCTAGCAAAATAGTTCAATGTCAAAAAATATAATGTTCTAAAACATGAGAATATTTACTTTTGAATTCAGGTAGTTATTTTAATTAGTCATGATACACCTTTAAAATAAATAATATGTTGAAATCAATTTAGTTCTATAACTTCAAGAAAATAAAGAATAAATACAGGGCTCCATTACAAATACCAAGCCCTTTTAACTCCTATCTCCCCAATCCTAGCTGCACTGTGGAATTATTTCCTCATAGTTTTGCTTTTGTAACAAAAGCAATATTAACTGAAATAAACTGTAGCACTTTATGTCTGACATTTTTCTTGTTCATCACGGTTTTGATTGTTGTGAATGCTTCTGTCATGCATTCTCTGTATTGCTTAATGAATTTGATTGTCTGATTTTTTCCCATATAAACCTGGCTTGAAAATTCAAATATAAGCACACCATTGAGTTATTCATGTTGTGAAATAAAACATAAGTGAGGAAAAGTTGAGGCACGTGGTTTATGCATGAAATAAAGAAATGAACTTTTTCTTTACCATAGTTGTAACACATTATACTCTTAACTTCAGCAGTGATTCTGGGTCCCATGCCTAGACAATAAAACTTCAATCGACAGAGAAAGGCAGGGAAAGAGAAATTTGACTTTCTGGAAGAATCACTAATGCCAAGTTTTCTCCCCTTAAATCATACACATAAGCAACATTAAATAGATTCAAACGTTTGAACACACACACACACACACACACACACACACACACACACACACACACCAATACACACACAAAAAAAACCAATAAAAATCAAAGAAAAGAGAGACTCAGTTTGATAGGGAATAGAGACACAAGAGGGTTTAAACTGTAGTGATTCTCATCTTGTTGGTTGTGACCCCTCTGGAAGTCACATAGCAGATATTCCCAGTATAATTCACAACAGTAGCATCATTATAGTTATGAAGTACCAACAACATAATTTTATGGTTGAGGGTTGCCATAATATGATGAACTGTTCCATGTCACAGCATTAGGAAGATTGAGAACCTCTAGATCAGAGGAAGGACAGTGGAGGAGGGTGAAAATGCAATTATCTTTTAATTAAAATCTACACACACACACACAAACACAGTGTTTAAATACCTGAGTGTTTTAGTATCAAAACACACAAAATACCACCTTTAAATTAATTAGTAAGTTCAATTCTATTTAAGAAACAAAACTAACATAAAACTGTAAAATATTTACAATAGATTAGAAAACAGGAGAGATATTAGTGACTGTTGTATCTTAAAAGCAGAATGTAAACTAAAATAAATGTTCCTGCTCCACTAATGACACTTGTCAGATTTATTCTTAGGCTCATATATCAAGAGGCTTGAGAAAATACTTTGTTTTACAACACATGAAAGAGGTTTAAATCAGAAGTGACCACGATGACATATTATTACAACATCTACCTTGTACTAGGAATGGAATATTGCGAAGAACTTTGTCTCGTGGTGATTTTTATTGCTCAGGAAAAGATAAGTAATCCTATTTGAGGAATATAAATGATTATGCTCAGTCAGAACTCAGATATTTCTTTTTCTACACGTTATTACTTGCACCTCAAGATCACTATTTAATATAGTATTCCTTTGTAGTACTCACTGACACAAAGCAGGGACCTTGGCAGTAATTAAACATTACTGAGATCATAATCTTCAAAGTTGGAAAGTATTATCCACAGAGTGTGCTCTTTTATGCATGTGCATTTACTCTTGTAAAAAAGGTTGAGTTATGAACGCAGTTTGGGCAGCAGGGGACCTCACAAGACAATCAGCAATAAGCCCACAATTAGAATATTAGATGATCAGAGTGATTGCCAATTTTCTACATGAAGAACAGAAGACAATTTTGTAAACTTGAAAGTTGTGCTTGAGGAAAACCTAGAGAAATTATTATTGAAGTCATATTTTTTTTACTGGATTGATAATAAATTAATTCTACGGAAAATAATGAATATTTAAATTCTGAGTAATAGAAATTTCTGATTTATTAGAAAGTCAAAGTGTTTTGAATAATGTCCTGTCTTAATAATACAATGTTGGTTCTTAGAATTAACAATGTTATAGATAAAATAGAATGTGTACATATAAGCAACACTAAGTGGACACTGTAGGTTTTCTTTTGTGTGTATGTGTGCATAAAACGATAATAATCGAAGAAGAGAATTTGAATTTCAGATGCGTGTGGTTAAACAGGAGAAGTCAAAGAAGAGGGGAAAAATTACATGTTTATGAAATTATAAAAAGCAAGGAATATTTTAATGATGAGTAGAGGTTTTGTGCAACAATAACTAAAATTCAAAATTTCTGTTTTATACAAATCAGTGTATGCTGGTTTATCTTCACAGTTTTACTCTCAAAAGTTTATTAGAAGAGTAGTTGCTGGAAAGGTCACACAAACTTTGCTGAACATGCTTTAAGACCATTTAGTAATAGAGCTCAGTTCAATTTATTTAAGAGTGTGGACTTGGAAGTCCAGCTTTGTGAGTCAAAATATCATCCTGTGAAGTACTGTTTGAATAACAGCAATCAGATTGCTTGAGCTCCGTGAGACTGCAATTATGTCTCTGCAAAGTATGGATACGTGATTTATTCAATGATTAAATGAACAGAGTTGTTAGGCAATTTGTAGCACGGCATTGAATCAATTATTGTTGAATTCTCTATTTATAAAATAAACATAAATTGTCCACTGTAGGCTGATATGTTTGGACACATGGTCCCCAGCTAATTATACTGTTTGGGAAAGCTATGTGACTGTGAACATGTGGAGTCTAGATAGAGGAAGTATAAATAAGTCGGCATGGGTTGTAAGTTTTTATGTAAAAACAAAACAAGCAAAACAAAACAAACAAAACTCTCTTGATTCTCCTACTGAAGCCTTCTTCAGTAAATCCTACAGTGTGCCCCCACCACTGGCAGGCTTTTCTAACAAGATTCTCTCTCTTTTTTTTTTTATTGGATATTTTATTTATTTACATTTCAGATGTTATCACTGTTTCCCCATCCCCCCAAACCCCTTATACCATCTCCCCTCCTCCTGCTTCTATGAGGGTGTGCCCCACCCACCCATCCACTCCCTCCTCTCCATCCTCAAATTCCTGCACACTGGGGCATCTAGCCTTTATGGGACGAAGAACTTTCCCACCTATGCCCAACAAGGCCATTCTCTCCTACATACACAGCTGGAGCCATGGGTCTGGCCCTGTGTGCTCCCAGGCTGGTGGTTCAGACCCTGGCAGCTCTGGTTGGTTGATATTGTTGTTCTCTCCATGAGGCAACAAACCCCTTCAAGCTCCTTCAGTCTTCTCTCTAACTCCTCCATAGGGAACTCTTTGATCAGTTCAATGGTTGTGCTTGTGTTTCTTGAGTGCAGATTTCTAGCTCCCACTAACATGGTATCTCTGCATAAATGACATGTCTTTTTTGCTGTGAGGTACTATTCAACTTCTGTAATAAATTAAGAAAAAATAGGAAAACCTGTTAAAATTAGCAAATCTTCCATGTATGACTCATTCTGAGGAAAGAAAGGAAGATGGAGAGACACACAGTATGCTATGGGAGGTAGTACATACAATGTATAAAATATGTACATGGAAAATGAGGCATTCAAAAGGTATTCTAGCTGCCCATATGTGTGCTAACTGTAGAGTGAAAAATTATAAAGACCATTTTATAAAATACACAGGCTCACTAGTTCCAAAAAGGCGGAACTGAATGTAAGATTTCAGGCCTTCGCTGCCCTAGGATACATCCCGGGAAGAGTATTAACATTCCTCAAGTCTCAGGGAAAAGAACCCACCTGTGGGTGGAGAAGGCCCAAAGCAGGACGTCACATTCCTGACCAAAAAAAGATGCAAGTCATCTAGGTGGGGCTGGGAATCTAGTAGCACCATAATGACAGGGCAAGTGACAGGGTAACAACTGAGAAATAGTTGGGCAGAGTGACAGGGCAACAACTGAGAAATAGTTGAACAAGTGACATGACAAGACCACATTTTTGTGAGAAATGGGTGTGCAGAGTGCTTTCCACATGATCCTGTATGATGTTTCTCTATTTTTATGTTATGTATCCTTGACAACCCCTCACCCTCTCCTCACTCCCCTGGTTTGTGGTTTTCCTCTTTAAAATGCTCCTTAGCCCACCACTCGGGGTTAAACTCTACTCCTGTGCAAGTATGTAGTTTGACCTTAGTTAGCCAACTCTCTCCCCAATAAACCTCTGCTTACTGCATCCAGGTACTAGGTATGGTGTCTTGTAGTTTGTGGGTAGCCGCAACTTCCCAAGACTTGAGTAAGAATCTCCAGAGTTTGGGGGGTCTTCACTAACAAATAACTATAAGTATTTGGAAAAAAATCAGAGAAACATTTATTGCTTTCAAACTGGTTTTGCTTGCTCTCTTAACAAAGACCTAGGCAATGAACTTATTTATAAAATCTTAAACAAGAAGCCTTCTTTAATTAAAATGTGAAACTATCCTTTAAAAAGACACATGTTGGTTAGATTTGATTTTAAGAGATATCTCACATCTTTCTCCAGGGTATATTCCAGAACTACACTATTCTTCACCACATACGAATCCCTTCTTCCCTGCAACCAACCTTTTCATCCAGCTATATCTATCACACTCTTGTCAAGGGTAGCATTATGAGTCTCTTTGACTTTTCCTATCCATCCACACACGCAATTCCCCAATCTAGCCCAGGACCAACATTTTGTTTTGGCTTCCCTGTTACTGCCATATCTATGCATTTTCTATGACTGTCTCTACACACCACTGAACTCACAGGCCCCTGCTAATACATACCATATCTATCCTTACATATCTACCCCCACACTATATTTTTGGATCAGGAGCCACACCTATACACTAGTTTAGTGTCATATATCCATAACTTCATTCCATCTAACCATTATCTTCCTCTAGGCCCAATCTGCTTGCACATATTGACTTCTGCTCCAACCTACTAGTCCCATATCAGCCTTAGAATTAACACTAACAACAACAAAAGTTCTCATCATGAAAATATCAGAAATGTGGAACATCACACCTATAACTTCTCTGCAAAAGCTACCAGTTCCATAGAAATACTTGCCAATGATAATTACTTAGGTGAACCCCAGGGCACATATTGTAAAAAGAACAATCATAAATTTTACTTAAAATTTTAAGAGTTTAAAGGAAATACTAAGAAACAATCAACAAACATAAGAATAATAGGAGCAAGACTGGTGCCTTTTGAAAAAGTCAAACAGAAGTTTCATAAGAAGCAATGTAAAAGACAATTCAGGACTTGAAAATTGTTGTATGAAATATATAAAACAAGTGATTTCCCCGCCCCCAAGGTCTCCATGCTCCCCATGTAGTGACTGTCCAACTCGCTTTTTTCTTGCAGGGATCCTGCTCACATTTCCAGCCATCTGACACCCCCCAACCCCCCCACACCCACTGTGGTTAGTTGTCACAAGTTCTTGTAACATGGGAAAATCAAAACTCTAGAGGTTTATTGTAATTTATCAGTCAGATTTATATCAGTAAATTCTCAATCCCCCAAACGCCCATACAATGAACTCAGAGCCAATTGATACTGATATAAACTGCCCACCTAGATTACACAAATTGTCCTGTAATTATCCATTCCTTATATGATACTCATAGCTATCTGTGACTGTTTAAAGCCATGCAGATCTGGTTTGTCTTTCCCTTCCTCCAACTTCCTTCCTGCTCCTTGTGTCCCCCTATCTCTGCCATCTTTAAAACTCTCAGCCTGCCTTCTTTATTCACTGCCCAGTCACAGGCTCTATCCTTATCATGTGCCCCCACTCACCTGTATATAGACAGCAATCCACAGAAAAAGGAATTTAATGAAGATAGAACCATTGAAAATGTTTATACACAAGCTAATTGAAATTCACAAATGTTGATAATTTATATATGTGTGTTCCATTTGTTAACTTTACTCGACTAGGTCAATCTATCTTTTATTGGTAATTAAATTTTAGATATAACAATATGTATCACATGTAACATTCAGAAAAAAAAGGAAAATTTAAATAAGATCATGACACGAGGAGTAATAGTTTTGATATGATCAAGGAACTCCTTAGTGGCTTTTTGTTTTGTTTTGGTTTGGTTTTTTTGTTTGTTTGTTTGTTTGTTTTTCGAGACAGGGTTTTTCTGTTTAGCCCTGGCTGTCTTGGAACTCACTCTGTAGACCAGGCTGGCCTCGAACTCAGAAATCCACCTGCCTCTGCCTCCCAAGTGCTGGGATTAAAGGGGTGTGCCACCACCACTCGGCCTCCTTAGTGGCTTTTGACAGCTATTTCTCTGTCCCTGAGCATGGGATCATGCCCACTACTGGGCTTCATTGACATCTGATTCTGGGCATAAGTGTTCTTTGCTATGAGGGACCTTACTGGGTTAAATAAATAATATCTTGGCATCACAAGAACAAAATGGAATTTTTATTCAGTTGGAGAGGGCTGTGAACAATGCCTCCTGAAAGGAAACCTTGCTTTTTGAGACTGACTGATCAGAATGTCACTACTGTTGAGCCATTAGAATGTGGTAGGTCCAGGGGCTAATGGCTTTATCTTTGGCCAGTTTTAGCCTTTTGGGACAGCCATTCCATGCCTACTTCTATGTCTAAACTAATATTTTGTGGTTGATAGAAACTTTCTGCACCTGTACTTTTTAGCAGATCATTAGCTTCCAGTAATCCCCCAACTTAATACTGTCATCAAATAGCATCTTGAGCCTACAAAAATAAAAGTCCATGTATTTCTTTTTTTTTTTTCCCCATCAGACTCCGCAAAGGAGCCCGACGGGATAATGTGTTTCATTCTAACTTTCTGACTTAAATACAAACAAATGTATGTTAAACTTACTTTGATTTATGGTTTTCTTTATTTTTAAAATTAAAATACTTCATAAAAGTGCTTTCATGTTGGAATGTAGGATTTGGGATAACCCAAATTTGTATTCGTGGGCTACATCACTTAAAATAGCTCCAGAATAAAGTGTATCTTATTCCCTTTAAGATTAAGAATGTGTCAAGTGAGCATATAAGGCCAGCTCTTTCCTGAAGGGAAATGGAAGAGGAGTGGTTTGAGACAAAGAGGCAATGGAACAGGTGATTAATATTAGTGCATGGAAGGGATTTCCATCTGTCTGTCGATAATGTATTAGAGAAAAATAAAACAAACAGACAAAAAAAAAACCAAAGGGATATGGTATTTTGTTTTAACAAATGTGAAGTGATTACCTCATTTGTCTGCATTAATATTTTAATATTTTGGATATATCCTAGTATATGTGGATTGGGAAAGATATATAAACTTTTATTATGTATAACATGTATAAATAAATATAGATGATATAAATAGATAGAGATGGAAATAGAGATTCAAGAGATTGGTAGAGACAGAGAAAGAGAGTGAGAGAGGTAGCAACAAAGATTTAGAATAACTTAAGGTATATAACAGATACATAAAAGCTTTGTTCTATAAACATCTCTGCATGGAATAGTGCCTGGAAGGTTAAAGGAAAATTTGGGGTTTTGGTTTTTTATTATCTCCCATCTCTGTGTGGAATCCCACCAATGGTTGTGATGAGCAATGGCAAGGGAAAGCAATGTGGGAGAAACAATCGGACTGAAGATCTCTCCTAGCCTCACCCTGTTTTCTATTTGACAGTAACCAGTTCCTAGCAACCTGCTCCTCCTCCATGGTTTTCCCAACCCATGAATCTATAATGAACTTCTGTCTAAAATTTGGCCCTTGTTGTCTTTGAATTTAATTCTTGGAATTTGTGTTACAGGAACATTGAGGCCACTGACTCAGGGAAAGTTTGGAGTGTATCAAGAATGTAAGGTTCTTTTTCCTGAGAGAAGACCAACTGAAGAAACAGAGAGAACCCCAATCCTACTCCAGACACCCTACTTTTTCTATATCAGTACAGCCTAGGGCAAGTTACCTCAAGTTAATCAGCTAACCAAGGAAACTACCAGTCCTATTTTATGTACATCAGTAATGTAGGATTATAAAAGTAAGGGCCATTTTGCAAGATGCTTTGCAAAAAAATCAGTGTATACTTTGTAACTTATGCTAAAATAAAAACAGAAACAGAACAAATAAAATAGAAATGCCAGTATTACCATGACATTTAATATTCTAGCAGTTCTTTATAAGCTAATTATCATAAGAATAATATGAAGGCGTTTCATGTTTTTTTCAGCAGCTCTTCACTGAGAGATGCTTTGTTAACAACTAATGAAAAAACAAGTAGTTAATTATACAACGACAGCCATTGAGCAGCAAATTTAGTGCTTTCATTTCAGCAAGTGATTGTTACCATATCAGAATTTGTAATGCTCTGTTTTTTCTCAATCGGAAAAGCAATATAAAACATGTCTTTACTATTTTGATCATGAAAAGTGTTGACTGCTAAAACAAACACTGTATGCACTGCATTCAGTTTAATTTTTATTCATTTATCTATCTCATGAAAGACTATTTCTGCTTAAGTCTTCTTGATAGTTGCGAAGAACAGACAATAATATAGAATTATTTTTTTAAATGGTAGTTTCTTTTTTATTCTCTTCAATATGAAGAACAGCACTCACAGTTGTACAAGGTTATTCTTTGAGAATATTATTTATAAAAAAAATTTAGTTAATTTCAGGCATATATATATAATTTTGTTGACTGTAACAAAAAATGAGATGACAAACCAGATTTAAAATTTTATGATACAGGTAAGAAAAAGAAAGAGAAACCTTTGCATTAGTATCTTAAGTACTAAAGTTTGTTATCTATCTATCTATCTATCTATCTATCTATCTATCAACTAATTGCATACTTTTGTAGTTAAGGCATGTAAAATTTTATAAGTTTACTTCATATAATCTAATATTTCCTATTGTATAAACACAGACACACATTTATCACATTGGATTATTTCACTTACAGGAAATATGTATACATATATATGTAAATATATATATATATATATATATATATATATATATATATATATATTTGTACCTCTATAAAATTTGTATGTTTTCTTTGTTTCTAAGCAAATAAGTTAAGTATAAATTGGTAATTTACTAATTTTCTGAATACATTTCTTCAGAAAACAATCAGACTTTTATGTCAGAATTTAATATTGAAGATACTAATAAATGTTCCATGAAAAATATGTCTTATAAGAGAACCAGCTTCTCATACTTGAAACAGTATATTGGATTAAATACATCTATATTGCATTTTTCACAAAGTATAAGAAAAAATATAGTTAAGTTGGTATGTATTACTTTTGAGTAACTATTTATATGTGCAGTTTAGAGATCTGTGTCTTTCCTTGGAAAATGTTCATAACAATGCACAGTTCCTATGGTCCAGCATGTAAACAATGGGAATGAACTCTGAATTCAACCACTTCATTATTCCTGAGAATTGGTTTCAAAGTGTTCATTGATTCTAACTTTCTTCCTTTCTGAAATGAAGTTCAATAAAGCCAATAAGCACTTTATCTTCCAAAAGCAATGCTAGAAATTTTCTCTGTTGTTTTTAATTAGTTAAGAAGTCCGCACATAGGCAATTAGTTTATTTGGCAGCTGAATTCAGAATGCTCCTTGGAAAGCAGCTTTGTTATATTTTCAAATTAAGTTCCCCAGAGGAAATATTTGTAAAATGATTTCTCAAATGATTTTCTTCTTTCAGTGATACAACTCCAAATGATCAATTCATCGAATAAAATGTATGGAGTTTAATCAGTAATTTATACTTCAATAAAGATTATTATAAAATTTTACATAAAAACCTAGGTTTTAAATAAAAATATTTTAAATTTAAATATATAATACCTAGAAATTACATATACAGTAAAAGGAAATGTCAGTAATAGACTTATTAAGGGTGAATTTCATCTCTTTCTATCCTTAAGAATCAAATCTTCATTTGTAAATTTCTATAATGATTATAGCCACTGGAGAAACTGACTGTCAGCCCGCATTGTTCAGAATACTGTAGTACATCAATGGATTTACATTACAGCATATCTATTTTACCACTGAATTTTAACTTGACATTTTTCAAGTTAACTATTTCTTACCACTGTAAAAACCGACTTTCAACATGTATTGTTCAAAAAAAACTGAATTACGTTCATGGATTTGTATTACAGAATTACTATGATACTGCTAGAAGCAAAGCTTAACATTTATCAAGCTAGTAGTTATCCACTAAGCAAATACAATTATATGATAATTATACCTGTAACATAAAAGTGTAAGTTATTTTTTTAAAAATTGTATTAAGTTTTATTAACTTTTAGATGACTGTATTAGAGAAATGAGATGAAATAACAATTTTTATTTCTGTGCCTAAAATACAAAATACAAAGAAAATACAAAAGGAAAATACAAAGAAAATTTTGTTTCAACGTCCAAAGTCCTAAAACATGCTCTATGTGTATGTATGTATGTATGTATGTGTGTATGTATGTATGTATGTATGTATGTATGTGTATGTATCTGTGTATCTATCTTTAATGGGCACATTTGAATCTATTTCTTCAATGAAGATTATTACTTGATCTGAAGTTTGCTTGATCTGAACTTTTCTCCAGTCTGTTATCATTTCTTTGACATATTAACTACAATCCAAGATGAAGTTTATCCTTAAATGCTATTTCTCAGAAATCTAGGTTTTCTAATATTTGAAGACCTTACTATGTATTCTCTTATTAATTCTAAATTGAACTGATTTTCTGAAAATTCCAGTCCTGTTTTATCTTTTATTGGTATTGAAATGTTTGTTTTCCCTGTTTCAAAAATCAATCAATTAGTATATGAAATAGTTTTTGTCCTAAACCTCTAGCAATTTACCACATATGTACTGAACACAACACAAATTTATTTCCTTCCATTTTTCTATAAGAGCCACAAGTCAGAGTTGTAAAGATGCTGAAAACATAGGGGTGAGTGTAAGACAGAAGAAGCACATCCATAAAATAGACTAAGAATCTGCTACACTTTTTAAAACTCTACTAGATGTAGATTTTCAAGTAACTTTTGGTAAGAAAAAAGAATCCAATAGAGTATATCACAAAATATTAAATGAATATATATACTAAGTCTAAAAGTTTTATCTCTGCAAATTAATAGTCAATGGGAAATAAAAATAATAAATAATATATAATTTTCTGTAAAGGAAGTTGAATCCAGCAAGATGGTTGTTCTGGGAAAGGATCAAACTCAAAGAACTTTTAAGTCTGTGTGAACTAGCTGAAATACAGACACACTGTTAATCCCAGGAGACAGAGACAAATAGATCTCTAAGGTCAAGGACAGCCTAGTATAGAACAAGATGCAGATAAAGAAAAGCTTAGGTCTAGCCTTGGTGGTCCATGCTTTTAATCCCAGCATTCAGGAGACAGAGGCTTCTCTGAGTCCTAGTTATTCCATTCTAGTCAGTTCAGTTGAGTTCAGGAAATGCAGTGGAGTCAACTGAGTCAGAGAGTTGAATACAATCAGCAGAGGCAGTTGAAGCCAGATAATAAAATGCAACCAGAAGATTAAAACTACTGGCCAGAGTTAGTTTGAGGCCAAGCAGAGCAACTCAGTGAGAAGCTGAGAGAAGGCAGATTGACTCAATCAGTTGGAGCTGAGTATGAGTCAGAAGAGCTGAGTTGAACCAGAGAGCCAGAGTTCAGGAAGAAATAGAAAGAGTGAGCTAACTCAGCAATAAGCCTCCAAGGTGACAGTTACATCATGCAAATAAAAGACAACCTTACAATTTTCATATGGAATTGGGAAGCTTTGGGTGAAGAAATGATTGTTTTGAAATAAAGTGTGTAGCAGTAAGAAAATTATAGTCTTAAAAAGACATTTAAACCATCCTTTTAAAACACAGTGTTGTTCTTTATAGATTTTTACAAAAAGTGTGTTTTTACTCATAAAATATATTTTAATTAGTACCACTCCACCACCACTTCCTAATTCCTTCCTGTCTTAACCTACTCAGTCTTTCTTTCTCTTTCCTTTTAGGAAACAAACAGGCAAAATTAAAGGAATAAAATAAACCAGATTTTTTTTTAAGTTCAAAAATCATAGAAAGGAGAGAGATAGGGAATGGAAGAAAAGAGGGATAAAGGAGGGACAGAGGAAACAAGGGAGAGAGTATGAGGAGAGCAAAACAAAGCCTATGTTGGCAAACAAAATCTGAAATCATAATATATAAGCCAAAAAGCAGTCAGACAAAACAAAATGTTCAAACAAGGCAATATGAATGACAAAAAACAAGTCTACAAAATAATTTGAAAACTCTTAAGTTCTTGGCTATTTGATTTCATTTTGGGTTGGCTACCTACAGATGTCCATGGGGGTTACTCTGTGTGTCGTTAATATATTCATTGATAGTCACTGAAGATTCTCATCATTATTTCCCTTGTAAGCTATTGTAATGAGACAGTCTCTTGGTTAATGATGTTAATTTATGTCCATTTGTCATTCTCACCATTGGAACATCTTCTGACAGGCCCTTTTGCATACTGTCACAATTTCTGTAAGTTTGAATCAACATCATTCATGTTGCATCTGGAAGACACGATTTCCTTAGAACCATCTATTCACTCTGGCTCTAATGATTAGATCTTCTGTCTCCTCTTCTGCATAGCTTTCTGAGCCCTGAGGGGAGAATTTAATGAAGACATCTCTATTAGACATGAGTTTCTCACTCTCTACACATTGTTCAAGGTGAATACCTGTTTTACTTTGCACCTGTTGCAAAAGTAAGCATTTCTGATAGAGGTTTAGGAAGATACATGGAATACAGCTTAAATCTAATAAAAGAGTAGCTGGTTATATTTACAATGTTTACAATACTATTGGATCAACACATAATACATGTAGGTTATGAGTAATTGATTTAGTGTTTACCTTTCTTCCTTTAGAATACAAAGTACCTTCCAGTAACATGAACATTCACTAGTAGGACTCAAGGGTCTGGTTAGGCATCAAATTGACTTCTCCATGTTTAATTTGATATGGAAATGTTGTCTGCAGCAAAAGGGATTTTCCAGCAGTCTAGAGACAGTAACCACAAGCATGCCAAAGGCCTGATTTGTTTGGCGGTTTTCAAGGGCCATCTTTGGCCAACAAGTTATCTCTATGTAACTCACTCCTGGAAATGGCTGTTTCACCTGATGGAAAAATATACATATATTTAGGGCTTTGTCTCCTCAGTTATTTCATGACTCCATTAAGGTTTCTTTTGTCTATATATATAACTTAAGGAGCTTCTATACTAGTAGGTTTCCATGTGACCCCTAAAATAACCTTTATTGTTTATTGTTCTTTTATGTGTACTCTTTCTTATTCCTTTCTTATTTAGTCCTCCCCCTCCAGTCTCTTTCCTGTTTTTCCATAACTATATATTCCACTTTTACCTCTGATTATCCTCCCTTCAATCTTTTTTCTTTTACATCTAATTATGAATTTAACAGGTAAATGGATGAAGCTAGTAACAAATAATGTTGACTCAGGTAACCCACCACCAGAATGATAAAACTTGTATGTATTTCTTTTCATGTAGATGTTGGATTATAGTTCTTTTCTAGGCATTCTACAGTTTGTATAACCAAAAGAAAGTTTTCAAAAGAAAGAGTAGGATGAATTAAAAAGCTAGAAAATAGGGAGAGAATTGTGACATTTCTTTGCATTGAGCAAGGGATAGTCATTACAATATCAAATCGAGGTGATTGTAAATACTTGCACATGTCTGTGCATGAATGGGGTAATCCACAATCAATATTTGATGCAATATAGACTCAGAATCGTATGCCTCATTAATGGACTTCTACTTTTTATATATTCACGGAGAGAAGAGAACTTTACATTTATTTATGTAGCCATTAATGACCTCACTAGACACTCTTAATACCCCAATAGTAACCAGAAAATTCTGGTTAAAAAAGGTCATGAAACAGAAATAAAAGCCATGACAAGGGTAAAGGGACTGGAGTGGGAAACTGCTAAGACTAAGGCTTATTATCCTCCTCTCAGTCCACCATTTTATTGTTCCCCATCCCACACTTCCTTCCCCAATTCCTAAGAGGATGTATGTCCCCAACCCCCTACCCCACCAGACCTCCACAATCCCTGAGGCCCCAAGTCTCTCCAGTGTTGTGTGAATCTTCTCTAACTGAGCCCAGACCTGGCAGTCCTCTGCTGTATACATGTTTGGGGAGCTCATATCAGCTGGTGTATGCTGCCTGGTTAAAGGCTCAGAGTCTCAGTGATCCCAGGGGTTCATGTTATTAGAATGAGTCATAGATAAGGTTTGCCCAATTCACAGAAAAACAGCACAGGGAAGAGAGGCTACTTAAAAGCACAGGAAAAGATAGAGAAGAGAGAGAGAGAGACACAGAGAGATATGGAGAGACAGAGAGAAACAGAGACAGAGATAGAGAGATAAAGAAACAGAGAGAAGGGGGTGGTGTGCGGTGTGTCAGTATAAGAGGTTTACTAGGCCAGTTTTACAGAGACAGGTTAGTGAGAAAACAAGCTAGACAAGGATAAATAAAGAATAAGCCAGAGAATGAGAAAGAGTTAGAGGATTAGAACATATTGCCAAACTTAGTATGAGGCTAGGAAGATCAGTTCAGTCACAACCCAAGAGAAGCCAGATTAAACTAGTCAGCTTGGAAAATTAGACTGTATGAATTCTAGAAGCTTCCAGGCCTAGGCATAGGGGTAGTTAGAACAGTGAAAAAAAATGCTCTGGGCTCAGATCAAATTGATTATTTGCACAGCTACAGTATGACTTTCATCTCATTCCGTCATCTGAGGAAATGAAAGCAAGGTAAAACAACCTACACTCCTTTCAGTGAGAATTCAATGAAAGCACGGATTCCTGACTTTATGACAGAAAGGGAATGTCTGGATGAGACAATACAAAAGCACAAGAGTGGAGATACTTTTAACATAAATACTGTTAAAATGTTATTATTGGAAGAAAAAAAGAGTCCCAAGAGTATGAGTATTGTATCAATGATTTTGTTGGGTTTTAAAGTTATATCTTTATAGGATTGTTAAAAAATTTGAATGGAGGCAGAAGTTCACATGTCTCCACCAGTCAAAGATAGTTTACATAGTTAGGTTGGGTATTAGGTTACACTTCTGATTGAGCATTACCATACTTATAAAGCCTTTGATTAACATTTAAAAAAATGTATAAAAGCAAAATGGAAAAGGGGGCATGGGATAGGGGTTTTCTAGGGAGGGGAAATGGGGAAAGGGGTTGGCATCTGAAATGTAAATAAAATATCCAATAAAAAAAATTTTGAATGGGATCATCAGGTGAGTACTGAGGTATATTGGATAGATTCAAAGCTGGTAACCATAGATATCTGGTGTTGCAGAGGAAATTAGAATACTCCCACTAAAAATAATTAATAGTCTTGCTGGTAAGATTTCCAGAACCTATCTAGAAAAATGATTAAATCACACAATATATGTTCAGGCATTACTTGTGATTTATTGTTACTTTAATTTGAAAATGTCTCTATATTAGTGGAATTCTGTCTTCAGGTTAACAAAGTTTATAACAAATGTTAATTATGCTGGAATATTCGATGCTCAGCTAATGGAAGAATTCACCACACTCCATAGAGAAAAATACCTTTCCTTCCTGTGTATCTTAATTTTTCTTTCTATCTTGTTCCAATTCTCTTGACAGATTATTATCCATTGCCAATGATTTTTCATATCTTTTCTAATACTGATACATTGTCATTCACCATCCAAAAACCTTGCCCATATAAAACTCAAAATGCAATATTTCCAGGCCACAATTCTAATTAAAAATTTCATAAATGTATGAATGCCTAGATGAGTAAGTTAACATGTTTTGTATTTCAGCCTACTTTCACTCTCTCTGTTGTTACTTCTTTATTGTCTTCATATACTAAAGCATCTTCAATTTAGTTTACTTTTAAATGCTAGGTTTTAAAATATTATTTCTAGTCCCTCTTTATAGATTTTTATATTCTGGTCTTTGAAATTTTCTCTTTTCTATTACTTACTTTTGTTTCCTTTTATAAGTTTCAGCACATAAAAAATTAAATTATGTACTAGAATCCCTTCTCTTCCTTTTTAGAATTGGGTTCAATGACATGAACTTTCCACTGAACACAGTTTCATCTGAAGTATATAAGTTTTGAAAATTTAACTCAAAATTTAATTTTTCTTAAGATAGTTATATTATTCACCTTTGCTTTCTCGTTTGACTCATGTGTGAATTAGACACATGTTCATTTTCATATGTATTTGTAATTACTTCCCATGACTATTTTTAGACTAGTTGAGTTTCCTGAAAGAAATGAGCTCATTATTCATAAATTTACTAAGTCTTCCATTGTAGTATAATATTTTCTCTACTTGAGATAAGGCTCTCTGTGATCCTAACTATAATATGTATCATCTTCCCATTGTTTTCTCTATGGCTTTGATTCCTTCTGCCTTATACAGAAAGCATTATGTTTCTTTTTTCACCCTAACATTATATATTGATCATTTCAACAATACAAATAGGAGAGTGGAAGTTTATTCCTATTATTTAAATGAAGACTATCAATGCTTTCATTTGTATTAAGAGTCATTTTGGTTTTGATTTGAGTAGTTCCAAGTAGTATTATTTATAAAGTACACACAAATTTTCTTTTGGAAAGTAGATATTTAATTTTGTCTTATTTAATTTTTTTCTTCATGCATTGTATTTTGTTCACATTCTTTCCTCTCTCCAACTTCTTCCACATTCGTCCTACATTTCTACTCACCCAAGTTCATGATCATCCCTTCTATATCTTTCTAACAAACAACAAAAATAAAAGTCAACACAAATAAAAAGATACAACAAAAGCACATATAAAAATCATTAAGTCCATTTAGTGTTATGCAACTCATTTTGTTTTGATGTCCAGTAACACTCCATTAGAGGAAGCCTACTTTATCTGTTCCAGGACCAATTGATTATTACCTATTATTAGTCTATTAGTATGAAATTTGTGTCCACTTTCTCAGGGTTAGATTTTGTCTATTCTGTGTGCTGTTACAGTATCTGTGAGTTTACTTGGTATAAGGCAATTCTGATTTCTTGAAGTCATATACCACCTCTGACTCTCACAAACTTTCAGTCACTTTGTTTGCATAGATTCCAGTGTTTTAGGGGAGAAATTTGATGAAGACATTTCATTTACCATGGAGTACACCAAAGTCTCTACTCTACCTTGTCCAGTTTGGAATCTCTGTGTTAACTAGCAACTGCTTCAAGAGAAGGCTTCTCTGGTGAGATAAAAGCAATGTTATGCACTATACATATAGCTGTATTTCATCAGGATTCATTTCATTACTATGTTCAGTTAGCAGAATATTATTAGCATTTCCTATGTTTTTGGAACATATTTTAAATTCAAAATGATGAATTATAACCTGTATCTTTGGCTATTATTTTACTATTTCTTTGCATTGTGCTTTCAGTGCCTTATAGTCTGTGTTCTTTGGGAAGTTACAGAATGATCTACAGATTCAGCAGCATGGAGAGAAACAACATATTTCATACCTAGTAGGCCAGAAACACTAAGATAAATAGAGAAATATGAGAGGAAAGAATGAATAATGTAGTTTAGATTGAGTGGGTTTCACTTATTATTTACGATTTACAAGGGATAAGTAATTATATTTACCTTTTAAAGTAAAAAGTTTCCTTTTGCCTCCTAAATTTTTTAATTGCATTATTTCCTTCATGCAATTAAGGTCTTTGTGATTATTTCTAAGTCCTGCTACATAGCCCCACTGAACACATTGCTCACAGTGTTGTAGTCACATTCACATAACCTGCATATGGGCAATCCTCTCAAAAGTCTAAGATGAATTAAAGGGACTACAGTCTTACTTTTACCTGAGTATTTTTCTGCAGATGATGGTTGCTGCCAGTGGAAGTAACCATTTTCTAGAAGGAAGTCACTGCTTATTATATGATCCATCCTATTCTAGATGGCTTAATACTCCTGCATATCTTATAGCTCTAAGTAGATTTTGTGATGGATAAAAAGAGTACATGAACTTTGAATGAAAATATGAAGTGAAGAATCTGGGAGAATTAAAAATGGGGGAATTCAATTCCTTAGAAAACAGCAATTGTATATAGAAGTATACTGTAGTCTGTTGCTTGTCTCTATTCTGAATCTGATGGAGAAATAAGTATAAGAGGCCTAAAATATAAGATACTAAATTGCCTTCCAAATAAAATGTTTATTCTTAATTTTGCCTCTGTGTACTTTAGCATCACTAAATAATGCCTCTGCAATTTCATGATTTTTTGTGGTCTTTCTCTGCACCTGGGGCTCACTTTTGGTGGGATACTCATTTTCACAAAAGCGAGCTTCTCAATCCATGAGCATGGAAAGTCTTTTCATATACTAACACTATATTCAATGTATTTCTTCAGATGTCTTAATGTTTTCATCATATAGGTCTTGTATTGCTTTGAACAGACTTACTATAGGGTATTTATTTTATTTCTGTGTGGCAATTGTGAATGTTTCCCTGATTCTATTTTCAACGTGTTTGTCTTTGGTTAATACAAAGACTATTATTGAGTCTCTGTGTTAATTTTATATCCTGTCACTTAGCGAAAACTGTGATTTAATATTATCCTAAATGAATATTTTGTCAAACACCTTTCCAATGGTTGATGTTTACAGTCCTAAATCTTAACAGAAACTTGGTCAGTAGGTTATGCCACGTTAAATGAAACGGCCAATGGTCAACTACTCAGACTAAGTTTCTGTGAGTGATCAACCATAACGGTGGCATTTATATCATACCTCTCTCTCTAAGTTCTGTCTATGACAGCAGGGGCATAAAGGAAAGAAGCAATTAAATTGCACATTTGATGTGTGCACGTTGTTAGAGGTATTAGTTCATAGCAGCAGCAACTCATAAATCAGCTTCACAAGGCTAAACCTCCAGCATGTTTGGGGAAACTACTCATGAGGCACCACCCCTGGTTATTTGCAGTTGATGGTGGCTAAAGAGGAAATAGTCATCTTTCTTTGAACTGTGAAATATGTGCATAAAAACATATGGTCTCACACATAACTGCAGTTATATTCACAATAATCATGATAAGTGTTATCAAAAGAGCTGAAAATAATCCAGACAGAAAGATAATAAAGCAATCTCTTTAATATCCACAAGGGGTGAATTCATGGGAGTTGAGTTTAGAATAATAGCCAAAAGAAGCTGTCATGATACGGGGACAGAAATTGAAAATACTTCCCAATAAAATGAAGTGTCAGTTACACTGGAGTAAACAATTTAATATGCACTGCTCAGCATAGTGAAGACAGTTAGTAATCAAGTTTTCAAGCCAGCGGAGTTGAACTTAGAGATCTGTATTTGGTACAAAACAAAACAAAACAAAACAACAACAACAAAAAAAAATCTTTTTAGTTTTAAATTTGATTCTGGATCTTACTAAGTTGTTTATGATGGACTGAAACTCACTCCATAACTTATCCACTCTTTGAGTTTTTAATGTTTCTATCTCAGTTGACCTGAGATTAGACACATGAAGACATACTTGCTAATAGTGAAGTACTCTATGTTTTCAAGTTGCAAATATGATAAATATTTAGGAATCACACCAAATAGGAAGAAAATTGTATATAGATCAGTTCATAGCAATTTCTATTTGATTATTTTAAACATGTCTTATAAAAGACATATATACATATATTTTATATATATATATATACATATATATATATGTATATATATATCACATGATATTGTATCACATACATAATAATTCTGGATTGCAAATAGGTCTTTAGTTTTATTATGCATCCAAGAAATTTCCAAAACTTCTGGAAACAATCTATTCTTCTACTAAAGTAGGTTATTTGGTCTTATTCAGCAATGTTTGAGAAAATTCAAAAAGTAAAATAAAAGATAGGGGAAATAATTATGTGAATTCTCATGCATATAAACATAATATCTGGACAAAATATAGCAAATGTTAAGAGTGGTTTGTTTTGAACAGTGTAATATCACATTCTCTGATCCTAGCTTTATGATCCTTTGTAATAAGACTTCTGGTGCAGCGTTCGTCATTAGCTGCTGCATCCCTGATGCTTGTATTATCATGAGATCAGGAAGAGCCAGTACATTCTTTATCTAATTAGCTTGTATACCCTGATTTTAGATTCTCTCTATTTTTCTGGCATAAATTAATCTATCAAGATACTATTGAAAGTGAGTGCTTCTTATGCTTTGTTACACACCAAGATCATACAAAGGAATTTTTTTCAAAAATGATTTGTGAATGTAACTCAAATATATGATTTATTCAGTCTATCCCTTAGAGAGTAGGGGAAAATAAAGTTTATCCTTCAGCAAGAACTATCGGGTTCCTTCCTTTGTCAAAGCCATTTAACAAATATCATTTGTAGGTACTTATCATCTCTTCTGAATACCACAAGGTAGATTTTGAAACAATTGCCATAGTCAAATTTTCCTTTAAATTTGTCTCTATAAGTTTAGAACTTACAGAGAGCAAACAAATTACTCAAAATTAAATAGAAGTACAGAAAAGAGATCTAGCTGTTAGTTAAATGCATCTGAAATGAAGTGCATGGAATATTACTCCTTAGTTTCTTTACCTGTATTTATAATAATGACAGACATCATGACGACATTTTCAGAAGATACTCTAAAAGTCACTCTAAATGTCACACATTATTTTTAAAGATCTTGCATTCAAAAGAAGAAATGTTTAGAGTGGAATTTAAGCTAATGCCACACTAGGCTTCATAATGTTACAAAGATACAAAGTGTTAAAATGTTTATTCAAATGAAGCCGGTTTGGAAATGCCTGTACAAAAATATTTTGAAAGAAAGTGCATTGGAAAATAAACTTTTGCTAACTCCCGAACTTCAGAGGGATTATATTTTATTAAGAATAAAGCATAGCAGACACTTTTCATCACGAGGAAACCTTTTCTATCATACTATTACTACCCTTCTAATAAAATTGCAAATCACAATTTCATGACATTTGATATCAAATGTGAATTGTACTTAGAAACCCAAAAGTTTAATGAAAACTGAAAATTCAAACAGTCAATCTGAATGTAAATTAATACAAAGTTCTGATTAAACAAATGGAAAATTAATGGAGGATATCAATTAATTATAGAATGTAATACATTAGAAAGAGCTTTATAGGATCTCAGAATCTATTCTATTTAATCATCGTATTTAATTTATTAACATGTGTGAAATTAGCTGGGAGCTCAAAATAGTCAAATTCCTAGAGGCTTAAGGCTACATTGGACCAAGAAGACAATCTCTTTGTTGTCATAGTGAACAAAACAGATTTGGAGTCACATTCATATTACTTCCATAATCAGTCTGTTATTTCTGAATGCTTATTACTAACTCAGGAACCTTGAAGGTTCTTCCCTAGGATCTCTATAATGGTTTATTTTAGTCCATCTACATTTGGTGTCATTTAATTTCAAGTTCATTCACCATTTCATTAGTCATTTCAAATTTCTTAAGGGACTATCACACTTACATAAACTCAAGAATACTATATTTAGTGGAAATTACAGAGGGAAAAATGGAATTTATTCAGCTGTCAATGTAAAGGAGAGATGACAATAGAGTTTATGGATCATAGTTAATTGATTGGTGATCATCCCTAGAATCCACTGCATCATTATTCAATAAGTACAACACTGGAAGCACGGAGTTATCCCTTCAGGTAGCAGAGGTCTCACTTTGTTCCCTTAAGTACTCCTTTTAATTCCTTCTCCTATCTGGATGCTTTTGGTTGTATTGTGTTTAGAAACACTCAATGTCATCCCAGGGATTACCAGTATTTCCTTCTAATATCATTGAATTGTGATAAAGTTACACTACAATATACATTTTGTCACTTAACAAGCTATCTTTGTTTTTCCTTTCTGGACTGACCAGATACAGAAATAAAGTCCCACCTTCAGTAGAATTAGATCTATGTCTTTTCATGCAGATAATTTTTAGATATCGATACTAAGATTTTATGCTAACAAATTATAAAATCGTGAGTACAAGTTTAAAGGTTGAATCACTCACACTCACGAGCTGTGACACATTCAGCTTTATCACTATATTTCTGGATCCACTTTATTTTTGTAAATGGAATAACACAGTTATGATTATTGCATACAATTTATGCTATAACCATTATATAGCAAATAACTGCAAGTACCACATTTCTGAGTATATACCACAATATGAGGGACATATTGGTCTTTCAGCCTATACTACTGTACTCTTAATAATTAATGTACCAACTCTCTGTGATTCTTTTGAGTGATAAGTTTGATAATCACAACTCCCATTCCCATGAAGAAGTAATGTATTAATGATATATTAATTATGTAGCATGTAGCTGAGCTACCTGGGAGAAACATGAATAATTATTGAAATGGACTATGTACCAAAACATAAAAAAGTAGATTCATTCAGGTAAATTTACCTTGCTAACTGACGAAGCATGTAGGTTGTTATACAGTAGGTCAGGGAAAATGATAGTTTCATATATTAGAATGTTTCTAAGCCACTGCTGATTTTCATTTAGGAAAAATATTAGAAATTACATAATGCTTTATATCATCAGGGTCAAATATGCCTTACTCTATTGTTACCTTTAACCCTTAAACTTTATATAACTGTATTTGGAGATATAATTTATGAGAAGATGGTGAAACCAATAAAGTCATGAAATCCAAATGGCTACTTACAGGCTTTGGGTCATTTTAAGAAGAATAAGAGACATCAGAATCTCTCAGTCGTATGAGAATTCAATAAGAAGCTAGTCACCAGAAATCAGATTTTTGGTATAGGTCTTATAAGTCATGTTTTGAAGTTCGAATTCCTGCCTCAAAACCTATATGACATAATAATATGTTGTTAGACCACCAATCTGTGGAAAGCCAATATGGTTCCTGTATGACAAATAATTGTTTAAAAAGTCTACTGTAGGAATGTGCAAATAGCTGGTTTTGTTTTTATGTTTACTTTATTCATTGCTTATAATTTTTGTAGCTTTTTCTTGATCTTGTATTTTAAAAAAGACTGAAAGATATAAAATAATGTGACTTTAAATTGTCAAGTTTTTGTTCTGTATCGATAAAGAACAAGCCTGTACTGTAGTCTGGTTCCTGGATATTTATACTTGGGAGCCAGTCTCTTCGATCTTATGTTCTTTCTCTGGACAAAGTATTATTTCATGCATTTAAAGCTTTAGGTTTCTTTTTTGTTTGTTCAATTGGCTGAGTTTTAAAAATAAATGGCTTTAATGAGCATGTTCAGTGATCTCTTTTGTGATCATTATAATCGTATTTAAAATTAAAATCTATTTTTGATCAGATGCATATATAACTCTTTATTATAATGTTTATGAACTAACTCTACTTGGAAATTTTAAGCCTTCATTATATAGGGCTATAGTTCATATAAAATATTCCGATAACACCATGTGTTCCTATTAAATAAATTATACAAAACATGGAGGAGCCTTCAACATTTTTTTATGGGTCAAAGGTTTGACAAAATTATGAACACACATTAAAACTATGTAACATAGGTAAAACATGTTACATAATATATTTTGATAAGACAATTCAGATCATTTATCTTTTATTGAAACAAAAATATTCCTACAAAATATAAAAGTTATTTTGTTCAAAATGTTCTTTATCCTGTTTATTATTTTTATGTATGTGATTTGGGTGAGTTATTCAAAGGTCTGAATCAGTTATTTGTATAAAAATTAGGTGCATCATGTAGTAAAAAACATCTACAATAGCCAGACTTGTGCAAACTCATGAATATATGACTATCCTTACACAGCTATCTATGAAGTTATTGCTTTGTAAGGGAAAGAAAATGGAGCTAGGAAGTTGTTTAGACACACCTCAAAAATTCATTTAATATGTTTAATAAGTTTGCAAGTACTTAGATTAATTCGAGTTTTGGTAGAATTTTATTTTTCCTCTGTACCTTCCTCAAGAGGATACGGTACTGACTATCTTCTTCATCTAGTCTGATATGCTTATAATTTGAAAATCAATTGTTAAATGCATTGAATTATGTATTATATTTATTATAAATTATTAAAGAAAGAAAATTCTCTTCTTGAAAGATGCATTTCACATTCAGAGGTAAATGTTTGCACATCTAGAACAGTCAGGCTTGTGCAAACTAATGAATATGTGTCTATCTTTACATGGCTACCTATGAAGTTATTGCTTTTGTAATAATGATAGAAAGAAGGTGGAGGTAAAAGAGGAGAGAGGCAAAAGGAAGGGAAAGGAAGGAAGAGGAAAAAGCAAAAAATAAAACAAATTCACTTTCTTTCTCCTTCCAGAAGAACACATCTTATTGATCTAGTATTCTTGTTATATTTGGCTGAAACTATGACAACACAATTTTCTCATTTACTCTGAACCACTCTGTTATCTGATGTAAAGTGGGAGAGTACTATGGTAAAAATGGAAGTGAAAAAATTAGCGAGTTAGAAGTACAGTATTTCTTTCCAGATGTGTCTTTGCTTATGCTTAGTGATCTAGTAAGTATGAAGCTTTGGGTTTACCTAAAAACAGTAAACTGTGAAGCCTGTTTATTTTTTTTCCATCCACACTTTCATTTTTAAACATCTTATTACTCACAGAGTTTTCACAGTACAGCAAGAAGTAGATTGACAAAGATAAATTTTTTCTAACATTGCTAAGCCATATTACCATTACGACACTATATTAGAATTAATAGAATTCGTTAACTCTGAGAGAAAAAATATATAATACAAACTGTATGGTGAAAAATAATCTAAAGGTCAAGTAAAGTAGATGGCATTAAAATTCATAAACTAAAAATACAATTTTAAAAACAGTATCTTTGCCAATAGTTCTTATAAAATGTAACAGTTGTACATAGACTTATCAGAATGTCTGGAAACTGATTGCTGAATATTATATTTTTATCATATCTGTCTGCTCTCTCTTCTTATCACAGTCACTCATTCATGGCTGAAATGCCACTGTGCTGCAGTATTGCTTTTGAACAGTTAATTCATGTGCACTAAATGTAAGTGTGGTTCTCAAGCAGCTTTATCCCTTTAAAGTATTTTAAAATGTTCAAGATGCTGTAGTATTTGTTTCTTCTCTATGATTTTTCTGCATCTCCAACATTTTATTTAAAATCTCATCAATTCCTTTGGTGCTGTTTTAGATCCAAGATCTAGGCACATCATTCAAGCACTAGAAATTTTTATATGTAGGTTTATTTAATCGATATTCTGTTTACCTGAGAAATACTTTTGTTTTATTTTGACTGGATATTTACCAGATAATCCTGTTCACCAAAACATTCTACCAGACATTCAAGGGTTTATTGAAATGAGTCTATCTTTTACTTTATATATGTATATAGGTATATACATATATTAACATACATACATACATAATATATTGGTACAGATGACACAGACACAGATGCAGAAGCAGACACAGACACATACACAGATACATATACAGGAATCCACTTGCCTCTGCTTTGCCTGTGCTACAAGCTTTTGAAACAAGAAACGTTACATATTACTTGTCAATGTAGTACTATTTTTAAAAGTAAACTGTATTTTAACTTCAAGAAGCAAAATTTATGTAAATTTGAGAAACAGTGAATAATTCACTACAAGTCTAAAATGTGAGATGGAGAAATAAAGATCATTATTAGGACTTCTATCTCCTCATCAAATCTACTGTGTATTTACCTCTCCACCAGGTGCCATCACATTATATTTAAGGTCTGTATTTGGACTTAAAATCAGCTACTTTCAGTGAACTTACTAATTTGAAAGTGTCCTAGATCATGAATGTGGTGAAATACAAAATCCAATTTAAGCATAAATTTGCTTTGCAAATAAATATATACATATATAACATATAAGACAAAACATGAACCGATATTATTATTGAATAGATCTAACATGGATGAAGTTGAAAGTCATCATGATTATATGCATGTCTATCAACATCACTAAGAGAAGTTATTATAAAATTAATTAATTTTAACTTTAAGATCAAATTTATCTGCTGAACAGAAATTACAATTTGTTTTTCAAAGAAACATGCCACCTCATAGAAATCACTGGTGGCACAATAGTTAATCCTGAAGGACCTTGAGCACCATCTATAAGGAGCCAGATCTCAGTCATAGTTGCAATTAAATATTTCCAGTTTAAAAAAAAATATATTTTCTAAATGATTCCTAAGGGAATGTTTAAAGTTATCGTATAAAAATGACTATAGAGTAACTTAATATTCATTTCAAGAAACTAATTTCTCAAATATTTATGAAACAAACAGCAAGTGTGAAAAATACTGACAGATAAATAGATCATATTATATGAATCTCCAAATGTTTGTATTGTAGAGAAAAATGTTTTCAGTATTATTATTTATTTATATATGTATATACATGCCCAAGACATAGACAGAGTAAAATAAATCTTGGAATATATAGGCAAATAGAAGCTTAACTTATAGACATAATTTAGTTCAAATGTTAGCCTTATGCATCTCTTATCATAGCTGATCTAGGTCCTGTAGGTTGAAGGTAAATTTCTTGCAATTATACAAACAAATTGACTATTTTTATTAGTAATATCAAACTGCATTTGAAGGTGAATGTTACATCTTTCAAATCATTATTATAATTTCCTGATAAATAATAAGAAGAGCCATTAAATGATTTGCTAGCAAACACCTATTCTGTGCCCATTAATTACCATGAATTCCTAATTTCAGATTTTAAAAAAATGAATTGTGAATAAAATAATAATGTCTTTTGAGTTTTATTTATCTGCTTTCAATCTGTAAGAACAGTTTACAGTTTACATAGCAATTGTCTTTTTCCTTAAACTATATATGGACTAATTGTTTTTAAAATAAACACTAAATGTGACATAATGACATGTTTCCTGAAATCTTGCATATCAAGTTTGACATATTCACAAAAGAAATTGATATAGAAAGACTGAGAAGCAGAATTAAAAAAAAAAAAAAACACCAGACACATGATCGATGTGATTTAGTTTATTTGTCTTATCCTCTTATTTGTAGGAAAATTTTTATTGGATTAATAATTTTCTCAACATATTTTCTACCTTTAATTTTATTTTTGATCTGTCTTTAAAAGTTAGCACTTAAGTCATAAATGCATTCTACAAAATTACAACATGTATGTATGGGCTTATAATGCACCATAATATATAGATCACAGGAAACACTTTCAGGTTTTCTCCTGCTTTCTTGAGCACTTTCTTCCTCTTTTCCCGATAACCAATAACTGTAAATCACAGTCTCCATTTCTAGCACTGAGATTATCAAGTAATCCTAATGAGAAATGTGTAACACTGCGTCCGTGTATCTGTGACATGGTTATGAGGATAACATAAGATTCAAACACATTCTAAGAAATTTCAATTTGTGGTGTTGTGTAGATAATTCAATGTTCATCTCAACTCCCTATCATGATAACTTATACTGAACACCTAATATATTGTCCAAAGAAAATATCCCAAATATATCCCAAATCAAAATTTATGGCCTAACACACACCTCAAATCACTTAATTAAAATTAGTTATTACAAAGCCAGATGTGCTGGATCAGACTTTTATCCCAATACTCATGGTAAAGTGGTAGAAGTACCTCTTCTACATAGTGAGTTCCAAGCCCACACTCTATAGTGAAACTCTTAAACAAATTCTCCTAATATGTTACTTTATGTGATAAGCCGTTACCTTTCCTAAGAAACAATTCACTAAACTCTACCAATTTTCACAATGGCAAATTTGAATCTTAATTGGAGCTTCTAATCTTTTTTGGTGAACATGAGGCATCTCTAGGTGATTTCAACGTTAGACGTGCAAGATATGGACAGCAATCAAACACTTACAGACTGCAAATCATATATTTACTTAAACAAAATCACTATATATTAATTTATAATTAATTAAAGATGAATGACATACTGTATACTAAAAACATAAATGTGATTATCCTTACATTAAGAGTTAAGTTTTAACTTGCAAGATGTAGGACATAATCAATGTTTTTCTAACTTGTGCAATATATTTATTTTATATGTTTCGGTGCTGAAAACATCATTTCATATAAATATATTAAACAGAACGACAGAAATATGTTTAAGACCATTTCATATCTTTACATACAATATAAAAGGGAATTCATAGATTTTTATAATCAACTCTACTTACAGCTTTATTTAAAATACATGATAAACAATTTAAATATAATGTTGTATGTAACTTTTTTTTCTGTCTATATGCCTTGTCTATTAGAGAAAACAAGGATAGCATCCTGTGATGTGTGGGATCATTAAAGCTAATCAAAACAGCAACACCAACATCTGTCAGCTTTTGCTGTTTGCTTCCTAGAAACAGCCTGCACACCCTCATATCCCAGAGGCCTTCCCAGCAGGCTTGACTGTTTAGGAACAGTTGGTACTTTATTCTGAGGTTACTCTCCAAGTTCAGAATTCTTATAAGATAAGAAGCAGGGCTATGAAAACAGATGTTTAGTTGTGTGAGAAAAAAAAAAGAAAAAAACAGCAGAAATATGAATGCATCAAAATAGATGTCTTCTAGAATACACTGTCAAGGTTTTGTTTATAAATTTTCCATATCAGTAAAGCATTCTATTCAGATATTGACATTAACACAATATTCCACATAACACTCTTCTATCTAGGATGGATCCTTATGGAAAATAGAATACTTCATTTGTTTTCTATTTTTAAATTTTAAAGACTTATAGAATCTTAGAGAAAAAACTGTTGAGTTATGAGAAAATTAGTGAGACATTTGATGAACTGGCACTTATTAAGGACTCGTCTGTTGTTATTTATTGTAATATTAAATACAAATCCTCAAGGTCTGGTTGTCCCTAGGCACAAGGAGATCCTCATGTACAACAGTGATGTTTTGTAAACTTGCCTACTTTATTTAAAGCTATTGGATAAATAAAGACGCCTACAATCTATCCTTGGGCAGCAGAAATATAAGAGGAGTTTCAGTTGCTGGGCTTGGTGCTTGGGATCTGAGGCATGACAAGAGGGGAGAAACGGGAGAGGAGAAGATGTCATGGGATGAAGGAGTGTAAGAACTGGCAACAAGGGTTTGCCAACTGGAGTAATAACATCCCAGATGGAATGTGGCAAGTCATATCTTGGGGATATTTACAGGAAAATACACAGAGTAGCCATAGAGGGTTAAAATTTGCCCAACTTTACTCTTTACTGCTGTTTAAAGCACACACACACACACACACACACACACATACACACACACACACACAAAAAAAAAAAACAGGAGAGGGAGAGAGAGAGAGAGAGAGAGAGAGAGAGAGAGAGAGAGAGAGAGAG
>JANHMN010000011.1:62604829-62622754 GCA_030674055.1 Rhabdomys pumilio
TACACATACATATATAGATATAAATTATATAGATGACATAGATATAATTAGACACAACACTAGCTGTCCCATTTTTGATCAATAGGATTTTTGTGAACTTTTAAGAAGTTTTTGATTGACATTAGCAGTAGAAGCTAACATTCATGTATTGGCAGAGAGATGAATGAGAAAGTCACTGTTGCTAAATCTAAGCCGATATAAAATTTTACAGTGAAATAAAATTTGGTGTTTTATATTGTAAGAGTATTGAATTTGTTATGACAACATAAACTTCTGAACAATAAATTTATTCATGTTTTGTTCCATATGGGATTTTTTGCAATGAATACTAATTTATGAGTTTGAAAAAGTCTCAAATCACATACGCATTCTGCTTACAAGTGCCACTAGGTACAATACAATATGCACAGGTACATTTATATCCATATATCTATTACACATCAATAGCTGTAATCTATGAGGTACATGTAAATTATAATGCTCATAATACTCCCATGATAGATTGTGTTTGTTTTTATGTATTATTATACTGTAATTTTTAGTATCTTTTTTTTTAAAAATTCTATTACTTTTCCAATTCCTCACTCTAAGAACTTCCCTATCCTTCCTTGCATTCTCTCAAATTCACAACCTCTATTTCTTTAAAAGTTGTTATATATATATATACATATATATATATTCCCAAATATATGTATGTGACATACATATATGTATGTGTATATATTTATATATATGTATGTATACACACACACACACACACACATATATATATATATATATATATATATATATATATATATATACATATTTATAGTGTATAATGTAATTTTTATATTTTTGATTTCAGGCTTACAAGTTTGTATTTCAGGCTTACAAATTTGTATTGTGTAACCAACTGGGGACCTAGTAAAAACTATTACCTTCTACTCTCAGCATTCCTTAGTTTCTGTTGCTCTTTGCTTAAGTTTTGACATGTTAGCATGATCACTGGTATGAACCTTGTTTGGTTGTTTTTAGGCAGCCATGTTGATGAGACTATATGAACACAGCATCTCTGATATTTACAAGAGGTAAAATCTGAGACCAAATTTCCAGTTCCTCTGGCTCCAACTCTGTCTATGGCCTCTTATACAATCTTTCCTGAGTCTTCATTGAAAGAGTTGTACTATAGATGTGTTGTACTGTGTGTGGCTTTGTATCACATAGTCAGTGATTCGTTGTATTTTTTCTATTAGATTTTCTATCTTTTGCAAAAAAATTTTGTTGATAAAGTCTGGGATCTACACTTACATCTGAATATCTTAAGCTAGGGTTGGTAGATGGGTGAGAACTTACTCTGCTGTATTGCAGAGAACTACTTTACAAAATTTTATTCTTACTTAATCTATCCACTTACCTGTTTATTTCATGATTTTATTTTTTATTAGAACTGAAAAACATTTTATACTATATAACTTCTACACCTTCCTTAGCCATCCATTGTTTGAAAGGCTTTAATTTGTTTTCATTTTCTAACTACAGTGACTAGAATAGCAATGAAAATGGTTGAGCAAGCATCTGTGGAGTAAGGTGCTGAGTTTTATAGACATATGCCAAGTGTTACATACCTGTCATCTGGCAAATATATACTTGGTTTTAGAAGGTTTTCTACTCTGATTTCAAGAGTTGCTGCATCAGTTTGCAACATCTCCAACAACAGTGATTGTGGGTTCTTTTCCTCACACACACTCCAGCATTTGGTGTTTATTTTATTGCTCTTTGCATAGACAGGCGTGAGATGAGATCTCAAAATTGTTTTGATTTGCACTTCTCTTGCTGGTAAAGATGATGAATATTTTGAGATATTTCTTAAAGATTGTATTTAGTTAGTTAGTTAGTTAGTTAGTTAGTTAGTTAGTTGGAAAAATCTCTCCATTCAGATCCAAAGTCCAATTCTTGAATTCATTATTTGGAGGTTATTTATTTTTCACTGTGTTTTGCACTTTGAAAATCTATTCTAGATATTGGCTCTCTGTTAGTGCATAGCTGTATATCCTCTCCCCTTTGGAGGAGGTCCTTTAAAAAAATAGTAAATTGTTTCTTTTGTTTGGAAAAACTTTTAATGTTTCTGAGGTCCCATTTGCCAGTTGTTGGCCTCCATTCCTGTGCAAGTGGCCTAGTATTCAGAGAGTCCTTTCCTGCCCTTGTATTTATTAGTATATGGCTTATTATTTTCTGTAGAAAAGTCAGGGTTTCTGGTTTCACATTTCAGTCACTCTGTTAGTTTTTGTACAGGTGATGAGTAAGGGCCTCCTTTCCTTTTTCAATATGTACACATTCAGTTTTCCCATTAACCTGTTTTGAAGATGTCTTTTCTCCACTAACACATCTTTGTGTAAGATTGAGGTCATAATCTTTTGCAGAAATAGTGGTTTAATTTTGTATGTGTTTGTTGAGCAATCATATTCATCTCTGATTTGCTTAGAACAGATTGTACATTTTATTCATAAATGATTTTAAACAATCTGACCCACAATATTACATCATATGCCCAACTAGTTTTACTTAATTATATGCTTATAAACTTTGTGGCACTTTACTGAACAATGGAATGTGTCATTGTCTTATTGTTGTTGTTGTTCGAATATGGTATCAATTTTCAAGAAGAATTCATTTTATTTCTAATGATGGTGTACATGAAGAGGTATGTGCAGACATATGTGTAGGTCTCCATGGGGCTCTAGTATTACTCCAATGAAGATGGAGTTACAGAGCTTTGTAAGACACTTATCATGGATGCTAGGAACTCATCATGGACCTTTTGAAAAAATAGAACCACACGTAACTCCTGGAACATCTTTTTAGCACTAGATGTTATTGTTTAATGACTTAAAGCATGGTAAACTGCCGTGACAATTGTGAAATATGTCCCAAAATTTCCTGCATCTGACCTTTTGGTCTCAGGTTGTTAGCACTGTTTTAGACAATGGTTTAAACATCAGGGGGTGGAGAATAGGTTACCTGTGGCTGTATGTGAAGCTCTCATCCCTGCTCCAGTGATTAATTACTCTTTCATTCTTTTTTTGAAAGATTAACTATGTTTCCTTTTATTCAGACACATAGCACAGACATGTACAGCATATGAACTGTGTAAGTAAACATTAAAAGATAAACACTCACTAGACCTAAATGAATCAGCACTATTTCCAAATTGATCTACTTGATCATTATACACTCTTTCATTCTTCAGTGTAAACTGCACATGATCATGCAGGTGCTATTATCTACAACCATGTCTCTTCTGTGTGTTGAAATGAATTTCCAGTCATATTGGACCACATCTTTCTGGAATCTTAAATAGAAATGAATCCTTTCACTTTGAAGGTTTTTTTTTCTGGACATTTTATTACAACAGCAATTATGTAGGTAACAAAACAGCAAGGAATTAGATGTGAGCAAATATTTTAAAAATATTTAAAAACTGAGCAAATATTTTATATACACTGATAAAAGTTCATCAATCTTTCCTTACAAAGTTAAGTAACAGATGGAGATGACATCATTTATGATTGGCATTATATTTTTCAGGAACATAATCAATATTGTTTCATCTTCTCTAGCTGTCTTCAAACAATTCAGTCCTTTGAAACTTTCATAGCGTGCTGTTGTAAATAAACTGGAAATCCACCTTGGACCCTGTGGTAGGTGATTGACACTAGAATACATTCCCAAATAGCAAAATGGAGGCCAAAAAAAATGTTAAAAATGGCTGGATAAAGTGAAAGTGATAAAGCAAAATTCTCAAGAGAAGACATACTGACTATGAAACGTGATTGCCCTGATCACTGTGGCTTTTATTGAAATTAAAAAAAAAAAAATCAAGGTGTGATGAGCTAATGAGCTCACTTGAAAATCAGGCAAGTGAGCTACATTTTTAAGGCTTTGCCCTTGCTCATTTGGGTAGAAAAGAGTGCCAGTAGGAGAAGTCCTAAAGCTGGGTTGAGTGCAATGTACAGATGCATGCATAGGAGGTTCACTGTGACCATAGCGGAGCTTTGAATAATTTTAAGGTGTTCTCATCTATTATTTGTACCTGGTTAAGTAACATGGTATAAGTAAAGCCCACACTTTATGATGACTTTTAGAAATGGCCTTGGGAATGATACGTCATGGCAATTTTATTGCTATTGGTTTACCCCTTCCAGCCTATTAGGCCAGGAGAATATATTTAACAACATTTTACTGTTTTGGGTTAGCTTTTTAGTTTTATAGTCCGTTAAGAACTGCTTGGGGACTTCTAGTTATTCAATGAAAGGTCAATACTGGCTTGTTTACCTTTCAAATTTTAGAATGGTTAGAAGATGTTTAGGGACATTTTTCATGGTTTATTGCAAAAGCCTCTACTTGAAATTCTGCCAATTCTTGAAAAGCACCTGGAACTGTTTCTTCTTTAATCTCCCAACTCTTGCCTATTCTGTGAGTTCTATCATCCAGTTTAACTGGAAATTTTCATTTGTATATGTGCTCCTGAAATTACAAGTAGGCAAATCTGTACCTGAAGCACATTCCATTTCCAATATTAAAGGAGTTATTTTTTTTAATTATTTTTCTTTTCTAATTAATGCTTTCTTTTAGCATTCTGTGTATTTTTATTTCTTTTAATTTTGTGTGACCTTTTGTGTCAAATTTTATAGGATGTCACAGTTTTCAAATTCTTTGCATTAAACTGTTTGAAGATAACATTGACACATTAACTTATTAAGTGTTACTATTGAAATACGTTTTAAAATCTGAGTTTGAGTTGCTTAGTAGTTAATAACATGTGTTGTTATTGCCTAGAACTTAAGAGGGGTGCCGAGGATGCACACCAGACAGCCCCAAATTACCTGGAACTTCACCTCCAAGAGATCAGACGCCTAGAGTTTCATAGACACTGCACAGACTCATAAACAAACACAGGCAATAATTAAAATTAAAAGTTAAAATCTGATCTGGATTTTTTCCTATTAAATTTTATCAATGTGTATAAATGTTTGACATTTTGTATTTTATATTTTATGTGTATGTGTTTTGCCCTAATAGATGCTTATGTGAACCGCATTCACATCGGTTTCCCTGGAGCTTAGAAAATTGTAGAGCTTGGGAAATTGTAGGTTCTTGGAAACTGAACTGTTCTTAACCCTGAGCCATCACTCCAACACCTTGAAAATGTTATTGTATGAGAATCTGTCCAGATGAAAACATTTAATATTATTCCTTAGGAATCTCCTCTGCTTTGTTTTTCAGCTGTAAGTAAACAGATTTCTATCATTTCACTTTTTGCATTGAATCTGTTTTCTTGCTCTTTGATTATTGTATTCTTATTTTGATTATACCATTTCTTTAATTAAAAACTTCACTACTCTGGTAGTAGCCAAATATTTACAATACTGTCTTACTTAATACAACTTTTCCACATCTCTTCAAATATTATATCAACATGAGAAGAGAACCACTAATAATTTCCAACTACCATGCTTTCTGTTCATGCCATTTTCAGTGATCAGTTAGGCATGCCTTTAATGGCTATGCACTTTGCATCTCCTATAGCTAGTTTAATCCTGTTAATAACTGTGCATGAAGAAGAGTTAAAGTCTACTCCTAAGTTTTGTTTTTTCTTCTAACCTGAAGTGGAAAGGAAAAAGTTAAGATGAGGACAGATAGGCACTTTTTAATACCAACCTTAGGCCGAAATTAAAGAAGCAGTAACCAGCTTTTGATAAGCCTTTCCTTTGGACCAGAAAGAGAAAAACCACCCTGGGTTACATAGTGTCAGTGTATACAAGCATTTAGAGGACTTTGTTAATATTACTGTTGAATTGGATGGACTAACATTTATCTAAAGATGGCAATGTGGTTATTAAGGTGGTAATATCCCTACCAATGTAGTAGCTGAAGGAGAATAGATAAGTCTTGCCTGGGAATGTTATAAAGCTCACCTGTATGTCTTCCTAGACTCTCTATTGCGTTGCTGTTTGTTATCAAAGTCTTTATAATCTTAACATACTGCTCCCAAAATTACCCATGGTTTTGTTATAAAACTTCCTTCTGTATAATAACTCAGTTTTGAAAAGTAGGGACATGTAATTTATAAATAAAAAAGAAAGGAAGGAATAAGCCATTTTATAAATATTAGAAAACAACAAAATAAGGACAGTATTCCAGAACTAGATAATTACCAACTATCATGTTCTTACAAAAAAAAAAAAAAAAAGGAATATGGCTGCCAGTGTGGTAGGTAATTACATTCAAACATATAAAGTAATTGTTATTAATAATGATCATTATGAGTAAGAAATATTTTTTTAAAAAACTGTTTCAAGAGCATGTCAAAAAACAAGAACTAATCTGAATCAATTAGTGTAAAGGTTTCTTACTTAATTCAGAGGAAACATTGCAAACATGTGAAGAATCTAAAAGGACATTATTTGTATGAAACTCAGTTTTGAAATAAACAGGTAAAGTCTGATGACTATCTGTAAGAAACATAAATCAGAAGAATCAGCAGTACTCATTAAGTTCCTGCAATTTATTGTGGTCGACCAAATCAGAAGATGGCTATATCATTGCTACATCTCTGGGAAAGAGTCACACATTTTATGAGGAAAATTGAAATTGAGTTGTGATGTCATTGCTATCTAAAATGATATTGATTATGACTACAGTTCAAAGTATGCATGCAAACAAGATTTGGCATGAAAAAGATTCCACAGAATTCCAGTGCACATCATTGAATATTCTAAGAACAACTAACAGCTTCTTTAGGCAGGTTTGAAATGTTTTTAGAATAAAAATAAATGAATACATTAAAGTAAGGATGTCCTATTTTCTTTGTCTTAGTTAATTCATATGATAATAGCCATTTCAAAATTCAATATTCCACTGTGTAAATGTACCTTATTTTCTTTATTCATTCTTCATTTGAGGGAAACCTAGGATGTTTCCAGTTTCTGGTCATTAGGAATAAATTTATTATGAACATAATTGAACAAGTAATTTTTTATTTAATGTTTCATACATTCCATGCAAAAGTCATATTTCTATTTTATTTTACAATTCTCTCTAAACCTACAAGTCTCCTACGCTGTAACATCCTCTCATGGTATTCACATTGAATTTTTAATTACTACTAAATTATCCCCTTCCCTATCATCTCTCTATCTCTCTATCTCTATATCTATCAATCATCTATCTATCATCTATCTTTCTATCAATCATCTATTTTTTTATCTACCATCTCTTTATCATATATCTCATCTCTCTATCTGTCATCGACTTACCTTCCCTTACCTGCTAAGTCCATTTGAGTGTTTTTTGCGTGTATGTATCTTGAGCCATTTAGTATTTTTGGTAGGTACATGTGCTTGGGGCTGACAACTAGGAACTGGATAATCTGTCAGGAAGTTTGTTCCTTGAGAATGTTGTGTCACTACTTCTCTCCAACCATAAACTGGCTATAATTGTTCGTTATACACATAAGAATTTGTGGGAGTACCACCATCAACACCACATGCAAACTGGTGCTCTCATTCTCTGTATTTTGTTCTGTTGTGGTTGTGTATTGGACTTTGTCTTTTACAAAAAAAAAATTCTTTGATAATTTATGTTAATCACATGTATTGGAGGGTATATGCATAATTAATATGTTTTTACAAAAATATAGGATTGACATATAATAAAAATTTTTAGAAACATTTTGCATACTATATCCTAAATGCAATTACAGACAGTGTAAAGAACAACAACTCAAATGTATATGAAATAAAAATGACACTGAGTTCAACAGGTTGTTGAACTTATATTTTATAAACTTGTTGTAGACTAAACGTACGAGCAAATTGTAAACAGTAAAATTTCCATGCAGCTTATACCTCTGGGGTTATGCAGTAGCAGAGATGTTTACACAAACTTCAAGATTTTCAAAAAAATCTTAAATACATTCATAATGGCTTACAGTGAAATTTTCATTGACCTAATTTATTTCTAAGATTTTCAATGGACTCGAATACGAATTTAAAAGTGCAGAGTGGCCTGGGATATACAAGATAGTAGAAAAATTTAACCACTGATAACCTCTCCCTAACACAAAATCTATTCTGTCAGTGCCATCCACTCCATAAGAAATAAAAGTAACATTTTAATTGTTAATACAGAAAAAAAATTGTTGGTAAAGGCAACACTATTAATATGTATATCACATGCATGTACTTATAGTCAGAGATAGCAATTTTATGGCTGCTAGAATCATAGGTGAGAAAATATTGAAATTATATTCGATTTACTTAAGTACAGAACATTCATGGATATATCACGTATCTAATATGGGGCTCTGTTATCCTGCTTCAGTACAAATTACTTCATGTAATTTGTGAGAACACCTGCCAGTTTGGAACAATGACATTATCAACTACGTGCATTTAGAAAAGCTTTCAAGTACCAGTTCTGAAAAGCTAGCTGTTCATTTGTCAATCATTTGAGTCAGATTTACATGCATTAAATGGGAGTGTATCTCCTCATTACAGAATTATCGCAATTAGAAAGTATTAACTGAACTAAAATACCTTTTCCACTTACATGAAAGTTGACCATATTTAGACACTTACTTTCACTAGTCTCTTTTAAAATTAAAATTAGCCATTTAGAAAATAAAAGTAAAATGAAAAAAATTGGGATCCCTTCCAATTTTCTTAATAACTTTAAGTCATTTTAACATGGGTAACATTGGTGATCATAAATATAGGAAGATACATTTTCTACTAGGTTAACTATATTAATTCTGGCTCTGTAGCTGTATTAGTTTACATATGTATATTGTATGCATAGTGTATATGTATCTGTGTATATGTCTGTGTCTGTTTATATGTATGTGTATGTATTAGTAATAAATATTAATATATTTTATATAAATATTTAGGTATATGATAATTTTTTATAAAATGCAATATTTTTAAATGAATACTAGTAATAATTCAGATTATAACCTAAGATGTTCCACAATGCCATATGATTCTCAATATTTATATTCTACATTAAAGAATCTAAAGATGCAAATTCAGATACAAATTGATTTTAAAGAAAGAACACCCAGGCAAAGCCACAAGACAACACTTTGGTTGTGAAAAGTTTGATTTATTAAGTATATCTGTAAGATACTTGGGAAAGCCAGGTAGAGGAGGGAAATTTGGGACACTATTTAGTGAAAATCAACTAGGTTTTGCTAAAACATGTCTATGATCCTTTCCATTAGACAGTAGGTTTTAGGGCAGTGTGCCCTTGCCTGAGTAGCAAACAGAGGCCAAAGCAGAGCTAAGCAGATACCACTATGCAATAGCTTTTTTGCCAAAGTGTTGCTGAATATCTAAAAAATGATTTTTGTTGACAAGTGAGGCTTACTGTTTATGTTGAACTCTTCTTGCTGGCTAGTTCAACTCAATTTTTTTGGCTCAAATTCCTCTTCAAGCTGACTTACTCAATCTGGCTTCTTTCAGCTTCTTGGTGAATTGCTCTGCTGACCTTCAAAATAACTCTTCCAATTTCTCCTAATTTTATGGCTTATTTTAATTCTTATTTTTAATTTATTCTTTTATTCATATCCTTTGGTTTTCTGGCTCTGCTTACCTGCACTGAAATATATGAACTCATGGAAGAACTCCACTACACTGTGGTCTCTGCACTGACTCCCAACTGACTCTCTCTTCCTGCTCTTAAGTAGTTTATCTTCTCTGTGCAGTTCTCAGGAGAGTAGAGTGTCCCATCTCTGACTCATTCTGTCAAATCTTTCTCTGACTTGTCATGTTGTCTCCTCATTTAGATGTCAACTTTGTCTGCCCTTCAATGAGACGTCACTTTCAAACATGACTGCTACCCTCTACAAACTAATTTTTATCTTAAAGATATATACTAATGACTTATCTTTATTCCAGTCAGAAGGATTAAAGCTATGTTCCTTATCCATATTCCAGGTAGCTCACACAGACCTAGGTCTTTGGATGTAATTCCTTGCTAGAGTATTCATGTTGCTGGATTAAAATTCCTCTACAGATATCAAGGCCCAATTTTCTCATACAGTAACAACTCAACTGTCCTAACATTCCTATTACTAATACAATACCAAGGCCTATAAAGTGCTAAATACAAACAAAATAATTTTAATTTTACTAAAACAAAATATAGTTGCTTTTAATTATTGAATTTTATTTTTTAGCACTTTTCATCTAGAATATTTTCAAAGTGTTATAATTTATGTTCATGTTTGGTATCTCACTATATTGACGTGTCAATAGTGTGGCTGTTGATATTCAAAGTAGGATACTTGTAAGGGATTATGAAATGAAGTGTTGTTATGTAATGGTAAATATATTAAAGATTAAGCTGTCTCTTTTAGGATCAAAGCTAGGAATTATTAGCTTTAAAAGCAAATATAGCTACTGTCTTGATCCATTTATAGGACCTCGAGTCAAAGCCTAAGCCTAATGGGGCAGTGAGGATTAGAGACTTCTGTAGGAAAGTGGATTATCCTTAGAGAGAAGCTAATTTCCTCTAATGAGAAAGTGTGATGGCCCCTGGCAGGCAGTAGGTTTACTTAAGGCTAAGTGAAGAAAACAAACCAGGAAATGCAAGATAATACTCATCCCTCATTCCTTCTGTGAAGACACACATTACAAAACCATGCCTAGTGTGTTCCTCATTGATATTCCTCATTTATATGCAAGTTAGAAGTTAGCATGATTTATGTAATTGACTTTTAAAGAGGAAGAAATTAGATAGGAAAACCTTTATGCTTAAAAAACAAAATCCAATAATCCCCCAAATTGTCCTATTAATCCAGAGGCTTTGGTTTAAATATCAGGTATAATATTATTAAATCCATTTACTGGCAATTTTAATCTGTGTCCTTTAACCCAATACTTATACAATAAATTGACACTTTGACCCTCAGCAGTAGGTCATCTATTTCTATTTCAGCAATAGAAATAAATTTTAGGAAACACTCTCAATATCCAAACCATCTAACCAATATGAATATCAGAAAGTCTTCTGTTCTCTTTGTCTAGAATAATTTTTCATCCTTAGGTAGCAAGGGTCTTTTCTGTGAAACAAATATTTGTCTTGTAGAAAGTTCTCTTCTATGGAGTCTGTGAAGTATGATTTTATTTTGAGTTCATGATTGAGGTCATGGTTGAATGATTGCTCTTGAAAACATGCTTGTTTTCATCCTTCCCCTCTATGTGTCAATGAACACAGTGTTCAGCAAGACAAGTAGCTAATCCTCCAGAGAATGCAGCCATGCTGTTGCTGTTCTCAGGCCTCTTGTCCCCTCTATTGTTAGATGTCAGATACTTGCTATTTACTTTATCAAACTCGTGGTTTTGTTATGGTAGTTTAAATTAACTATAATGTATTTCTCTGCCCTTAATGCTCTTTGTAATAATTTCTTTGTTTCTCCTTCAGGTATATTTAACAATTGTAATGACACTTTAAATTTTCCCAGAAATGTTAGGTGCATGCTCTGCTCATCTTTTAAGTTTTTTTCCATATATATTACTTATTTTAACAGTTGTTTTTATTCTATATGCTTTCTTATATATTTCACTACTACTATTTGAAAATGTTCAATTTTTTAGCTCTACAGAAAGCCAATATTTGTTGATTTAGATGGTAAAAATGATAAAGAAGTAAATATTCTTACTCAGGAATAACTACTTTTGTCTCATCTGATTTGTTATATATATATATATATATATATATATATATATATATATATATGTCTTGAGATTGAAATTTTATAATTATTACTATTGTTAACATTATTACTAGAATATAAAATATATAATGCTAATTCAACTATGACGCCACTCTATTCATGACTTAAATAATTTTTTAGGATTTTTAGCTATTACAAAATTTGCCAATTTTATTCTTAGGTGATCTAAGCTGTTTTGGTCATAAAAGAATTTTTATATAAATCATATATACAATGTATATGAGATAGAAAAATTTTATTTCGGAAATATACAAATACATTTCTTTTATTTCTGCAGTATGAAAGCTTTTAAATTGATGCTCCCAACTACCATGTATGAACATAGATATCCAAAATAGGAAGAATGACAAAATGTCAAAAACAAAGGAAAAGAAGATCCAAGCCTAGAAGATACCCTAGAAGAATATGACAGCAATAAGAGTAATTGATGTCTTTGAGGTGATAGCTATGTGAATAAACAATTGTCATCATATCTTGGCATTTTCTTCTTCAAGTTATTAATCCTGAGTAATAGGGGGAGAAATGTATCTACTGTTTCAGTTGCATGGTCAGTAAAGTTTCTACAAATGGAGCTCATTGCTAAGAGACACAGAGCTCAGTACCTATGGATGTCTCCAAAGTTTATGCTACTGATTCAAAGGCAAGCAAATAAAATTGAATATGTAATGTGTTTACTTTCTGGCATTGTCAATATTTGATTATAAAATGAGCCAACTCCTAGACTACCATATTGTCCTCTGCTTCAAAATAAGCAGTAGATACAGAAACAAAGTTTTTTCAAAACAACAGAGCTGAAAATTATCTTGTAGCATTTTTCTTTAATTTTGTATTTATCTTTTTTGAAACAAAAATCTATGCTGCCTTTTTGAAAACAATAAAAACCCATGAAGCCTCATGTGTAAGCTCAACTGACTCTAAGTCCTAGATGTCTCTGTTACATACCTATATTGAGCCTGAGATCATTTAGTAATTTATTTTAATTAACATGTCCATCATTTAGACAAGATTTAATTTTTCTTGAATGGGTGTGCTTTCCTGTGATTTATGTTTTTTACAGAATAGCAAACAATTAAAGATCTTGTTTCGCCAATTACATATACAAAATATTTCTAAAAGAATAATTTTGTTCAGTGAATCATGGTAGACACATTGTTTTTACAAGCAAAATTAGTAGCATGCATATGTATTGTCAGTAATTTTCAAACTGATCATATAGCAACAAACAAAAAACAACTAAAGATCATGAATATAATGAGTTGAAAAAAATTAATAAAAATTTTTATTTCTTAAAATAAAAACGAATGGAGTAGTATCCAACTTAAATGGTCATTAGAAAACTATTGGTATTTGAGAATAAATTGTTTCAGAAAACATAAGATTATGAATGTGATGATCATCTGTTTATTAAACTAACTAGTTTATAATAAATTAATAATTCACTGGTATTATTAATTTTGATCTCAGCAATAACTCTTCCCTTTATGATTGATAATCAGTTTGTTCTTGTAAGATTACAGTGCCTACCTTCAACATTATGAAGGAAAAGTGGGATTATTTAAGCTATTGACACACACACAGTAATTTTTTTCTTTTATGATTCTATAAAATGTTCTACGTCTTTCATCTCATGTCAATAATTTACATATAAAGACAGTAAATAAAAGAATAATAATTAAACAGTATATGACTGCTCTTGATAACCATACAAATGTGATAATTCTGTTTTGAAGGAAATTACTAATGCAACCTATCTCATAAAGAATATTTCAGAAACATAGTACTATTAAGTAATTCTTTGATTTCAGCTATTCATTATCCACGATTACCTTTGCAGAAAACTATAGGTAATTTATTGAATACTTCAATGAACCTGATTTTTGGTAGAATATTACGTATATTACCTTTTGATAAATTCAATTTCATATAGAAAAACCTCATTAGAGATTTGTTGCATCATAAGTGATTTGTTAAAGTTACTTAGAAAAAGTGAAGTCTACAAAATTAAATAATAATCACCATGTGTCATAAATGTAAAGGTTCTTTAGAGTATGAATGTTACATTAATAGGGTTAAATATATGGCCCTTTCAAACCAAATATCTGGAAAAGGACATTTGTCTAGACTGTAAAGACAGCAGTAAGAAAAGCAGACAAAAATTTTATTTAAAAGTAGATGAAGAGATGGACAGATTACAGTGATTAATAAAATGAAACACACATGAAATGATGCCTCTCATCTATATTAGCTTTGAGAAAATATCACCAAATATTAACCAAAGTGACTATAATCATTAAAGAACACAAACAACTATGCTCAGTTCCAATCAAGGATTTAGAAAACAAGAATGACATAAAATTTCTGAGATTAATATCTTATGAGCATTTTATTAATAAACATATCAGACCAAAAATCCATGTAAATATATGTACAACAATTAACATTATTCAAATTATTGACATTGCTCATCATCTAATAAGACAATCAACTCTGTGTGGTAAGGCATTGTAATTAGGATTTATTTACTGTTTACAAACTATTTAATATGGTTTCTGATTTTATAAGGAAGTCAATACAAAATACATTAGTGTTTTGATTGTAAATCAAAAGTTCAGAAAATGAAAGGGAAAAACTTTGTAATATCATTCATATCTTAAAATATTTCACACATAGGAGGTAATTGCTTTTCTAGTTCAGAATTCTAAAAGTTTGTGTTTCCACATAAAGGAAAATAAAACAAAAAAATCTAAGACTAACAGCACATGAAATCTTTCAGTACTCAGTATTGGTATTTTTTCATGAGACTGATTCAGAGATGACCTTTACAATCATATATATATATATATATATATAAATACATATGTATATATACATATATAAATATATATACACATATAAATATATTTATACATATATAATATGTATATATGTATATATACATATATAAATATATATAATATATAATATATACATATATGTATGTATTTATATATTTATTAAATATATGTATATATAATATATGCATATATTTATGTATGCATATAATATATACATATATAAATATGTTATATATATATACACATATATATATATATCAAGTACACTATTCTAAAAGATGTGCTTAATAGACTGGTTTTGTTATGAATACACAAGGTACATAGGAACAAATATGTGCATGACTACTGGGGAAATACTTCCTTCCTCACATATTTGACAACAGCGTTTTGCCACCAGAGATGAGAGAATACATCACTTGACAGAAAAGAATGTGTTATGAGGCAAGAGAAATGAAATAATTAATTCTTACTCTCTTTCTTTATCTACAGCCTATTTCTGTTATTTTACACAGGGTATTACAGACAACACTTCTTGATAAATTATAGCTTGTAAATTAACAATTAGCCCCATCTTTATGAGTAGTCTGTGTGGAAGCATGCAGATAGAAAACCTTAAATGATGAATTAACATTATTTCATGTTTACAGGTTTGACAGCGACATTTATACAAAAGATCTTAAAATAGTTTAAGGTCACAGTAAAATGTAGCCTAGAGAGCACACCTTTTCTATTCCCTGTCTAGACTTATGTGCACAGACCTCCAGCATCAACTCTCAAGTAGTCATGGGACTGGAGAAGCACATTAGAAAGATCAGATAGAAACACACTGGCCCATTATCATCATCCAAAGTCTATAAGTGTGATATGTATTTGTCACAATGATTACACACTACTGTACTTTTAACTAATGTGTAACCAAGTTAGTCATCATTAGTATGGTAAATATATTGTATATAATGAACCTTAGCTGAAATGCTCTTGAGTTGGATGACAGAAATTGTAGTTTACCTCCAGTCGAAAAACATGTCATCAAGTGGAGGGATGGGGTTGCCATCTTTGCCAACATGCTCATTAGCAAGTCCATAATTGTTGTCCTTGTTGAGGTCATGCTTAAGCAGTCATGTTAATGAGACTTTTTAACGTAACTCCCAAAACTCCAAAGAGACAGACTCAGCAAACTTGGTGTTCTTCTAGAGTTTGAAACAATTCTGTGCCTCTTCCAGTATGATCTCTATCTCTAAGTACAATAGTGTACTTAGTTGCTTGGCATAGTGAATTTCAAGAGAACATACCACCCTAACTGTAGGATGGATAGTGCTTACTACTCTCAGAACTGTAATGGAAGGAACTTGTGCCTGATGAAAGTCTTTGTAAAGCTTAATGGGAAGAGGGGTGAATGAATATAATTTGTAGTCATGGCTGATATAAAGGAAGCAGTTGAATGAGAAACAGAGTTGGGGAAACAGAGAGAAAGAGAAACAGACAGACACACAGAGACAGAGACATATATCTATATCAATAGATACACATACACATACTTGTTCAGATACACATATATGCATACATATACATACAGATACATATATGCATACAGTAAGAATTAATGATAAGAGAGGCCATAGATTTGAAAAATGAGTAAGGGAGTATAAAATGTTTTAGAGAGATTAAATTGAAAAAAGAAATATTTTATATTACAAATCGATAATTTTAAAGTGAAAAATAAGCCAATATTATTCTCTGGAACAAGTGGAATGACAAGAAGCCTCTAACCAATCAAAATCTTCACCTTGTGGAAATAAAATTTCACTTGAAAGGAAAGACACTGAACTAAGAATGTTTAAGGTTGTCTACTTGCCACTATGGTTCAGCTGCTAAGCTATAATGAAACGACTGGATTTACGGTAGATGAAAATGAGATTACATCTCAAGCCTCTGTTAGAACTTTCCAGTGTAGCTACCAATATATACAGTCATAAATAAAACATGCGGGTCATTGCTCCAAGGATGCAGAAAGCCGCTGAGGCCTGACTTGGAGAGCCAGAGCTGGCTTTGCTGCTAAGATAACAAAGAAGCCATTGTTTTTATTGTTAGTTAAGTTGAATACTCTAAGGTATTGCAGATGTCAAGGCCATGGAATACCTACTGAGGGAATCTGCAAAAGTGGAGTAGATCCAGCCCAAGAGTCAGGCTCTGTGTACCTCGGTTGTATAACTAGCAAGGAGGGACCACCTAAGGTTTTGCAAGTAAGGTGATGCCACCACAAGTCCTAGATTAGGATATATAGCAGCAACCATGTTTTGTTTTGTTTTTTAATTTTTTAATTGCAGTCTTTTTGTTGTTGTTGTTGTTGGTAACATTTTTCTTGCTGTGTTCTTATTGTTCATTTCTTCACAAGCGTGCTTATTCTATGGCAATAAGTATTTTGGGTACATAACAAATATTTTAAAATTTAAAATTATTCATTTTTCCATATCCACTTCATCCCTCTAGCCCCTCACGTGGGACTTCATCCATTTCAAACTACTGGCTTCACCATGAGACTGGTTTATCGTTGTAGCTATGAGGATATTATGAAGACATTATATATAGATAATCTCCTTTCATGATATGATCCATATCTTTCTTCCTTATACTGATTATTTCAAGCATTTACCATAGTACCAAGAAAAATAAGTGTGTACTTATCACAAGTGATTACCAACCAAGCTTCTTTTAGTGCTTGCGATTAGCTAATTTGATATGCTATGATCACGTGGTATAGCTGAGTACTTCCTCACTCACACAGCCATAAAGAAGAGCCAGAGAACTGAAGTGACCATTTTCTGAAGATATGTCATCTGTAGCATATCTCATGATTATTTACCCATTTCACAATCTTTCTGTTAATATGAAGAAAAGAAACTTTCAGAGACTTAATAAGAAAATAGATTTTCTAATTAAAACTGATATAAGAACAGATGCCTGTCCTAAACAGAAATAGCAATGAAAAATAAACAGGTAACTTAATAATGTTTATTGAGCATAAGTCACTAGGAGCGGCAAATTACAGAGATGCTACTCTAAACTTATAAATGATAAAATTAAATAATGGCAACACTGCATTCTAATGAGTCTGTGGGAGAAAAAACACTGAGATTCATTGTTTGAGGAAGAAAAATAGTACCACTGGTTTGGAAGATTGTTTGGGAAATGCTTACCAAAGTCAGTATGTCTTTACTATGAGATCCAGAATAACTCTTTGATAGTTGCAAAGAAGCATTATACACACACACACACACACACACACACACACACACACACACACACACA
>JANHMN010000011.1:62628230-62663341 GCA_030674055.1 Rhabdomys pumilio
TATCTATCTATCTATCTATCTATCTATCTATCTATCTATCTATCTATTATCTATCTATTTATCTATTGAGATTATCCATCTATTGAATTTGTAGTTAATTAAAATATATTTTCCTATTCTGTAGGCTCTGTTATGTCTTAGTAAAATATTCCTTACCATCCAGCTGCTTCTCAGTTTTGTGAGGCCCCAATTACTAATTGTTGATATTATGAACAAAATTTTAAGATAAAAACAAATCATAAGAGAAAATCACCTTATTATATTTATACTCTTTTCAGTTAATAGACTCAATGAATTCATTTTGCCAAGAAAAACAAACAAAAACTTTTCCTTATTTTCTACTTTAAAACCAATGGATTTCAAATAGATTTAGAAATCGACATTAATTGTAAAAGTGACAAATAAAATCCTAATGAATATTACTTTCTTTCAGTATTACCAAATACTTTTCACGTTTTACATAATTATATACAATTTCATTTTGACTTTAACACTCTCTGATAGTAGTATTCTTTATAATACATAGTAAGAATAATCCTATATAACTTCAGGCATTTTTATATTAGAGGATCCAGTCATTAGTCTAGTAATATACATTGTAATACTTTGAAAAAGATGGAGGAATAAAATAGCTAAATGTAATGCACAACATAATATAATGCAATAGTAATTTTCGCTTAATTTTTAAATGAGATGCTCTGGAATATTTTCATTTGCTTTTACATATGTAAAGCTGATTAAAGCCCCTAATATTTAAAGTTTAAAATTATGAAAAGGAAAGAAATCATCAGTGGAGACATGGAACCTGAAGTGGCCTTCTCCTGTAGTCAGGTAAGACTCTCAGTGAAGGGATAAGGATAGTAACCCACACACCAAACTTTCAACTCAAAATTTGTCCTGTCTAAAAGAAATGTAGGACCAAAGTTGGAATGGAGACTGAAGGAATGGCTGACCAATAAGTAACCTAATTTGAGAACCATCCCACAGGCAACGTCAATCTCTGACACTATTAATGATACTCTGTTAGGCTTACAGACAGGAGTCCAGCAAAGCTGTTCTTTGAGAAACTCTACCCATCTACCAAGAAGCTGACAGAAACAGATGCAGATACACACAGCAAAACATTTGATGGAGATCACAAGACCCTTAAGGAAGAGTTGGAGGAAGGATTGAAGGCCCTGAAGGGCTTAGGAACCCACAGAAAGAACAACATTGTCAACTAACCTGGACTCCTGGGAGCTCTCAGAGACTGGGCCACCAACCGAATGGCATAAGGGCTTAAACTGAGCACATATGTAGAGGAGGGGTGCTTTGTCCTGCTTCAGTGGTAAATGCCAAGTTTTGCAGAGACTAGATGCACATATGTTGGGGAATAGAGGGACAGGGTCTTAGAGGCAGAGAGAAGGGAAGTTGGGGATTGGGACTCAGAGGAAGGGACTGAGAGGGGGTAGCTTTTGGGGAATGTAAGTGAATAAGATAGATAGATAGATAGATAGATAGATAGATAGATAGATAGATAGATAGATAGATAGATAGATAGATGATAGATAGACAGATAGATATCAGAATTGTAAACTAAAAGTAAGAAGCTTAGATGAAACATTAATTAGATATTTCTTACTGAAATATTAACACAGTTCCTCCTTTAACATTTAGTTTATTTATCGATTTTTAAGGAACACATGCCATTCTGCATGTGTATGTGTCAGAGAGTAACCATAGAACTTTGTTCTTCCTTTTCACTATGCAGATTTCAGAGATTGATCCTCATGTCAGTTGTGGATGCTAGGGTCCTGTTTTGTTTTGTTTTGTTTTGATTTGTTTTGTTTTGTTTTGTTTTTATGAGACAGGGTTTCTCTGTGTGGCCCTGGATGTCCTAGAACTCACTTTGTAGACGAGGCTGGCCTCGAACTCAGAAATCCACTTGCCTCTGCCTCCCAAATGCTGGGATTAAAGGCGTGCACCACCACCACCCGGCTGATGCTAGTGTCCTAAATGCAGATTATCTTGCTTGTCTTGAACATCTCTGAAATAATCTGAGTTTATTTCACTAAAGAATGATGTGCTAAAAACCTATAACTACAAAATCATTCAGAACATTTTTTCCATCAATACTTTATCAATTAAGACAAAGGATAACACGGCTAGTCAGAAAATTAAAGACTCATGAATCGAGATGTATCGGAGGCTCATAAATGAAGATCATTCTTCACACTTGATCTTAGTGCAGACTAATAGGAAAACAGAAAACAAATCAAAGAGGTGCACATTATCCACGCTGAAAATATTCTGATAAAGAATATCAAATCTCTGCCAAGTGACTCAAATATTTTTAAAGCTTTACTTGTCACCGTGTCTTTTTCAGTCTAGTGTTGGCAAACACTAGCTCAATTATGCACCAATATGAAATTGTCACAAATACATCCTTCAGTGTTTCAATCAATACTCTATATGCCACATCCAATATGCCATTTGTTCAGGAATAGGAAATACAATCCTTAGCAAAGAAAATAATGATCAAAAAATGATTATTTTTACATTTAGATCCACTTAAGTGTGTTCTTTTTTATTCTTTAAAGTATGTTTGTTTTCAATATAGACCTCAATTCATATCTGTTCTCAGTGCATCAGACTTATTTTTATATTGCACGAAATTGCTTATAAAGTGTTCAGTTAAAGAATGATTTTTATTCCTCCCAGATGAAACTAGTACTCACAGGTCCACATTCATTATATGTATTAACAGAAATAAAACTTCTTTTCTTTTTATCCTTGAATCAATATATACTTTTCACCTCTTGGAGTGCAATTAATATTAATATGCATTTGCTTCAAATTCCTAAAGAATTATACATCACACATTTATGGTTGTAATTCTTCTTGAACCTGTAGAGCTGGTAACACATGAGAAATGTTTAGCTATATAGTTACTCTAAATGGATATAAAAACTCATAATAACTTAAATGTGCCCAACGTCACATTTACCATTTAACCCAAACACGGTATTCTCACAGCGTTGCTAGACTTGGAAAAATGCAGCTAGCATTAATTTTAAGTTGTTACTGCTTTGTTATTAGCATTTGGAGAGGACTGTTAAGTAGAACACTTTACTGGACATTAAATTACTTTGAAAATATTTTTGTTTCTTCATTTAATAATAAATTAGTTCCAGTTTATTAAACAGACAGGCCATACTGATCTATTTTTTGTATATGAAAGCCAGATAATATGTATTCAGAAACAATAAGTCCAAATTAATTCAAACAAGCAATTGAAAAACTTACTTTTCTGTTTTCTCAAAATAGAGGGGATGTTGCTTCAGTTTTTGTGGCTTCTTTCAAAATTGCATTCAGTGAGTTTTACCCTTCAACGTTGATACAATATTGTTCATTTTTGTATGAATTCATCCAAGAATTTAGCTTGTAAATTAAGCCTTTAACTCCATGTGGTGATTTGTTCTGATGTTTACTTTATGTGTAAGACTATACACTGTATGCCTTATTCAATATCATGTGATATTTTCATTTTAAAGCAACTTCCATCTGTTATTGAATTCAGCCTTTGAAAATCTTAATGAATCAAATATCACATTGGCATTGTGAATACACATTATTTATGAAAAAGAGGGTATATAAAGAGTATATTTCTTTTAATACCAAAGAATTTCCATTTTTATATATTGAAATTCCAAATCACTTCTTTTTCTTCTTCATCTTAAGGCTTTACCATATTCAATGCATGTCTATTGAAGAAGATAGAACATGTCATAGCATGAAATACTACTGACTTATAGCAAAAAGAGAGGGGCTATGTTTTAGCTCCTATAAAGAAGTTTCAAATTATTGTCAAGTAGGTAAAGTAAACTGTTTAGATAAATCTATTCCAAGTTCTGCTAAATACCATGCTGAAAATTCAACATAAAATATAACAATGTAAAACGACAAAAATGAAAGTCAACATGGCTACATGTCATTGGAGATTAGCACAGATTATAAATTATTTTATCTATATTATATGTTCTATCAAATAAATGGCATCATGAAAGAAAAAAAAACAGATAAAGCTGAGGTTAAATCCCATTTACACAGTCCTGCAAACTTCATGTTTCTACCCAAGTTTTTTTTTAACCTAGTGGACAATTAATTTTAATGTCACAATGTTAAATAACAAGTAAAATCATCTACCCTGCAAAAGATGTTTTACGTCCAATTATATCAAACAATGTTCTTCTCTATAAATAGGAGCAAGCCCCACAAAAATAATTTACCACATTTATGTCAAAGGCTAGACCAGAGTACACAGAGCCACTACTCTAACCAGGAACTATAAGAAGATAGATATGAGATGAGTGGGGCACCACAGTAATACCAAATGAAAATGGAGTTAGAGACTGCATAAGGGCAGCCATAAGCCCAACAACCCGAGGAGTTCTATCTCTCAGTAGAAATAAAAGAGGCAACACAGGATAACCTCCTCTCAAAGTTCCTAAGAGTTTCTAGTGATACCTCAAACTTTTAGACTCCAGAATGACCAAAAAATAATTTTATGATAACTTAAACTGCTGGATATGTTTTGCCCTCTTAAATTGTCCTTAGAAAACCAATACACTGACTGTACTAAGCCAGTAAATGTACATACTTGCATGCAAGTCCATTCACATATAAACAAACACATGTAGACACATGAGTCCATGTTATGTTAATTCAGCATCTTTTTCTGACAAAATGTCATTCCATGATGAAGGTTTAAGTTATATTTAACCAAAAGTTCTGTTGTATTATTTTAAATAAGTTGTCTAATTAAAACAATAATAAATAACTGTTATTTTAAGCATTGAAATTCATCCCTAATTATAAATAGAAGAATCCAACATCTATTCACATATTCACATGAAAAATCACATTGTATCTTTTGTAGCCTACAGTGTTAACTGAAATATTTTACTTTTATAATTTGAGAAAACAAACATCATAACTTGAGAAAGGCCTGAATCATCCTTATAATCTCAGGATTAGAAAACTGAGGAAGAATAAGAGTTCAAGGCTTATCTTGGCTCATGGTGACTTTGAGACACTGTATAAACATAATAGGAGTCTTCCAAAAGACAAGCGAACACATTCCAGATATAATAATTTCTTCTAGATATTGAAGACTTTTGGCTATAAGTGTCCAAAACAATAAGTACTGGAAAGCTAGCAAGTAACTAGAATAATTTTGAAAAGTGTCATGTATTGTTCTTTTCTTATTTTTTGGTATATACTTATGTTACCATAAATTTTATAATTAAAATAAATAATAATTTCAATTATATTGTAATTAACATAGGATCAATTTAAAAATAAATAGCATAAAATTCTATTTAAATGAAAGAAACACCATGTGAGAGAAGGCATTATTAAGAAGTAAGTATCACAGATATAATTACCAGATCTTTTTGGATTATTTTAATCACATGGGTTTCTGTTTTATATAAATTAAAATAATGAATCCTATATAAAATGCTGTGTTTCACAAAAGCAGATGTTATTAAAACAAATTCACTAGAAGTAGGGTTTAAAAAGACCTACAATGAAAAGTAATATGCCTAAAATATAAACACTTAAAATAATAAAACAAAAATAATAGTCACAAATCTTTCCTTTCAATTGAGGAAGAATGCAGATTTTGTAAACATAAACAATTTTTCTAAATAAAAACGACAATAAACAGTCTTTGATACACTGTAATCATTATGCAGAAGTATAGATTTCTTATACATTGTAAAATATTATTAAGTAATATGAAAATAAGAAGAGAGTGTTACAATGAAGGAAATATCTTTAGGTATTGATGGGAGAGAAATAAATCAAATTAGCTGTTCAAGAAAGTACAAGAATCCATAACAGGAAAAAGACCTGTGTAGATTTCCTAGGTGTGTTATATTGAAATGACAGAAAAATCAATCAAAACAAAACTCATACAATCTTAAGGAAGATACATAAAAAGTGACACCTGCTGGAATAATAATGATTGAATGGAGTTTTAAAATGGAAACAAAAGTGTCAAAAAAGAAGAAATAATATCTCAAAGATTGACAATAAGCCACCACACCAAAGTACTAGTGAGTATTTAACTCTTTCTCTTAAAGGAAATAAAGGAGTCAACTCCAGGAAGGATTTTTGCAACAATGCTGTCATTGTACTGACATATTTTGTCTGAGCATCAGCTTAGAAACCCTTTATTTGATGCATGCTACTGATTTACTAACATGGAATTCTTTCAGCATTCAATATAACATGTTTATGAGTACAGATAACCTAACTCTTGTATTTTTTTTCAAAAAAAAAGAGAGAGAGAAACACATTGCTGGCTTCTTTCACTTAGAACGTTAGTTGGCATTACACTTGAGGACCACTTTAAAGACTGAAACCATTAACTTAATGTGCAAACTGAACTTAGGAAATGTTCATATAAAATTGCTAAAATCCATTTCTAGTCAGAAAAATGTACATATATATTTAATTATAGTAAAATTGCATATATGTGTGCATACATATATATGTGTGTGTATATATATGTATATTTTTATCTATCTATCTATCTATCTATCTATCTATCTATCTATCTATCATCTTTATGTACAAAAATCATAAGGACATAAAAGTACTGAAAATTACTATTAAGTATGAAAAAGATGACATATCCTCCATGTTATTTTCAACATGCTCTACGTTATACATCCATGTGAACAACAAACAGTCGTAGAATCTAGACATTTGGATTTTTATGATTCACAATAGGACCAAGACTTTGTGTCTGACAAGTAAGTAATAAAAATAATTTCCTGCTCATCAAAGTTAAATACTTGTTCTGATTCTGAAGATGAAGGACTGATTAGTCAGAGTCTCTGTGTCTCCATTGTGTTCTGTCTGATAAGTGCACTGACCTTCCAGAATACTCCACATAATACCTAAAAGTCTCTCATGGTCTCTAACATTTATTATTATTATTATCATTATTACTATTATTATTATTACTATTGTTGTTACTGTTATTGTCATTATCATAATTGTTGTTGTTTTTTATTTATCTTTGTATAAAGCAGAAGCAGAACCCAGTTTAATGTGAAAGAGGCAGTCTCACATAAAAGTATATGAAAATATTATAAATAATCAAATTTCTTATAAGGTATTCTGACTTCCATTTGCGTGTTCATATTTTTAAATGCTGGAATACATATTTCCCTTCTAATATGTTATTGCCTGTGGTGATATGTTTTGACCAAATTACTTCAAAGTTTAGTGATTGATTCCACTAAATAACCATTTAGTGGAAACATTGATATTGTGTGATTTACTACTATATTATGGGAGGAAAGTTCAAAACATCATTATTCTCATCTCTTTTCTTAGTATTCCCTTATCAGAGCACAGACTGGGTTGGAACTATTTTAACTGAAGACCAGTCTCTTAATCATTCAGTTACATGAGGCCCTAAGAGAAATCACGCTGATTATCTCTGCCTTCTACTTGAAAGTTTCAATGTTAAAATGCTGGTTCTTACTTCAGTCTCTGAGTACATCAGACGACAGCAAATCCATATATCATACCTCCATCACCTCTTTCCTCTTATCATAAAATGGAGAGGTCGTGTAAATTTCCCTTGCTTAAAAGCCAGTTTATTATTACTTTTATAGCAAAAGCAGAAACATTAATAAGGCTATATATCAATGACCTTGGTGATTCCCATAAACATAAAAACAGAAAAGTATATGGCTTTACAAATTGTCAATGGATAAATTTCCATACAAAAACCAAAAGCCCTATATCCTTAAACGTATTTTTCTTATTGTACTTGTTGCGACCATGGACAGAGTCACACTCAGATGTAATTTACAGAGGACCACTAAAATTACTGTCTAGAATCTACGCCTGGTATTGATAATGGTCTTTCAAAGGACTGATTGTCCTATTGGCACTGAGATCTAGGGTTTTTAGCAACAAATTGTTATGCCCAGGTCTTGAGATCCCCAGGAGAGCTTAAAGAATTGCCAGATCTAATCCATTGAGGCAAAGGGTGTTTTAATAATTTGATCTGTGCAGGGTAGGATTGCAATGCCATGTCTAGGATCTTAGGGGATTTATACACAAGCAGGTTTTGGGGCTTCTTTTCATGAGTCCAGTGATGTAATACCAAGGAAGACAGCTCAGGAGAGTTTCTTGGAAGATGGAGAAAGCAGGACTGTGGAGTTTGCTTCTAAGGACCATGAAAGGATGTTTAATCCAGTCTCACTCATTTGCCTTCTGATCAAACAAAGTTGTTTTGCATGAATTTTGCCCTTAAATTTTAGCATGATTTAGTCTTTGAGAGTTGAGTTCTAGAACAATCACAGCCTTGACTCTAAGCATCACTCTAAGAAATCAACCTTTGAACCCACCAGGGAAGGTTCTCCCCTCTCTTAAAGTGAAAATGTTTCTAGGCTCACATAGACACTATGATGGCTTATGATAGCAAAAATTCTGATACAACTGTTTCAAACTGCCCTAACTCATAATGTGCTGGCAGGAGCTGAGGAAGTCAGCTTAAATTGTCTTATATTTTTCTCACGGTGTTCGCCGAGTGTTCCAGACAGGTGGTGCTGGCATGAGCATTATTTGGCTGACTGCTTGACTCATTTTGCTAAAAGCAGCCAGGGAATAAACACAGAGTCAAATGGTTGCTAATTAGCAAGTCCATTTACCCAACCCATGTGGTCCTTAAAATAAAAAATTATTTATAGGAACATAAACAGCACAAGTATTATAGTATTATATTGAAACAGTATATTATTCAAACTACTAGAAGTATTAAGCATCTAAAAGTGTTTCACATTTGCCCAGTAACCCAGGTAAGCAAGGTCACTGTTGAGTCTTGATCTATGGATATCTGGAATATACCACCTAAGAAATTATCCTCATTTTGTTATTTCTGTCAGTTCCTGTATCAACTATTGGTAAACAATGCTTTTTAGTACTTTCCATTGCTATATAATAGAATATTCAAAAAACAAGAAAAGCAAAATAGCTCAATAATTTATAGATGTAATTTATAATAAGTTAAATATTCCATCTGATGTCTTAGTCAACAATTAGGATTTGGATCATAAGCATTGTCTCCAAAGTCGTACCTTAAAGACTCAGTTACTCCTACTGGCAATGCCACTAAAAAGCCATCATGTCATGAGGATTGGTTCATAGAGTTCATAATTGAATGAGATTGAGTCAGACACAGCTGAGAGTGACAGGTGACTAGAGACAAGCCTTTTAGGGATTGTCTTGTCCCTCAACCTTCTTTTTTTCTTAATGTAATTGCTGTCCCACATAAGTTGCTTTTATCCTCTACTTAACCAACTCATGGAGCCAAATGAGCATGGCACAAAAGCAAGAGCTCTGAAACTAGAAACCACACTAAAACATTCTTTTCATCCGTTGTTTATTTTAAGTATTTTGTCACAGTGAAGATCTCTGGGTGACACAAAGCCACTGTAACTGACTCATGTAGTAAGCCAGGTACTTCTCAAAGTTTTTCTCTTTCTCTCCTACCCCTCTTCTAACATTTTCATGCTGATAACTGAATACTGGACCTTTCGTATGTTAGACATAAAGAGTAAAGCTGGACCACGGCCTCAGACAATCATGGATGCTATTAATTCTTAGTTCTTAGAGAACATAACCAATTAATTTTCATAATCAATAAAATTTTTTGAATCCTCAAACTTCTCAATTTTCATAATTTCCTGCAAACAAGCAAAATGAAGCAAAGTTTGAAAATTTACCGATAACAATCTGTTAAAGAAGCTATAGCATATAAAGAAGGTTAACTATAGCAAACCAGAATAACAATATCCTCTGTTATAGTCTCCTTCTCTAGGAAAACATTTTTATTAGACACATACTTTGCCTTCTGATTGTAATAGCTTTTCAATAGTTTGTTGGGCTATAAAATAAGTCTCCAGATACAAACGTTTTGAATTAGCTTCTACTCTATTTTCTATAGATATCTACAAAGTTCTTGATATGTTTGGCTTCGTTAATTCTGATTAACATTTGTTCTCTACTGATATTAAAAAAAGAGACATTATAGAATGGGAAACTTTACCTGCTGTATACTGGGGTTATATACATATTCATCTTTAAATAATTGTTTCCTTTATAATCAAACATGTAATGTTTCTGATTGAAAAAAAAAAGGGATCTTAAGTGGAAAAGTATTGCATTTAGTGATACTGTAATTTTACTAAATGCTTATTTTTTGTTAATAAACATTCTGACTTGAATATTTAATTGAATATTAAATTCAGCTTTCTCTTATTTAAATTCCTGTGTTATTATTATTATTATTATTATTTTATTTGTATTTTTATTATTATTCTTTTTCTAATCAAATTTGGTAGATATTGTTGATACAATTAGGTCATACACATTAACTTGGCACACAGCCAAGTTTCTTAATTATTGTGATGTTTCAACTTTGTATAACAAATTGTATAAAACAAAATATCTATTATATTATGGAAGAAAGTATAGAAAGTTAAATTCTTAAGACATGTATAAAAAATGTTGATAATGAACTTAAATGGTTTTTCTGATTCAATCAGTTCAGTACATGAAATTTTAAGACCCATTTCAATTCATATGCCAAATTAAGAAGTCTGAATTTATGCCTATACCTTTCCACATCTTATGTTCAAACTTTTATATGTGTAAATGATACAATTTTGGATATTTGATAAAATACTACAGTGCTATCCTAGCTCTAAGATGTACATATGCATTTGAATTACTATGTTACTTGAAGTGAAGGCTCAGAATTTCACACATATTTAGAGAGTTTGTACAAATAGGCTGTTCACCACAATATATCTACATAAGCTCTGTAATAAATCAGAATTCAGGGTCCACTGCACATGATGGAGAAGCATAGTGCAGTACTCTAGTAACCAGAAGAGCAGTCTTGAGTATATGACTTCTGTACTGGGGTTAAACTATGATAGGAGAATAAGAATACTGGGATATGAGATAATAGTCTATCACAATGTCCCTCATCGTGATTCTTTACTTCCATAATACCATTTATTTATTATTTGATTAGTAATAGTATTACCATTATAATGGGCTTATAACCTTTAATTGCTTGCATTCTAGAGTCAACCAAGTACTGTTACTTCTGCAAATGTATCACTGTTTCTCCCATATCCAACCTCACCACACTCATTCTAGCTAAAATGCTGTTATTTTTTTCTAAGACAGTTACATCTTAGTTGCTGTTTGTGCAATCATTACTGATTTCTATTTTATAGTCTTTCATAGTTCTATTTTGTCATTGATAACAAAAGGATTGTATAATTTGTCTAGCAGAAACTGTAAGGAGAGTGATATTAGTATCTGGATAGAAGGCATCCATCCATCGCTAATGTTTCTCAGTGTAGTAACATAGGGGCTACCAACTTAGAATTCTTAGAAACCACTCTACCCATTAACATTCATATAAGCATTAACTCCACAAACTCTCAAATAACACACTTTCTTCTTCATTTTCAATTTTAATTTGTTTACTTTTGACACATTGGAAAGGAAAATATATTCTCAGCCCACAAGAGTAAATTTCTAATAAGAAGAGAATGGGAGAGCCAAAACGGGAAAACTATATTTTGGACAATATTGAACAACTTAATCAATGGTAGGAAACATTGCTTTCCTTTTTTTGTAAAGAAGAATGTATATTTAACAAGATTGTAGAGGTCATAAGTGGTGAAATGGTCTATTTTATGCAGCAGAAAGTGTTCTGTCCAATGAGCCCTTGCATCTCCACATTTCCTGCAGTGTTTCCCATCATTCTGGTTAGTTTTGTGGAGACAATATAAATATGGAATCTCATGGCTATTGCTCCTGTTACAACCTGTTCTTGATTGCCAGGTCCCTCCATATAGTATCTAACTGAAACCGTTTCCATTCTACAAAGTTCAATTTAAACAAACAGCATTTCCAGACTTCTCTTCATTACTCTTACGTGATGTGTCCTCTCCTTTCTTTAAACTTTCACACATTCAAAATTTTGAACCTGCCTGAGGCATCTGTCAGTGTGGGCAGAATGTAGTTTTGAGTTTCCACGGAAGCAACTTTCCAGTCACACTGCTACTTAGAAATGTGTGGTTTTTAGCAGGTTTATTTAATCTTTCATGCCCTCATATCATACATTTTAAAATAGGCATGGAAGGGCTGAAGTGTAGCTTAGTGGTAGAATAATTTCTCACTATGCACAAAGCCTGAACTTTAATCCAACACAGTACATTCTTTTAAAATGGCTCAATAATACTTGATATTGAATTCTTATATAAATGAAACTGCTGTATCTCCGTACAAACTCTCATTTTGAGGAAATGTTGCTTAAGTTTCTTGATTTAGAGAAACATGGACTAAAATAAAATGTACCAGCTTAGTTTTTGTCAGAGTTTAATGGTTTAATGAAGAAATCACTTAAAAACTCTTGTTACTTCTCATATTGGCATAATCAAATACTTGATAAAAGAAATTTAAAGAAGACAAGGTTTAATTTGGTTTGCAGCCTGGTATTTCAAGCCAGGAGGCTATGCTGAGAAACACATGAAATGGCTGGTAATATCTATTCACTTCCAGTAAACAGTGAATGATAAATTGTTTTACAGAACACTTTCTTCTTTTTAGTCAGTAGGACACAATGGCCCTTGAAATGGTGCAACCCACATTTAGGGTAGGTTACCAGAGATCAATTATCCTATCCTAGGAAACCCATTAAAGAATTGCCTAGAGATTTGATTCTATGAAAGATCTAAATAGCATGAAGTCAACAATAAAGATTAATCTTCATATAACCACTTGGCCAATGGAGAAAACCATCCACCTTTTATATCCTATTGAAAGCACAGCGGCAATACAGTATTTCAATACATTTACAAAGACATCATATTATTTCATTTCTTCAAATAAATTTAATTCAGTGGTGCATGTATTCACCAATATTTCAAATTTGTTATTTTAAAGGCATTTGGATTGTTTCTGTTCCTATAAGTTGTAACTAGAGTAGAAATAAACAAGGCTGTGTACATATTTCTACATTTCTCATCTATTAGATGAGGAACCGACAAAGACCCATTTCCATTTTGTGGGCTTTGCTTCATTCTATTGATTATTTCTTCTCTGAGAGCTGAAGAGACTCCCCAAATAGTAAATACTCTTGTCTTCTCCTTCGGTTGACATAATAACATAAATTATTATTCTAAGAACATAAATACAAAACCATATTGTGAGAAACACCACACAACGTAGCTTGGAAGAATAAGTCAGGAACTTATCCAGAATCTTCTTCACTGAGTCCTAGGACTCATAGTATATGAAAGTTCTATGCAGTCTACCAAGGGAAAATAAAACCAATACTCTTATCAGCATTTGAATGCTATAAATCACAATAGGAACCTGTTTGGCAAGATATGCCAAAGAGGGAAATAGTGAGACCCCTTGTGATTAGACAACAGCTGTCTAGTTGGATTTAGGGCTTGCTCATTAAGAAGAAATAATGAAAGAAATCAAGGAAGTTGATACAGATGGGAAGGGATTGGGGAGGTATTGGAATAAACAGAGGAAAGAGAAACGGGAAAAAGAATCCATGCTTGATAATATAAACCTGATCAAAAACCTGTGGTTGGTTATGTGAGAACCTGTAGAAAACACTGCTGCTTTCATGAACCAGTTTAATTTATGACTTCGTTGTAAATATATATTGTTATACCCGCAGATAAAGATGTATATCTTACTTCCATGAGAATCTTCTTGTTTGAAACAGAAACCATCACAGAAATCCATAAGAGGTCAAAATATATTGAGCCATTTACCATGAGGTGCACATGCATAAATGATATGACTTTTGTACAACACATATACCCAAAATTCAGTAGACACACCAAACAAGAGAAAGAAACATTTGTGGGCAGAAGGAGGATTTCTCTTTTGAAATCGAGTTTTTTTATATATGACAGGGGAAATATCACAATGTCCAATGCATAGATGGAGACCTATGAGAAATTAATGGCTGCAATAAGAAATAACCAACTTCTCCATAAACTAGACCTCAATCCAAAAAATTGGTCTGCCCTAAACTCATACACATGGGCAATACTGAATGGACTTCTCAGACCATAGACTCAATTGATTTAACATACATAGAAACACACAAATACAAATATAATAATTATATATATGCATATATATATATATATATATATATATATATATATATATATATATATACATATATGTGTGTGTGTGTTTGTGTGTGTGTCAATCTATCAACCTGTAATCTATCAATCTATCATTTATCTATCATCTATCTGTCTGTCTGTCTATCTATCTATCTATCTATCTATCCCTCTATCTATCTATGTAGCCCATTCCTTTTTACTGAATCACTTATAACTCTCCTGGCAACAGGTCAAGGGCATACATACAGCATGTAGAACTAGTGCCATTTTCCTCTCTAAATGTCTTTCTCTGCTTGTATATATGTGCATTGTGTGCCAGTAGTGTCCATAAGGGTGAGAATAGGGCACAAGCTCTTCAGAAACTAGAGTTACATATGTTTAGTTTTGCTCCATTTATGCTAGAATTCATGCAAGAACAAAAAGTATTTTTAACCAAAAGCCATCTCTTCACCCTAATATTTCTGTTTTACTAACATACAGAATAGTTTTTACAGTTGTGTATATAGGCATGAGGATCTACAAGAAACCTACATTTTCAAATAATTTTATTGACAACAATTTTAAAAGTTATATTTTGCTTTTAAATATTAGTATGCGAAGAAGATAGATGCATATGAATGCAGATGCCCCACAAGTTCAAAAGAAGTTAACGTACTTGGAAGCTGGAGCCATAGAGAGTCATGTGAACTTGAACTTGTTGCATTCTGGGCACCAAACTAGAACTTTTTGAAAGTAATAGTTCTCTTAAGCAGGATTGATGAAAATTAAAAATACTCTCAAGTTTGAAAACAGTTTGCTCATTTTTTCAGGATTTTAGCATGTAATTATCACATGTTCCAGTCATCGTCCTTTTAGATGTTTAGTTTTTTTTTAATAAGAAATAAGTAAAAGTAAATATTTAAATAAATATGTGCACTTGAATGTTAATAGGATCTTTATTTATAATCATGCTAAAGTAGAAAGAGCTCAAATCCCTATTGATGAGTTAACAAAAAAATGGTGTGGCATATTTATAGATTAGATTTTTATCATTAATAAAATAAATCAGGTATGCATATAAAATATAAATGAATCTCTAAATAATGGTGATGAGAAAAAACACAGACCACCTTTCTTCCAGTCAAGAGTTCATAATATGTGGTGCAACTTACACTGAATTTTTAGGAATAGGAAACATATGTCTAAAACAAAACACCCAAAAGAATCTCTTGTATGAAGGGGTTCTGAAGGGAAAAGAAGGAAATAACTTGTAGAAATTGGAGAGTTGTGTGGGTGCTTGTTTAAGTCACTGTCCCAGTTATGATAATGTTTTCATAAGTGTTTCCTTTCAAAGTGTCTTCACAGAAGCACACAATCAAGAAAATACACAGTTGTGTTTTTTAAATATGTCATTGTTTTTATGTGCATTAGCCATGAAATAGCTATTTTACGTGATCATTTGTTTATTTGTTGTATAGTTTGGAATACAAACACATAAGTATTGAACAAAGGATGGTGAGTTATATAAAATTACACTACCTTATGTTCTTTAAATTAAAGCCAAAGCTTTTAGTTTTTTTTATTTGACCACCTCAAAGTTGTTGTAACATTAAGTTGATCAATTAAAGAACAGTGCATAATTGCACAACTTTTACACCCAAATATTAACTCACAAGAACTGAAAACGAAACCAACCCAGGCACAAAAACCTCTACCTACAATCTATCCTGCCTGCAAGTTTGTTGTCGCACTGGTAGCACAGAACCTGTGGGGGTGACTAACCAACATTTGGTTTAACATGGTGACCTTACCACGAAAGGAAACTTATGACTTACATACATTGCATGGATGGCTAGGAACTGACTACTGGATAGCACAGAGACCTGGGATAGAACCAGACACAACTACAAGAAAATGCAATTAAATCATCCCTAATGATAACCTGATATACTCATAGATCAGTTCTATGGTCTGTCATCATCAAAGAGCCTTCTGTTAGAGCATACAGGAGTAGGTACCCCTTGCCAGGCATTATGTGTAGAGTGTAAATCATAGGACTTCATCAAGTCCTTCCCCTAGGAGATTAGGAAATTCTGCAGAAGACAGGAAGGAAAGTCTTTAAGAGAAGAAGGACACCAAGAGAATTTGGCCCACTGAATCAACTAAACAGGGCACACATGAGCTCACAATGACTAAAAGGGCAAGCATGGAGCCTGCATGGGTGTATATATGGTATGGTGTTAGCTTGATGTTCTTGTAGGATCCTAATAGTGGCAGCCTCTCTCTCTCTCTCTGCCTAGTCTTGAGACTTTCCCTCATATTTGGTGGCCTCATCTAGCCTTGATATGAGGACATTTGCCTTTTCTTTATCTTCTTTTCTTCTATCTAGTAGTTGTCTATTTGAGACCTGTTCTTCTCTGAAAAAAAAAAGGGGGGGAGAGTGGATCTGACGGTGGTAAGAGGGGATGAACTTGGAGGAGTAGAGGGAGTAGAAACTGTGGATGGTATGTACTGTATTAGAGAAGAATCTATTTTTAATAAAAAAACTTTATACTCACTGAAAATATTTCCTTTTGGATTCATGATTAAAATTATCTTTTGTATTCACTTCCACAGCACTTGTCCCCTTAACATTTCAACTAAAACTTCAACATGTCTAAAATCACTAACAGAAAAATATGCCAAATGTATCTTTGATGTGGCAAATACAAATTTATTTGCATCTTTTACCTGAATAATTTAAGATACTACTGGTTTTATGTTTTGCATGTGTTTTTCATATTGGAACTTGGTCCTTTACTCATTTTTAATTTATTAATATTAGTTTTCAAGAGCTTAATATATATATATACATATATGTATATACATATATGTGTGTATACATATATAAACATATATATGTTATATATACATATATATATATATATATATATATAAAATTACTGATATATATATACATAATAAAAAGTATTTAGGCTCAACAGTAATTGGGCCTAAATACTTTTTGAACTGATGTATTTATTTAACAAGTAAGCTAAAAGACATGTCATTTATAAATACATACAAAACATCAAGTAAATAGCATATGCATGTTAACCTATATAATAAATATGTAGCATATACATGCAACACATATAATGAACACATTTTATAAATATATATATACATACATACATATACATATATAACAGATTTAGCAAATACATAACATAAACATATAATTTATAATATAGTATATATAATATATAACTGATTAATATTTCCTCATTTGCCCTGGAGCATACCATTTATTTTGCTCCATCCCCCCTTCCAAATAATCATCATATCATTCATGTATGATGTAAAATACCACAATAATTTGAAATTTGTTCACCTGAGTGCCACAGTCCTCATCAGACTTGTTCAGTGCAATGTCATGTATTTGCTTTCTATTGCTCTCACATTTGTGTCTGAAAAAGAGCCTTACATTAATGAGTATGAATTAATGTTCTGTCTTTAGGGGGTATAGAAGATACACATATTGTTTGGGATTCTGTGCATGAGTAATTGAACAGTTTTCCCACATATGTTGAAGCATTTGTTTTGTTAATATATGCTTATGAATATTTATTTACTTCCCAGAATTAACATTGATATTTCCTTGTGTGTTCTGCCACCTGAATTCTCTCTGTTTGTCATGAGGACTTTGTTAGTGACCCTTCCAGCCCACCACCATTCATTTTACGTTTCCCTTGAGTTTCTTCTTACTCACTATCACTGCAAAATATGAATTATTATTTTAACATTTTCCTAACAGCTCCTAATTCATATATTTCTGCAGAGACACCTGTGGTTAGTTCATGATTGACAGAATTAGGAATGCTTTGTGTCCCTGTTGTTGATGAGGTATCATTATTCTGTAAATTCTCAGTAGATAGGGCAAAGAAATGTAAGGCATCTAATGATCTTGCAGAAATATTTATGTAAAATTTTGAGTGAATTTGCTTATATCTTTGTAAGATCGTGCATAAAGCTTGATCATGAGCATTCAGATGATAATTTTGTGTTATTCAAACATTTCATTAATTATTTAAACTGCGAGTTTACTGGAATATATTGTACAAATAACCATAATTTTCTAAGACAGTATTAAATAATTTCCCCAAGTGGTTAAAGCATTACGAATTCTTATGATAACTACATGGAAGAAATCTCCTTTACTTTTATTGACAGCTATTAGTGTGCAAGTTTGGAAGTTTTCATAACTTATTTTGAGACAAGGTTCTACTCCTTGGCCTCGGCTAGCATGGAACTTGCTGGCTTGGTAGCTATAGCTGCCCTATATCTCAGAGAGATCACCTATCTCTGCTTCCTGAGTACTGACATTAAAAGTATAAACCCCCACACCTCAGTTTATAATTTAGTTGTCTGTCCTTTTTTCCCCATCTATAAATTCGTGGTTCCCCAAGATATATGATTATTTCACTTATTAATCTGTTGTGCTTATTTATTATTTGTATATGTTTGTAATTTGGCTGATCATAATTTTTACCTGCTTTTAATTAACTTATACTTATTGTCATTACCTTAAAAGATGTTTGCACATTTTTGAATGAATTTTGCAAATAAATGATTTGCAAACACTTTAAGTTTGTCCCATCCTGTTTGATCATTTTAATAATGTTTGAGGCAGAACAGAACCTTCATTTTATTGTCATATGCTGCATTGGGAAATTTCAATCAGCATGAGATTTCACGTCCTCCCATATTGCCTGACAGCACTTCATACAGCTGGGTCTCCTTACACCACAGCGTTGCAAAATATCCTCCTGCTGCTTGGTTTAATTTCTTGTTTTGATTATCATGGCCCATTGCTAATTTTCACAGTTGGAGGTCACAGAAAACAACTGACCTGGAATTGATATTAAAAGTGATTAAGGACTATGAAAGCTGAAATTCAATAGTGGATAATGCACACCAGAAAAAAACAAGTCTATTGTAGAACGGGTGCAATAATGAAGCGTAAGAACAAAGAAATCAAAGGTTTTCAGTGTATTCCATTGAAATCAATGAGAAATGAGAATCTTGTAAAAGCCTTAACTAATATAAAGGTTAATTATTTCCCATGTCATGAAGACCACAACTGTTATCTCTTGGATTGAAAGGTAACACTAGACCTGACCAAAATATTAAATTAATGCTAGTTGTCTTTAATTATTCCAGAACCATAATTTACTATATAAAGGTTAACTATATTGATAATGCTAACATGTTGAACTGGCTGAAAACCTTTTGAAAACTGCTTACTGCAGAATGATTACATCCAGTTGGGCTTGCAGACAGGAGCCTAGCATGATTCTATCAACAGTTGGCTGAGACAGATGAAGATATTTACAGTCAACCTTTGGACTGAGGTCGGGAACCCCTAAGGTAAAGTTAGGGAAAGGGCTGAAGGAGCTGAAGGAGATGGCAACCCCATTGGAAGATCAACATTTTTAACTAACCTGGGCCCTCAGGAGCTTCAAGAGACTAAGCCACCAACCAAAGGGCAAGCATGAGCTGGTCCGAGGCCCCCCAACACATATGCAGCACAATTAGTAATTCTTACAAGTTATAATCAATTACTAGGTATAACAGCATTTTGACATTCGGATGCATTTTGTTACAAACTGGTTTCTGACTTTTCTAATATGTAACTTTTATTCACTTATTTTACCTAGTATCACCAGCAATGATGTGGGTGTATCGTGAGTAGACTTGAAGGAGGAAAGTTTCAATAACAAGCTGGCAATTTGGGGATGTTCTGTAGGACAGACTCTTAGTTTTCTTACCAGCACATACAGTATCAGAAGGTTTTTAAAAACTGTTTATGTTCCAGTCAGAAATTTTCTTCCATATCTTGCAAAACTTTTTATTTTGAGTGAATAACAGAGTTGAATTTATTTAACCATTATTCACAAATACTTTTTTCTTCTATGAATTTTTAAAATGGTAGATTGCTTAATCTTTTTTTAATGTTTAAATCTACCTTACATAAATTAAATAAATTCTACTAGGTTACACAGTTTAGGGATCTTTGTACCTATTTAGATATGATTGGCTATTTTTGCTAATGAATTTGCATTTTATTCATGGCAGGTATTAGATAATGAACAGTTTCTGTTTAATTAGAACCACAGAGTCTTATCAGTTTCATGATTGCATCCATTCATTGGGTTTAATCCACCCTCTTGAACGCTGATGCATATAATTCTTCACATACAGTTCACCTTGAAATTATTTTATTTATCTTTTAGTGAGTCCCAGGAGCTGCTACACTTATAGCTCAAGATTGCACTTAGGTAACATGATCCTTCCTGTTCTGTTAAATATCATGATTTCCCCCTTGTTATGAAGAAAACCATGAACACTGTCTCAGAAATCCTTATTCCCTTTATCATCATATCTCCTCAGATGATCTGTCCTGGATTCTCTTGACACCTAATGTTTTATGGAGACTATTATTTTTATGGAATTAATTGAGCTTATTTAGTCTAACATGCCATTCTCATTATTACACCCAGAGCCCTCCTAATCTGGGGATCTAGTGAGTTTTAACTTAGACAGGCAATTAACAGAGAATGATATATTAAAACTTCTCTAGTCGCACAAGGTGCAATGTTGGGTCATCCAAAGATAGCTCTCTATCAGATCTGAAACAAATGTTTTTTGTTTTTTTTTGTTTTTTTTTTTTTTTTGGCTCCTTTGTTCTATTTATAGGAATAGGCCTAACACAATTGTTTCTGTTTTTAAAACACAAATAAATGATGAAGTTTTAATCATATTTTATTATAATGTCTTTAAATGCTGTGGGAAATATATATATATATATATAAAAGGTACCAAGTTCCTGTGCTATATACACCCTTCCCTCTACCTCACTGCCCTGGCAGTGGTCTCGCTGCCTCTGCCCCAGGCTAGCCCCAGCACTGACCCTGATTGCCATTCTCTCAAGGATGGTTCTGCTCACATTCCCAGCTATCCACCCCTTGTCGTCACTGGTCCTGAATTCCAGTAACCCAGTAAAATCAAAACTCTAGAAGCTTATAATTAATCAGTCAGATTTATATATCAATAAATTCCCAATTCACAAGATGCCCACACAATAATTTTAATTGATAACGATAGAAGTTGCCCACACAGATAAGACAAATTGTCCCATAAATATCCATCCCTTACATAATATTCACAGCTACCTGGGGCTATTTAAAGCCACTCAGGACATGGGTCGTTCTATTTTTTTCTCCATCTTCCTTCTTTCTCTCCCTATCTGTCTCTCTGTCTCTTGTCTCTGAAACTCTTAGTTCTGCCTCCCTTTACTCTGTCTAATCACAGGCTTGTTGTTGTATTAATATTTAATTTAATTGGAGGAAAATTCTGTTATATTTTAATATATTGTTTCACATGCTATCTATTGAGTTTTCCTTCTTTTAATATATTTTTTTCTGGAGAATTACTTTAGATAGTTTGTAATAGATGGATTTTTGATTTGAGTCTAGTAACACCCAAATTAGTGCAATTTTCTGTACTACTGAGGAAAGACCCTTATGAATTTTATTCAGTGTACCATTATTTATATGGTTTGATATTTCATTTCTATTTGCTCAGTTACAGGAGAGTTGTGTCAAAAAAGCAAGAAGGTGGGTGTGTCACAATTTCTTAATTCATTTCTCCTGTGCTTGTCTTAACAATGGACACAATATAGGAGTTTAATCAACCAGAAAATCAATGAATATAGGATTTGGGAGAATGGGGATTTTGTATTCCCCAGAATAATATATGATAGGTAAAGTGGGAACTGTCAATAAATAGAAGATAGAGACCAAAATCAGTATCAAGAATCATGATAGAAGGAAAAGAGTGGCTGACCAACTATGAACTTGATGAGATGAATTAAGACACTACCTCCATTTGTGCCTTAGGACAGCTGCTCTCATCAGACTTTTAGTTATAGAAAGATACTTCTTTCACTTATGCTAGCAGCAACAGAATACAAGGCTGAGTCTACTTGATTTATTTATGCTGCTGTGTAAATATTTTTATTGACAACATGTTTCCTAAAATCAAATCAACAGATTTTGGATATTGGAATCTTTTTATTCTTGCAAGTATAGAAGCATAATTTTATCTGGTGATATTTATGAGCATCTTATCAAATAAATAATAACTCTGAGCATTACTTATAACAACATTGGCAGATTTTAGAGTACTATATCTTGTGTGTTGCAAATGACATGCTACTTTATACATTTTTAACTTGTTCAAGGCTTATATAAGTTCATGATAATTATTAGAATAATAATATCCCTGATGTTTAGTAGAGATCACTAGCAGATAATATTTAATTCTATAAAAACTTTAATTTTCTTCAGTTTCTCAATAATAAAATTCATTTACATTTCAAGTGGACAGCCAATTTACGGAACTATTTCAAAGTTTTTAATTGGTAGAAACATTGATTTTTTCCAGAGTGATACAGGAAAATTTTAAGTTTGAGGACCAACTACTGCTGAAGTTCTTGACAGCTCTGTGAGCATATGGAATGAGGACAGGACATGCATAGTGGAGTGGGAGGCTTTTAACACAGCCTCCTGTCTTCGCAGTCCAGCTAGGTGATCCAGCTGATCTCATTTCTTACGCTCCATTTCACCTGCTTCTAATTAAGTGGAATATGACTCCCAGTGGTCTTTGAATTTAATTACAAAAGCCACAGAATTGATAATTATTACCTGTAGAAATTAAGACTAAATGATACCAGAGGCCTTGTCTCTATAGCTCTATGCTTGCATCGTTATACATCAAAGACTCATGAGGTATTTGAACAACATTCTCATAACTTTTCTTTAAGTTTACCTGATCTTAGATCTTGAAGAATGTACTTTACTCAACAGAAACTTTTACGAAATCATGAACTCTCCCTCACTTTCCTTAAGTGTATTCTAACGTACAAGTTCAAATACTAAATAAGAGATGTAGCTGACGTGGCTTCTTATTAATATGTTTTCTAAAATCATTTATAAGTTCATCTCTAAAATTATGTTTTAAAAGGCATACTTGTTTAATAAAAAGTATGTAATAATTAAAATAGAATTGCGAATTTAAAATAAAATAAAAAAACTTCTAGGACTCTTCAAGAACTTCTTTAGTCTGTCGACCTAGATTATTTTGCACACTGATAATTTCTTTCCCTTTTTAAGTTTTACTCTTGTGGTATAAATATCCTAGGGAAATTTGAATAATAACATTGCCATTTCTTTTTATCTTTATTATAGTGTTGGAAGAAATGAAAAATAATTTAGTGCCAATATCATATCCAGATAAAATCTCTTACCCCAAATTTATAATAATCTTCAAATGTCCTTTATACTTTGTGATGTGTGTTGACTATTCTTCTAAAAACTTATTAATTACTGGAATATGGTGGCAACAACAGCAGGGCTAGACCTCAAGTTACAAGACAAAGTATATCTGTGATCTCCAAATGTTTTCCTTCCATTGAAAAATATAAATGAAGCTGACATATAATCTTTGCAAAATACCTTTAGTGTTAGTTATCCATCACTACATTCCCTTGTATACTTGAGCCCCATATGACACAATAGTGAAGCATTTCTCTTCTGTTATTACTTTTTGACCTTGTGTTTTTGTGCTTTGTCTCTGGAAATACTCCCTAAATTCCATGGTCTGTCAATAATTTTCTGACATCTGTATGTATCCCAAATGAGTTATAGTTTCTGAAAATACAAAACTAACATCTACAAATAAGAATAAAACATGAAGCGTGCCTTCTGGGCCTTGGATGACTCATTTGTAATGATAGCTTCAGCTTCTTCCATTTACCTGGGAATTTGATAGGTTTGTTTTTGTAATATCTGGATAATATAAATATACCAGATATGTATTACCTATTCAGTAAATGAAAGACATCTAGCCTCTTTCCAATTTCTATCTTCTGTGAATAAAGAATCCATGTACATATATGAGTAAATATCCCTGCAAAACTTCTGCAGAAGCATCCAGGATAAAACGTATATTTCACTGATGAAAAATGTCATGAATATGAGTAATTACCTATATTGAATTGAATATAAGGCCTGAACCATAAGTTGAAACTATTATTAGGTTTCAAGCTTTGTGGGTAAAATTATGCATTACTGGACACCCTACTATTGAAATTCCACTCAAATGACATAACAGTTAAACAACTTTTAATATATGTGTATATTTAATATTTATATATTAATATATGCGAATATGTATTTTAAATAAACTTACACTAAAGTGACACAATTAGACATCACAAGGTAACAAATGAAAATATAAGGCCAGGAATGGGTTACACCTGTGAAGTTGTTAGACAATGAAGTGCCACAAATGCCCTTTACAGGGAATTTTTCATTGTTCTTGGGCACCCTCCAGGATTTTATGGTAATACTCTATTGTTTAAGATAGCACATATTTAAGTCATATAATATGGAAAAGGCAGACAATGGAAGTAGATGTTAATTTTCCTATTTATGAACTGTGAAAGCCACAATGAAAAACTTCTGGAAAGACATACCTGTTGGTGAAATAGACACGAATATAATAGGAGTAACCAGCCTCTTTTAAATTGGATTTAAGGCCTGCCCCACAACCTAAAAGAAAAGCTGCCACCATTACTGGAGCTCAAAACCTATGGCTAAATGGTCATAAGATTTACTGTGAAACTACTTCTGTTTGTTAAACTGACATAAGAGTCAAATAACTTAATTAGTTTATAAATGTTTGCTTAGATTGGCTTATCTTTCAACTATTACCAAGGAAGTTTCTTTTGAAGACGGTGAGGATTAAAGCAGAGATTTATAACTGTTTGCAACTAGAGAATACTCAGCCAAAAGTGGTATATTTATATTAATCCTTTCCCCCAGTGACCCAGGAAACATTAAGGAAACATGGACATAAAACTTGGTAAGTGCTAGAGTTTGCAGTGAATATAATAGAACAGAGTCCTATACACTGAAAGACAGCTGTGAACTCTAAGAAACTATGGTAGCAAGCACAAGACTTGTGCCAGCTCAAAACAGAGAAATTGTGGTATTGAGATAGATCAGCATGAAATCCTACCACCAGCATAAGTGCTATTAGGACAAGTAAGGGTATGGCCAGTGGTAAGGTAATCAAACTGCAATGTATGGCCACATGTCTCAGTATACAAGCAGCACATATTAGACTATGTGAGTTTAAGAGAAAACAAAGACATGAAGTTGAGTGGATAGGAAAGAGACTGATGAAAGACATTTGCAAGAGAGAGAGATGACTATGAAAAATACATTAAAAGCAATAAATGCATAAGGAAAGCAAAACAAAGCACACGAATAAAAAACCATAATGAAAATTTGGATGGTGGAGTATTGAGGTTGAAAGTTGTATAAAGTGTTTCAATATTTTCTTAACATGTAAACTGACAATTTGGCAAGTTATGTACGGGCAATACAACAATCTTGAAGGCTATATTTATTGGGTCTGATGTTTCTTATTATTGCAAGTAACTAAACAAACATAAGATATATTTGATGAAAATTGCATAGTAAATATTTTGGGGTTGCCTAGACGTGCAGGTTGAATGCAGTAACACAAATGATTGCTTAGATTAATTCTAAGATTTTGCCAGGAACATTTTGACTAAATAATATTTTAAGTTTACATATTTTAATGGAAAAGGGATTGTACTTTTAAGTTGTAGTTTTTATTACACAGCTATTCAATTCAAACTACCTTAGTAATTCATATTTCAATTTTCTCAGCAAATGTCAGCATGGTATAATAATCCACGTTTGTTTTAAGATATCATTTTATTATTATAGTTGGGTTTCTCTTAATTGGCATAGACCTCAAATGGCCAGAATTACTTTTGCTCAGTAGATGTTATTTTAATAACTTCATAGTCTATGACTGTGTCATGGCTCTGTGGCTAAGGAAGAGACCTATCTTTGCAAAGAACAAAGATAAGATTCTAGCAATCACATGAGTCTTACAGGCACACATAACTTCACTGTAGGACTTTATATGCTTTATATCTTCCCCAGGCACAATTCACACTTAGACAAAAACATTCATGCCCATAAAAAAATGTTTTACAATAAATACTCTACATTCTATGAATTTATTTAAAATATATACAATTTGATTATAGAGCCAGATGGATGTTTTATGGTTTGGAAATACTACATAGCCTATTAACAAATTGATTCAGGTACAAGATTCCTTGGCTCCAGATGTGTGATTTGAAGTAAATTTACTGACTTCAGTGTTCCTGGGTTTCTTCACAAAATTATCAGTTTATTGAGATGTGACTAAAATGAAAGGACTAATTTGTTTACTATAGAAAAATCTTAATAATACAACATGGCTATCCTGGCAAAAATCACACCCAAAATCTCCTAGTTCTCTGTAATCTGGTTGATATACACAAACACAGTCTTAATCCAAGAGACTGGGGCAAGCAGATCTCTGATTTCAAGGCCAGCCTGGCATAGAGTAACTTTCAGGAACAAAAAAGTTTAGGTCCAGGCCAAATGGTAGACACCTTTAATCCCAGCACTCAGTAGACAGAGTCGTGCAGATCTCTGGGTTCTGTTTAGTTGATTCTGATCCATCAGTTGAGTTCAGTGCAATACATCAGCTGTGATCAGAGTTAGTTGGGAGTCAGAGCAGATAGTACTCTGCAGTAGATTTGGGTTCTTTTGTGATTTCATACTGTTCAGTGCAGGTCAGCAGAGGCAGTTGAAGCCAGAGAATAAAAAGGAGCCAGAAGCAGGGACAAAGATAGAGCAGATAATGAAGGAATGGCCAACCAATGACTGACCCAATTTGAAACCAATTCCACGAGCAAGAACCAATCCCTGAAACTACTAATGATATTCTGTTATGCTTATAGACAGGGGCATAGCATAAATGTCCTCTTAGAGGCTCTACCTAGCAGCCAATGGAAATAGAGTCAGACACCCACATCCAAATATTATATGAAGCAAAGGGAGTCGTATGGAAGAGTTGAGGGAAGGATTGATGAACCTGAAGAAGACAGGAAGACCTACAGAGTCACCTAACCTGGACTCTGAGGAGCCACAAGAGAGTGAACTACCAACCAAAGAGTGAGAACAGACTAGATCTAGTCCCTCTGCAAATATGTAACAGATGTGCATCTTGGTCTTCATGTAGGTCCTCAATGAATTGGAGAGGATCTGTTCTTCAAACTGTGACCTGTTACCCTGTGGATCCCATTCCCCTGATTGGGCCACCTTGTCTATCTTCAGTGGGAGAGGATGAGCCTAGTGCTGCAGTACAAGGGATGTGGAGAGTGGTAGTGTAGTGTGAGAGGGGAAGAGGAGGGAGGAATGGGATGATACACATGAGGGGTACTGGAAGAAGAAGGGAGCTTCATATTGGGATGGAAAGTGAATTAATTAATTAAAACCTGTTCTTACAATCCACTGAAAAAAAGAAGCTAAAATTTATGAAAAAAATGCCAGAATTTGTTTGAGGACAAGCTGAACAATAAAGGGATAATCCAGAGAAATCATAATGAATCAGAAAGGTTGGAGAGGAGTTTGAGCTAGCCAGAGTTCAAAGAACTAGAAAGGGAAGGTTTATTAAGCAATAAACACCTGAGATGACAATTCCACCTGACTAACTAAAGTTATATTTATAGTTTGCTAATGATAGGTGAGAGTACTGAAATTTAGATAATTTAAATAAATTCTAAATATAACAAAATGAGTTCCCATATAGCAAAATTTTCCATCTGACTCCTGAGCTATAGATACTATATGTATTTTGAAAATTCTCTTTATAAATATAATTACCTTCATTTTATGTCTCATACATCATATTCTTTAATGTTGATAGTACAAATTTTTTGCATACTTTCTAAAATATTTTCATACTGTACTTTTGTCCAAGGGAATTGAAGTGAAAATATTTTATTCAATTAAACAAAGATTATTATGCCACTAGTCTGCTTGACTAGATTTTATATTATTAAATTTTAGAGAATAAATTAAAAATATGTTGGCATATTTTTTAGTATAGTGTATATTTGAATGCTAATATCTGTACTTGGATATCTAGTTACAGTTCTGACTTTGGTGTTGTCAATTTTATGAAGAGTTTTGTGAATCAGTATGTTGTAAAACATTGTTCTCCGTCATCTTCTGATGGGTCAGAAAAGAACTGATCAGCCTATAGTTGGGTAGGAGAGGAAAATGTCCAATGCCCATAGAGAAGAAGAAGGTTTCAGATGGGAAGGTTTCACTGTCTGGACTGGGATGAAAAAAATGGTAGGATGAGACCAAGGTGGTAGTTGACAGGTGATGTAGCTGAGAAGTAGGTTGTGAAGTAGGCCAGCCCAGTATAGTCAGGTTAGTCTAGCTCAGTATCTGATCAGCTATGGATAGAGGTTTATATATATATATATAAACATATATATATATATTCCATGTCATTTTTTTTTTCAGAAAAAGGGAGAACAAAGCAAGCTCATACTTTTACAAAACCCTCTTCTACCAAGCACATGCAGGGATAAAGGTTAGCAATTTTAAATGAACATCTAGTTACAACAGGATGTGAAACTTTAAAAGCTAAGTGTCAAAAGAGGGATGAGTGTAGGCTTAGTTTTCTCTAAACCTATTTTATGTATGGTTCCAGAATATTCCCAACTCTCTCCTAGCCCACCATCCAGCGGCAGGGGGAAAGAAGGTACATAAGAAAAGGTGTTTGTGCACATGCTTAGAAGTAGTTCTTGGGGGCAATTTCACTCTTCTTTGTCAGGATACTGGCAGTTAGGTCTAATAGGAAACACACCAAACTTGAATTAATAGTAACAGCTTGATCCAGCAGACACTGCAAGACTCCACCAAATCAGCATGATTCAGCAGAAGCAACAAGAGTCAGTCAGAATACCAGAAGTTCTTTGGTACACTTCTCTTTATGAAGACCAGAAAAGGCCAGAAAGGACCAGGGAAGACTAGCAAAGAATCCAGACCTGTACAGTATTGCACGGCCAGTAAAGATCAGCTAAGAGTTTCATGGTGTCAATGCAAGAGTGACATTTAAGTGTTTGTTGTTTTCCATTCATACTCTTTCCAAACATCATGAGTCCTCTCAAGTCTCTGTTCCAGCAAAACACCACTTGTCTCACATGTCTACTCCAGCAAAACATCCTCTCACAAGATAGCTTCCAGGTAAATATCACATGGCACAACTGAGTTTCCAAAGAAATCTGAAATTTTGACTTCAGATTAGTCTTTTCAATGACTAATATAACCTTCTTATTATTTCAGTCATCTGCCTGAAAGAATAGGAAAGCAAGAATAAAAATTCGATGGGATGGATTTATGTAGAGGAAAAGATAGGAAGGGAGTCAGGGATGGAGTAACTAAATCACAGTATAGGTCTGTGCATGCCATAGAATGTAAGTGGAGGTCAAAGGGCAACCTTGTGGAATCACTTTTCTCCTTCTTATCTTATGGGATCCAGAGCTTGGACTTAGAATCCCAGAAAATACATTCATTCCAGGAGCTTTCTTATTGTTAAAAGTTCAAATATTAAATATTCTTGTCTCCTGACTTTCTTAGCCACAATTAGTTTCAGAGAGAGAGAGAGAGAGAGAGAGAGAGAGACAGAGACAGAGACAGAGACAGAGACAGAGACAGAGAGACACAGAGGAAGAAGAGGAAGGAAAAGAACCTGAAAGAGGAGGAGGAGGAACAGAAAGAAGAAGAGGAGAAGGAAGAGGAAGAGCAATAGGGAATTAGTACAGATGTTTGTTGCTATTGACCAGAGTACTGAGCTTTATACTTTTTAAATAATTATAAAAAATACACCAAAATTTGCTTTGTGGAATCCTAAAGTTGTTAATACTAGATCCCTATCCATATACTGCCTAACAATCCTTGATATATGACATGAAAGGATAAAACTTTCTCCAGGTTAAAACAAAGTAATTTATTGTGTTAAGAAGAAGATGTTTAATACCTTATTAAGAAGCAAGGAAGCAGGCATGTCACTTCGTAGCAGAGTGTTGGCCTCCCATACAGAGTCCCTTGTATTTGAACTCCAGCCCTGAAAACTAAAGAAAGATGACTGCTCACAGTAAGGAGGGATGCTTGTCTATAGCTTAAAGTCGTCATTTTTAAAATTTGTTATCCCTTGCCAAGCAGTACTCCTGGAAACAAGTTGTATACAGACTGAGAAGGATATTTAGGAAAAATATTGTGTATAGATATAACAAATTTATACATATACATTTATAAACTAAAACATATAACTTTATATTAAATTAAACATTTATACATATTTAAATTAAAGAGAGCAAGGAGTGTTTATTGAGGGTTAGGATGGGAGAAAAAGTGAAGGGAAAAATTAAATGATACCCTATTATCAATATGGGCACCTATACTCATGCATACATACATACTCAGGCACATACACGGGCACATATACACACACACACACACACACACACTAACACACTTCAAATTTCTCAAATAATTAATTAAATACTGTATTATTTAGAACAATAAAAATCTTTTTATGAAGATATATGATAAATAAAAACTAAGCAGTTCTCATAAAATGGCTTTGTATAATTAAATAGCCTGTATATTATGATATGATCAATGTGAAGATTTTTCAAATATTGAGGCTAGTCAGTCATACAATATTAATGAAGATTGATAGAGAAATGGGAACACTTCTTCCTCCAGTACTTACATTTCATATGCTGTGCCTGGAACTTTTAACTAAGATAACTGTCTGATAACTGTCTGGTTCCTTAAATGTCACTTCTCAGTTATATTTTTCATAGTATGAATGTCTTTTATATAGATATATACTATATCATCTTATCTAACTGACACATAATATCAAGAACAATCATTGGACTTGTCTTCCTTACTGATTTTCTATATTCCTCCAACATCTTGTAAATTATGAAATTTTGATATTCATTTCTTTCCTGATCACCTCTACAACAATATCTGAAAATTTAAAATTTAAAAAACATAGTGGAAAATAAGTTAGAATACTGAACTTTACTCACAGTGTGAAGTTTGGTTCTGAGAAAAATAGGAGAGGTCCTCTGTCACTGCAGATCTGAGAAATTAGTTTCTATGAAATAGAGCAGGCTCTGAGTTCTGGAAAAATGGCTACTGGAGTGTTCTCATAACCATTTGACAGTCACATTATGAAGAGGACCCAGACAAAGAATCTTGAGTTTATTTTCTGTGTAATAAATGAAAACATGGAAATCAAAGGATAAAAAAGATATTTTAAAAGACACCACATAAAATACAAATTTGTGACAGACTTCCAGGACTCAACAGGCATGATCTTAGTTGAAATGCCCAACAATCCGGAGAGGAAATCTGATGATAGTAGATTTCAGTAGATAGTACCAGAGTGGAGGTATAGTGTTACAAAACCACAGTCAAAAGTTCTAAGTCAGATTTGTTTCTAACTAAAAGAATGTCTGGACAAAAAAAAAAAATGGAGCATAGATTGAAGGAAAGGCTGTTCAGTGACTGGCCCAACTTGGGATCCATCTCATAGGTGGGCACCAAAACTTAACACTGTTACTGAAGCTATGTTGTGCTTACAGACATATAGCTATCATAGATGATTTTTGAGAGGCCCTACCAGCAGCAGACTAAGACAGATACAGATACTTACAGCCAACCATTGGAGTGAGGTCAGGGACCCCTGTGGAAGAGTAAGGGGAAGGTTGAAGGAACTTAAAGGAGTGGCAAACCCATAGGAAGACCAACGGTGTCAACTAACTTGGAGCCCTGACAGTTCCCAGACATTAGGTCACCAGCCAAGATTATAAAGGACCTGATTTGAGGCCTCCAGCACATATGTAGCAGAGGACTCAGTTAGAGGTGATGCACCTTATCCTGTAGTAACTTTAGGCTCCAGGGAAAGGGGGTGTCTTGAGGGAGCACCCTCTCAGATGCACAGGGGAAAGGGAATGGAATGAAGAACTATGGAAGAGGGTACTGGAAGGGGACAACATATGGAATGTATATGAATAAAATGATTCTTGATATTAAGTTCTTGATAATTTGACAAAAATCTCATTTCTAATTTACTTTTAAATGTTTCTTACTTTTGGTATTTGAGCACAAAGACTAAATGAAAAGGAGGAAAGGTCACCATAGTCTCTCCATGGGTGCTATGCGATAGAAAGCAAGTCCATACATCTGCGATATTCACCTGCATTCTTTTATTAAATATAATTTTATTCTCTGAAAATTTCACAGTGTATTACTTTATTATCTTAAGAATTTTATACATTACTGTAACTGTATCACCACTGAAGGTCCTTGTCCTCTAAAGTCTCTTGTCTCCTCCTTCTCACTCCCAAGTTAATTATCTCTTCATTAATTAGTATTATTACTTATATATACAACCTACATAATAAGTTTAGCATTGCTTTTATGGACATGTGTCCAGTGCTGACCACAAGCAACTGAACAAAGTATGTGGCAGCTTCTCCCTAGAAAGAATTATTCTCCTACTATAAGCACCCACTGACAGTTACTAGTTCTTTATCTAGTGGTAAGACCATGTGGAGTTTGACCTCTCCACAATGGCATCTGAGCTGGGTTGTCATTGTGATGATTTTACTCAGGCAACCGTGTTGCTGAGAATTTTTTCATGCAATTTCTGCATCATGTACAATGGAAACCATCTGGCATCAGATATTCTTGGCACAAAGCCTTTCCAGTCTTTTTGCTTTCACTTTAGGTATTCTCTGAGTATCAGGATAGGAGCTGTGTTGTAGACGCAGCAACACGGGTTGAACACCCTACAATTACTGATGCTCTGCATTTTCATAAGTTGTTGATCTTTGTAATAGCCTCCATCTGTTATAAAAAAAAAGCTTCTTTTATATGGGGTGAGAGCTACACTTATCTGTGGGTATAAGGATAAGCATTTAGAAAACCGTTCAAAATTATATTGGTTTACGAAAATGGCATTCTTGACCTCAGATGCAGCATTGAGCATAGGTTTATCTGTTTTTCAAGAAAAGGAAACTCTTTTGTCTGAAATCACATTATTCCAGTACTTTTCAATGTCCTAAATCATCCTTAGTTATTTATATTGAGTTTATAATCTTCCTGACTCAGTAAAAGAGTTCAAGAAAATGAAATAGACTTAGTACAACAATGCAACTTGAATCAGAAAAGAAATGAATGTGTTGTTCTGCCAAATCCCATTGCAGCAATAGCTATGCCAATTTATTTGAAAAATGCAACAGCCTGGAGTTTCAGCACCACTTAACAGCTCGGGAGAACAAAGTATGTACAGTGAGATACAAATCTTTCATACCATTACTCCAATATATTTCTGCATAGAAGCCTTTCAAAGTCTAGGAGCATATTTTGCGATCATGGTGTTTCAAAATAGAAACAAAATGTATGAGCTGTATGCTGAGAGCTGTCACTTCTTAGAAATATTGTTTACTGTTTCACTGCATAAAAATCTGAAGGGCTCAGTTCTGTTTAATCAATCTAAATTATATTAAAATAGCCTTACCAAGTAAGATTAAAGGCATTAATTGTGTTTCTGTCCCTGTGTCTCACAGAACTTTTACAGGATGAGCCAATCATTTCTTAGTTACAAATTTCCTGACTAAGGCTATGGTAACAAGATGTATAGCTTTAAAAAAATTCAAGGAGAATTGAATCCACAACTGGAATGTAATAACAATAGTAAGTCACTGAAGGAAACAAAATAAGCTGTATCTTGTTATATGAACTAATAATCCTGACAGAATAAAGAGTTAAGCCAAAATTTTCACTTAATTTACTCAATAACACTAAAAAATGATTAGATGTTTTTATTTATGTGTATGATTATTTTTCCATCATGCATAAATATGTATGTCTGGTAATTTTGGAGACCAGAAGATAATTATTCCTTGGACCTAGAGTTTTAGATGTTTATGGCCTGACATGTGGTTCTGATAATTGCACTGTGGTCCTGTGAAAAATTAGGGAGGGCCAATAAATGCTTAGTCATTCTTTCAGGCACTCACCATCACTTTTAGATGCTAAAGTGTCCCTGAAATCTCATACTCACATGCATATATTATACACCAAAGAAATATTAATAATAAAATAATTGTTTAGAAACATCTTATTTTTGTTAAAGTGAGAAGTGTATTCTACCAAGTGTAGTTCACTGGGTATACAGTATGTTTGTCAGTCTTACTGATCTGAGGGCTGAGCTTGCTGAGGGAGAAGCAATCAGAATACTGATGGGATATTTTACATGTAGGATCTTCTTTCAGTTACAAGTATTTGAAAAAGAAAATCCCAGTAGCTATATTGACATTAATATAAAGAACAGGTATAGAGAAATTTTGATACAGCAACATGGCTACTCTGACAAGAAATCACATCCAAAGACCTAGGTCTCTGTGAACAAGCTAAAAAGAAGACAGGCCAAAAATCTTTATTCCCTCTTACTGCAACACAGAAATATCCTTAGAGCATACCTTTAATCCAGAACAATGAAAAAAAATATAGTTTACCGAAGGAAGCAGCCATGTTTGAAAGTAATGTCTACTTGAACTACAAAGTGATAAGAGAAAGATTTGACATATTGACAGAATGGGTCAAAAATGAGGTATGCCAAATCTCAGGAGAACAGGCTGGGAAAAGTGTTTTAAGAGCATAACAGAGAGGGAGAGAGAGAGAGAGGGAGAGAGAGGGAAGGAGGGAGGGGGAAGAAGAAGAGAGAGGGAGAGAGGGAGGGAGAGAAAGGAAAGGAGAGAGAGAGAGAGAGAGAGAGAGAGAGAGAGAGAGAGAGAGAGAG